>BSBK01007312.1:1217500-1520000 GCA_027943335.1 Chamaecyparis obtusa
AGCTAGTAAACCAAACTTGCTATGCCTGTAAAAACATGGACATATAGAAAGAGACCATAAAGAGGTAAGATCTTTCAATGGTTATTGTTATTCATGCAATAAATTTGGTCATAGAGCTATGAATTGTAGATCAAATCAAAGAAGTCAGGCACACCACAATCAAAGAAATCAACCTTAGCAAAGTGTTAGAAGTCCGTAAAATATTACATGTCAGATATGCAATTATAATGGTCACACAACTAGACAATGCAGTATGGTAACCCACATCAATGCGCTAAGGAATATAAGGCCTCCAGTTATTTTTCAGTCTTGTAACAAGGTTGGATACATCTTAGAGTTTTGCAGATCACAAGCGCAAAGACAAGAAAGAAATGATAAGTCTCAAGGATCAATTTTGGATGAATATGGAGAAGTCAAGTTTTTGAAAGCTATAGAAGATGCGAGCAAGATTTGGATGGAAATAAAGAAAGATAATGTTAGTGGCACAATAGTAGATGCATCCTCAATGGATGCACCTTTTACTTCTGGGTAAATGATCCTCATGGTCATAGGGGGAGCTGGATTAGCTCTAGACCCTGTGCAACCAGTATAATCACCCTCAAAGTATGTGCCTTTCATTATAGTTGTTTGGATAGTAGTTGATGTTGTATGGAAGATTGTACAGTCTGATTGTTAGAAGAAACAAATATTGGAATTCTTTGTTACATTCTATATTATGGCAGAAAGCATTAATTGTAGAAAGTTATTTTTATAGTCATTAGAGATCCATTATCCTCACTTTTTCATTAGAGTTCAAGCCTTTGGAGAGCACATAAGATCAAGCAGTTAGTTATGGAAGATTGTAGTTGTTTTCATCAGCGAAAATAAGATTAAGTTGGTTACGAAACCCTTGTTCAAATGTGACAGTTCATAAATCATTTGGAAACCTATTTAAGTGTTGATCAAGTAAGTAATGGCCACTCTAGTTGTATTTGATGTTAAAGAGAGGAAGAGATATGTATTCAAGAAGCATCCTTTTAAGTCAGTCTTAGATGACCTAGAAGGAGCGTTCTCTAGAACTCCAATGGGAGTTATGCACATAGAAGATATTCACGCATATATATACTATAAGAATGAACCTGTAGGAGTAGATAGGATAAATTCACACATAGAGATAATGATGAATCTAGACATGTCATTTAAGGATGAGTTTGCGCACTTCATAAATCACCCAATAATTGAGTATGCGACTGCATATGAATTTTATGAGTCGTAATGGATCAAGATCCTACTGATCAAAATACATGATGACCTATTTTGGATTGGAGAAGTTCTAGTTTGCATTACATTAGATCTCATCTATGAGATGACCAGACTTTCCAAGACCGGTGCCATTCTTCCTACTAGTAAGGATGTCAGGAAACAAGTCGAGCAAGCTTGTAAGTCCCAGAGTGATAAGTGAAGCATGAAAATTGAACCTATTAAGGAAGACATAAAACTCATGGCTATGATTCTAAGTTAGAAGTTCCAACATGCTAATAGAGTCAATAGTGTATCTGTGGCAACAATTATGGCAGCTATTAGAATTATAAGAGAAAATGGAGAGTTTAACCTATGTGATATTATGTGCACATAGTTGTTAGACAACATTAGAGCCATCAAGCATGACAAGATAAAAGTGTTCATATTTGGTTCACTAATCATTTACATGTACTTTCACATTGTTGGTAAAGTGTCAGATCTTTATCTTGATAAGAGTTTACCTACATTGCCACAAATCTCATTTAAGGCAAAATCAGAGAGTACCTTGAAGGATTTCATGGAGCTTGAAATCAAAAAATTTAGAATCAAGATGTAGAGAAGGTATAGGATAGCTGATATTATTGTGGAGAAGGATAAGGACAACATTTGTTTCATGGTGGAGACAAGCATCACATGTATGGAAGCAGTTGATCCAAGGACTAAGTGGATCCATCCACTTGGTTATGAAGTGGAGGAACATGTTTTGGAAGCTTATGCATAGGTTCTCTTATCAGCACCTAAGGATCCCAATGAACCAAGATGGGGTACTTATGAAGAGAGGACAAGACAAGTAGACTCTATCTTATTCAGTGCAGGAACAAAGAGAAAAGCATCCAAGATAAGTTTAGACATTCTAAAAATCCATGGTGTTACACAAGAAGAATTGGATAAAGCTAGGGAATCCAAGATTGCAATGCAACTTGAGAGTGCACCCTCTTCTGATGTCAAAATAGAGAAATCTGATGATCCTAAGGAAAAGAAGAAAAAGAAAAAAGAAAACATCTCTGCACCTACACCTACTATTGATCTGGAGTCCACACCACCTCTTGAGCCTAGTAAGATACCTAAAAGGAAGAAGAAGACCATTGCAAGCCACCCATCATCAAGGACAACAAGAAGCCAAGGGAATAATACACAAGAATCTCCTGAGGTAGGATTCAGACCGAATCTGCAAGTCTTGAGAACTAGAATTGTTGATGAAGGAAGGTTAGACCAAATTGCAAAGTTCTATGATAGGTATCATGAGATTGATAAATCAAAGATTCACTCTATGAATTTCAAGCACATGATTAAGTTCAAAAAGACAATTTTAGAATTTAAGATAGTCATTCCTGATAGTGTATGGAACATTCTAGATTCCTTGAAGAGACAAGCCATAGAAGAGGATTTTAGGATAAGAGAAAAGACACTAGATGACAACCTTCATGTCTGTTCACTAGAAGAGAAAACATTGTTGCTAGATTTGGTGAAGCCACATTTAAGAACTAAACTTAGAACTCTACAAATTATGAACAAGGATTATGATTTGGTTGCGAAGGAGACTGAGAAGGTATTTGAAAAGGTATTTCTGGATAGAAACATGTATCCACCTTCTGCACCTAGAACCCAAGCTACCTCTAAGAAAGAAAAGGAGTCAGAGATCCCTAATGCACCTATGTCAGGTCCAGAGGATTTTTCTCCCATAGTGACAACACCTACTAAAGAAATGGAGATAAAAGATGACACTATCAATGTTGAAATATTAATGGCAGCAATAGATAATGAACTGGACAAGTTTGAAGAAGCATTTGTAAGCACTGAAGAGGCTAAGATCCTATGTGGTGAAGAATCACCTATGCAGCAAGAACAAGTCCAAGTTGAAGACTTGACTGGACAAGAAAGTGAGAAGGAAGATGAACTTGTAAGTGAGAAGGAAGAGGAACCTAAAGAAGAACCTTCTGTGGAGATCCTAGTGAAGGTAAAGACTGATACTATGTAAGTAAGTCAAAGATCACTTCTTACTCCTAAGCCATCGGTATCATTGTTGTCAAGTTTGAATCCCGATACAACCAATCTAGACTCTTTGGGAGAGGAAGATCTAATGAAGATAATCATATTGGCCATGGAGAAAGCAAAAGAAAAACAAGTAATGAGAAATCCACTATTTGTTCATTCAGTTAACATAATGAACAATCTACTACCAAATGACAATAAAGTAATAAGTGTTCATTCAATAAATGATGTCAGCACCATCCTAACAAGCTTCAAAGAAAATTTCTCAAGTTTAGAAGAATCAACATCCAAGATTGTAGAAGAGAAATACAGAAAGAAAAGGTTGGATGAGTTAATAAGCAATTTTGCAATTGACCTTAATTCTCTTAAGCTTGGTCAAGCTATGCTAAAGGAGATAGCAGAAAAATGAAGGAAAATAATTTTTGACTGTATGAATAAAGAAAAACTTACTTCAGACCTTTCAAAGAAGATTTAGGAAGTTGAATCTCTGATGGCAGCTGTGAGAAAATCAGTGGTAGATCTCTCACAAGATATTAACATGTGCAATAATGTCTATGAAGGACAAATAGACAAAATTGAAAAGGCAGAGAAAGAGATTTGGAAGATAAGGGCTAGGCAAGCACAACTAAGGAATACGATTGTGCCCTCTCTAGATGTACTCAATCAGAATATCAAGCATATTGATACTACTATTGTGACATATGATCATGGTCTATGTATAGATTTGGTAAAGATGGAGAAGCTAACCTATGCATTATGTGCCCATCTACAGACAGTTGATGCACTCAAGGTTTTTTTGAAACAAGAAATTGCAAACCTTTAGATTGCATACCCAGATGTACTCTCTATGTAAGTACTTAAAGAATCATTTTTGTGCACCTTTGTCATTAATGTCAAAGGGGGAGTAGAGTAATATGGATTAGTAGAGTAATATGGTATAAGGGAGATATAAGATAGATAGTATATGATGTACAATATTTAGAAAAGGATAAGAGTATAAGATAGAAAGTTTTTGTGTAAAGATGTAGTTTAGCAACTTCGACATATTCCTTTGTTTCCATTAATGAAAAAGGGGGAGATTGTTGGAAAGTTGACTATACTAGTGTATATTACTAATTTTAGTTTTGTCATTATGGAAAAAAAGTCATATGAAGTTTTGACGTCAGCACAATAACTTAGAACAATTAATGAAGCACCTGATGAACAGAGCATCAACACATGTGTGTATGATCGAGTTTTGGTATGTGCCCTTGAAGCTAATATTTTTAGTATGTTAGTAAGCCATGGTTAAACACACATGGTCAGATGTGACAGTATGAAGAAGTTACAACAAGTTTAAGTGACATAGATAGTAAGCAATAGAACATAACAGAGTATGTAGCCGATAGCCAAGATTTTGATTAGCGAGTATTATTTTATTTTGTTAAGGCTATGCACCTATTGTAAATGTGTTGTAAACATGTTAATATCAATGTATGTAAACATGCTTGAGCCAATTTATTTGGAAACATTTTATGTAATAGGTTATAGGCTGACTTAGTAAATAGTTTTGGTTGCACCTATATATAAGACATGCACTTTTGTATTTGAGCATGAAGAGTTGATAGAAGATACAATAGAAGAGAAGAAGTATGAAAAGAGTAGTAAGAATGATATAGAGCTTTACAAGAGGTTAAAGCATCAATGCACAAAAGGAATTGATCAGATAGCAGCATCAAAGAAGTAGTTCACCACTATAGATATAGTGTGTATCTGATATCCAGGAGGTTGTAGCCTTCCCCAATGAGCAGTGAGCTCCGACAGTGAGCCTTACACCCCTAACATGGTTTTTTACTTCAAGAATCATAAAAGGGTCTAACCTTTGACAAGATCATTATACTCAGCATTGTAATGACTTCTCCTAATAGGGAAAAGAAACATTAATAGGTTCATAATATGAAGTACAATCATTAGTGGGTATTAATTCCCACCGGGGTTTTTCCTATGGCCAAGGTTACCCCGTAATCATATCTGGTGTTATGTGTTATGTTTGTTTACTTTACTTTCTTTAATATTCAGTTTAGTAATTAATTAATTAGGCTAAGTTTCAAGAAGATAAAAAACATTAATAATATAGAACACTGATTGATGCAGGAGCATCTCAGGTCCTTGCAAATCCTATGTCACCAAAAACATATTTGAGTTTGTTTGTTTTGCTCAGTTCCTACTTTGACTAAGTTGGTTTGGTGTTTATTAGTTTCCTTTGTTCACCAATGTTGGTAGGTTATCCCTTTGGTGCTCGGTGATGCTTGTCTGGCGCTCGGTTTCCTTTCTTACCGAGTTGTTTATTTTGGATTTATTTTGAGGCCAACTTGTGCATTTAATTTGGGTCATAGATTTAATGCTGGTATCCATCATTGGGAAGCATGTGGACCTAGATGTGGTCATTCCTTTTGTTAATTATGGATCTGAAGGCTGACTTGGCTCGGTAGCCTCTTGTATAAATTTAGTTGTTTGGTTAGAGTTTAGGAGGTAGTTTTGATAGGAGATAGAAGATAGAAGATTGGAGTTTATCTATAGATCCTTGCATGTTTGAGGACTTATGTACTTGATTATAATATCTAGCCTAAACTAGGAAGGCCTTACAGCCTGACATGTATGAATTAATTTGAAGACAATATATCATAGTGATCTACATTGTCTCTCTCATGGTGGTGTTTGTTGCTTCGACATGTTGTTCTACAAGGTGGATCTAGTTAGAGTGTGCCTTTGGCCTCTCTCCCCATCCTCCTTTGCATCAAGTGGTATCAAAGCGAGGTGAGATCTGGATCTAGGTTTCTGAATCAAGGTTTGAACGTTCCTTCTTGTGAATCCCTAGTTGAATTTGTTGTGGGATGGTAGATTGTAATCTAACCTACAATTGTAGAGGGTTTTCAAGATGGTTTGTGGGAGGTGAGATGCAGATCCAGGATTGGTAGACATGTTGAGACAACTTGCTACTAGACTGGAAACTATTGAAATAGACTAGAGAAGAGGAAGACATCTTGAAGATTTTAGTGATGATGAAATTGAGGTAGAATAAGGTGATGTAGAACCTTCACCTATGATGGATCAGGGTGAGGAAATATTCTTGAAGGCTTTGACAAGTCTAAAGTCTACACCACACTTTAATCCTCTTGAGTATGGTGGAAAATTGGATTTTGATGAATTTGCGGATTGGATCACTAAGATGGAAAATTATTTTGAGTATGAAAATGTACTTGAGGAAAAGAAGGTAAAAATTACAAGCACAAAGTTGAAAAGTCATGCATCCTTGTGGTGGGAACATCTGCAGTTGGACAAAAAGAGGAAAGGAAAAGACAAAATCAAGGTATGGAATAAAATGGTGAATAAATTGAAAGGAAAGTTTTTACCTTATGATTATCAGATTAACCTAGTTAGGAAAATGCAAAGTTTGAGATAGAAAGATAGCTCGATAAAGGAATATACTGAGTAATTCTATAGATTAGATATCAGATTTTGACATGATGAAGATGATGTGGATAGAATTGATAGATACCTAAATGGTTTGAGAGTTTCCATCCAAGAAGAAATCAGTTTGGTCAAATTGGAGAACATTGAAGAGGCTTATCAATTTTTTTTGAAGGTCGAGGAGAAATTGAATAAGAGACATGAGAAAAGACAAAGAGGTAGATCCCATGGTGAAAATACTAGATCTGAACCAGAAAAGACAACTCTGGATAAAGGCAAGACTGAGTGGAAAGATGAAAGTTCATCTAGAGGCAAAGGTAGTAACTATCAAGGTGGTTATAATAGAGGTGGTTTCTGAGGAGCTTGTTACAATTATGGAGGACATAGATCATTTGAGTGTACACATGCAAGTAAGAAGGTTGGTAGTAGTAGAAATGCTTTGGTGCAAGAAGACTTGCCAAATGAACCTGAGAAGGAAAATAACTTGAGGGTCAGGAGAGCACTTTAGAATGAAGGTAAAAAGGAAGATCCGGTAAGGAAAATTTTGTTCAAGACCAGATGTAGAGTTTTTGATAAAGTTTGGAAGGTAATCATTGATAGTGGTAGCTCAGAGAATCTAGCATCTAAGGAAATGGTCACAATGTTGCAGTTGAAAAGGTTGGAACATCTGAAGCCCTATCAGATTTCATGGACCAAAGATGAGCATACACTCTTGGTAAGTGAACAATGTATGTGAATTTGAAAATTGGAAAGTACTATGTTAAGTTGTTATGTGATATCATGCCTATGGATTGTTGTCATATTTTGTTGGGTAGACTTTGGCAATATGATAGACATGCTATATATGATGGGAGATTGCATAAATATACTATTTGGGCTGATGCAAGAAGACAAATCTTGTTACCTTTGATAGAAGAACTTGTTAGTAATGTTTGCACATCTATGAAATTTTTCTTGATGGAAGGAAGAAAGTTTGTTAAGGACTTGAAGAAGAATGATGTATGCTTTGTTGTGATTCCTAACAAACTGAGTAAGAAAATAGAGGATAGTATCCCTGAAGAGATTGATAAATTACTCACAAAGTATAGTGAAATCATTTCTAATAATGTACCTAATGGTTTTCCACCGATGAGAAGCATTGAGCATTGCATGGATCTAATCCCTAGAGCTAGTTTACTGAATAAGGCACCTCATTGGTTGACACCTACTGAGAATCAAGAATTGAACTGACAGATTCAAGAATTGTTGCAGAAAGGTTTGATCAGAGAAAGTTTGAGTCCTTGTGTAGTACCTACTATATTGGCACCTAAGAAGAATGGATAATAGTGAATGTGTACTGATTCTAGAGCAATCAACAAGATAATAGTGAAGTATAGGTTTCCTATACCAAGAATGGATGACATAATGGACAGTTTGACTAGAGAAAAATATTATATCAAAATTGATTTGAAAAGTGGGTATCATCAGACAGGGTGATGAATGGAAGACTAATTTCAAGACAAAAGAAGGTTTGTATGAGTGGTTGGTTATGCCTTTTGGTTTAACTAATGCACCGAGTACTTTTATGAAATTGATGAATGAGGTTTTGAAGAAATTCTTGGGTAAGTTTTTCATTGTATATCTTGATGATATTCTGATATTTAGTAAGACTACAGAAGAACATTTGTTGCATGTTAGACAAGTTTTGTAGAGATTGAAAGAAGAAAAGTTGCTGATAAATCTGAAAAAGTGTTCATTCATGAAAGAGGAAATTGTGTATTTGGGAATTTTGATTTTAGCTGATGGTTTGAAAATGGATCCTGAAAAGGTTGAAGCTATTTTGAATTGGCCTACACCTGAGAATGCTAGTGAGGTACGATCATTTCATGATTTCAAAATTTTTTACCGAAAGCTCATTAGGAATTTTGGTTCAATTTGTAATGTTATGATTGAGACTATGAGAGGAGACAAAAGAGAATTCAAGTGGACACAAGGAGCTGATAAAAGTTTTGAGACTCTGAAGCAGAAGGTTGCTGAATTTCTTGTTTTGGCATTACCTAATTTCAATAGGGTATTTCAATTCGAATGTGATGCAAGTGGTAGTGCAATAGGATTTGTATTGATTCAAGAAGGTAAACCTGTTGCTTTCTTTAGTGAAAAGTTGAATGATGCAAAAAGGAAATATTTTGTGTATGATCAAGAATTATATGCTATTGTCCAAGCATTGAAGAAATGGAGACATTATTTGATGCCAAGTGAATTTGTGTTTTATATTGATCATAAGGCTTTATAGTATTTGGGTAGTTAGAATAAGTTGAATCAGAGACATATGAAATGGGTTGAGTATTTGCAGAGTTATACAATATTTGTGATAAAGCATAAGAGTGGAGTCACTAACTGAGTTTTTGATGCATGAGTAGAAGGAGATCTTTGATGGTCGAGATGAAAATTGAAGTTCTAGGCTTTGATGACATGAGAGATTCTTATGAATTTGATCCTAATTTTTTTGAGCCATGGAGAAAGTGCAGAGCACCTATTCAAGATCAACAGAGTACTAAGTGGGAAGAATATTTTATCCAAGAAGGTATGTTGTTTAAAGGTATTTAGTTGTGTAGAGCGAGAGGACCAATGATAACTAATTTGATAAAGGAGAAATATAGTAGTGGTTTGGCTAGGCATTTTGGTGTTGATAAGACATTGAATTTTCTTAAGGAGAAATACTTTTGGCCATATTTGTATAAAGATGTTCAGAAATTTGTGAGAAGTTGTGGAATTTGTCAAGTTGCAAAAGGAGTAAGTCAGAATAGTGGATTGTATACACTGATTTATGTTCTTGAGAAACCTTGGATTGACATTAGTATGGATTTTGTCCTTGGCTTACCGAAGATAGTAAGAGGTAATGATTCTATATTTGTTGTTGTGGATAGATTTTCTAAAATGGCACATTTTATACCTTGTAGAAAGACATCAGATGCAATACATATAGAAAATCTTTTCTTTAAGGAGACTGTCAGATTGAATCGATTACTGAGGAGTATTATCTCTGACTGAGATAGTAAATTTGTTGGATACTTTTGGAAGACTCTTTGGAGAAATTTTGGTGCTAAGTTGAAATATAGTTCTACATTTCACCCACAGACTGATGGATAGACATAAGTTGTGAATAGAATTTTGGGAAATCTTTTGAGATGTTTAGTTGGTGACACACTAAGTAATTGGGATTGTGCTGGCACAAGTAGAGTTTGCATACAATAATTCAATGAGTAGGAATACTAGAAAAAAATCTTTTGAGATTGTAAATGGCATACAGCCAAGAGGTATATCTGATTTTAGCGATATTGTTGATGAAAGAAAGAGAAGTGTTGAGGGAGTAAAGTTTGCTGAGTACATGAAGACATTGCATGAAGATGTGAAACTTAAGTTGGAGACAAGTAATCATAAATACAAAGATAGAGCTGATAGATCAAGAAGACATAGGACTTTTGATGTTGGTGATGAAGTGATGGTTCATTTGAAGAAAGGCCAATTTCCTATTGGAACATATGGGAAGCTGAAAATGAAGAAGTTTGGACCTTGCAAGATTTTGAAGAAATTTGACAGTGGAAATGTATATGAGATTGAGTTACCTGATGACATGGATATATCACCTATATTCAACATTTTTTATTTATATGAGTTTCATGAACCTGATGAAGATAGAATGGTACCGATGGATTATCCTAGAAAGAAGAATGAAGAAGTTGAATGGATTTTGGAACAAAGAATTGGCATAAGTACAAGAGGAAATAGTATATGGAATATCTGGTAAAGTGGAAGAATAGACCGGTTGAAGACAGTTCATGGATTTCATAGTCTGAGTTGGATGCAACTCGGACCATACCTATTTCATGATTTGGAGAATCATTTCAAATAACCCTAGGTGTTTGATGCAGGAGCATCTCGGGTCCATGGCAATCCTATGTTACCAAAAACATATTTGAGTTTGTTTGTGTTTCTCGGTTCCTTCTTTCACTGAGTTGGTTTGATGTTGCTTAGTTTCCTTTGTTCACCAGTGTTTGTCATTTATCTCTCTAGCACTCAGTGAATTTCCCTAGTGCTTGGTGATGCTTGTCTGGCACTCAGTTTCCTTGCTTACTGAGTTGTTTATTTTGGATTTCTTTTGAGGCTGACTTGTGCATTTAATTTGGGTCATAGATTTAATGTTGGTATCCATCATTGGGAAGCGTGTGGACCTAGATCTGGTCATTCCTTCCATTAATTATGGATATCAAGGCCAACTTGGCTTGGTAGCCTCTTATATAAATGTAGTTGTTTGGTTAGATTTTAGGAGGAATTTTTGATAGGAGATAGAAGATAGAAGATTGGATTTTATCTATAGATCCTCACATGTTTGAGGACTTCTATACTTGATTGTAATATCTGGCCTAAACTGGGAAGGCCTTATAGCCTAACATGTATGAATCAATTTGAAGACAATATATCATAGTGATCTACATTCTCTCTCTCACTGTTGTGTTTGTTTCTTTCGCACATTGTTCTGCAAGGTGGATCTGGTTAGAGTGTGCCTTTGGTCTCTCTCCCCATCCTCCTTTGCATCACTGATTTGTCCCCCTCCCCTCTCAGTGTTCCCATTCCTAACAAAATATTCATACTAGAAGCCATCTGAGAATAGTTAAGATGTCTATGGGGACCATTCCTTGGTAATAGATACGTCTATTTTTTTATTGTAGCGCCTAGCAAAATAATTTAAGAAGTTACTTCCATGGGATGATTACATTATTGTTATTTGTAAACTCCATAACTTGGTTAATGTTATTTAACATAGATTGTATACCTTTTTATAATTTGGCAAAAAATATGCTTGTAGAAAAGACACTTGTTTGTCAAAAATACAGTGATCAAACTCAAACTTGGTCCTGACCCAAAAAGCTACTTGGAAATATTTGAAAAAACTTGGAACCAAAACTCTGTGAGAGAGAGACTTGAAAAATTGAACACTGTATACTGTATTTAAAAATTAACAATTTTTGGATGTCAATTTGAAGAGAACTTAACTTCATAGTGATCAAAATATATAGATTCTTCTACAATGACTTCCTTTCAGTCTAAACTTTTCACCCTACTATTTAGAAAACTTACTGCAACAACATTAAGAATGTGTTGAATGGATTCTCTTCTTGGTTGTTGGTTTTTACACTGATGACAAATCTTCCTTTTGAACTTAGTGACATTTGAACTAAATTTTTGAATATAAAAAACATTAAAAATTTAGCATACATACTTAAAAATTGCCCTATAGCTACTATGGTAATTTTTCAAAAAGAAAGAAACTATTTTTTAGGATGTTTAATGATTGAACTAGTCTGTTTACCAAGAATAATAAGTTTGATATTAATGACCTAGTTTTGACTTCTGCACGTGAAATCCTATATTTCTATTTCTTTAACTTAGTGTTGGATTTTATAATATTATTTTCAGCTAATGAACTTTTTTCAATGTTTATTTTATTGAATATCAAGCTTGACCCACTATGGTGACTAAGGCATGGAGGGAGTCACTATTCTTGGTGATACTTTCTTGAGTTTGGGTCAACTGGCTAATTCATTTAGGTTTCCATATATTGTGTCTAGAAATGATTTGTGGAGAGTTTGATTGAGCTCTATTACTAGCATCTAGAACAAAACTAAGGGTTCATGCTTTCCATAGTTTGCATTACATTCCAATATTAAATTTTTATTAAAAGGTTTTTATATGGCTTTAGGTTTTGTCTAAAACATGTACATTTATGTTTTTTCTCTATATATTTTCTGAATATCATGTTTTTTGTATTTATATTTTACATGTCTAGTTTCTTGGGATTATGGTTATGATTGACTCAACAAAGTTGAATTGATGTAGGAAAGTTGTATTGTTGATGTTGTGAACTATAATATCTAGGTCCATGGTGTTTTCTTTCTTATATTGAAAGCATGATGCTAAGTCTAATATGTTATTAATGCATGAAAAATATTCTCTTTGTGTATGCTACCACTCAAACACTATATGAGGATTGTAGTCTCTTTACTATGTATTTACATTTTACATGTCTAATAATTTGCATTGATAGTTATGGTTGGTTCAATAAAATTTAAATGATGATAATAAAATTCTCTTTGTGATGGTGAGAACTATTATTTTTACATCCACAAATTTTTCTCTCAAATTAAAACCATGATGCTAGGTGTAATCAATAATTAGCCCTTGAAAATGATTATGCTTGTGGATGCTACCTTTTGGACAATATAGGAGTACTTAAGTCTTTTCTCACTACTCTATAAGTATCATTAGAATTGGGTTCTATAGTTTATTCTCAATGACATGCATATTCTTGTTTTTAATGTGTTAAATATTTTATTTCAATTAGAATTAGTACCATCTAGGTACTTGATGAGCTTTCAAACAAGTAGACTTTGTCATCCTGAATATGCTCTATGCTTGGAACTAGATATGTAGTGAATATATAAATTAATGACTAATGAAGTTCAAGCTTTCATTATTACAATTTTATTTGGTCTTTCAATCTATTTTTCTTAGATAAAGCCAAATTATACTACTGGTAGAGACAAAAAAAAATTCTTGTTGATTAGCAGTAACCAATTTGATGGTTTCACATTTTACATAAATTGTCATAGTACGTTTATGTCCTTTCAATTTGGAATGAACTTCACTATATATGATTTCCTCTATTAAATCATTTGATCTATTAAATTTCCTATTTATAAAAACAATTTAACCCGAGAAATTCAAAAGCTCAATTTAACAATATATAAATGGATGATAGGGAACACCATGACTAGATATGGATATGGTTAAAAGTAATAAAGTTAGTACCAACACAAGATGAATTGAACTAGGGATACATACTCACATGTAGAGATAATAGAAAATTCTTGAACAAATAAGAACTTAATACTTAATAGTAGTTGGCATTCATTAACTCTAGTTTATAAACAACTATCTCCTTGTTGATTTTAACTTATTTCATATACCAGTATAAAAAAATTAATTTTAATTTTAAATGAGGTGGAAGAATACATGGATATAATATTTTGAGTTTTAACAATAGATATACTACTATTTTTGCAAAATGAATTGTTTTTGGCAATTGTACCTTATTTTGTAGACAAATACAACCACAAAATTGGGTTGTTCAAAGAACAAGTTTGCATATTTGAAGAATGCTACAACCACCTTGCTTACAACAATCAATGAATTTGAGAAGATTGCATTTGTGGCCCATATCAATAGATACCTTGAACATGATTTGGTGATGAAAAGATACCTTCCAATTGATCCTTTAACAAATGAGCTTTTTAAGATTGTCAAAGATGACATTCTTCTATAGTATGAATAGTCCTTACATATTTGAACCTTTTTACTTTATTTCAATCAATAATCATAAGGGGGGTGGCTATTAGTCCTATGCACAGATCATTTTTTTTGTTTTTCCTTATTAGTATTTATTTTTCATTGTTTAAGAATGATGATAATGAATCTTTCATAGTTTTGTGGGCATGATGTAGTAAATTGATTAATGTGGTTGTTCCTAGTATTATAGATGATCGAGCAATAAATACCAATAATAATCTCAATCCTTGGGAGAAGAATTAAAATCATATGCTTTGTCTCCATTATTAAAAGGAAACTAGATGCACAATACTAAATATCAGAACACAAAATTTAATTGAAGGGCGAGTGATTAAAATAAACTAATTAGTAAAATCGATACAACATATTTTATTATATAATTAAAATAAACTAATTACTAAATTCAACATGACATATTTCACTAGTGAAAAATGAAAATTTGTTGAAAGTCTATTTTTGGGGCTTTATGTATTATGTACCAGCATAATGATTTAGATTATTAAATAGCTATAAGATTTTGTGATCTTAGCTAGCCAAACATAAAATGATCCTTTTGTAGCTTTAAACTAATGAATAAGAACACCATGTTTATTACCTTTGAAGTCCTTTTAGGGTTTGTTTACCTATCTGTAGTATCCTCATTGCGGTTAGTTCTCAATGGTACCTTTGAATGAGAAAGGATAGGTTGGAAACATCATGAATTTTGTTTTCTTTTAATTTATGCATTTGTTTCATTGATAAGGAAATCCTACTATGTTGTATATCTAAGAAATATTCAATCATGGACTTTGATGGTTCCATTGAATAGTGTATGTGTGAATTTTTTACAAGTAGTGGTTGTCGTTGCACCAAAAGATCGACATGTTAATGCCTGATACAACCACTAGACTTATAGAAGACACAGGAGGTGGTTAGGCCATGTCACAAATCCCGAGGGGAGAACTGGCTATTTTTCCAACAATATTCCCCTCAGCATTACCCGAAGGGGATTCAAACCTATGACCAAGCATTGATACCACTTTTTACAAGTATTGGTTATCATTGCACAAAAAGATCGACCTGTTAATGCCCGATACAACCACTAGACTTATAGAAGACACAGGAGGCGGTTAGGCCATGTCACGAATCTAGAGGGGAGCACTAGCTATTTTTCCAACATAATTCACATAATTGAATACATAAGAAACTTTTGCAAATATAAATTGATTAAATACATAATGACTATTACACAGGCATCCTTTCTAAGAGTGAATGATTTTGACTATTCTTTCTTGGTATTTTAAATCATGTTTAATGGAAAGTAACTGTATATATAGGATGATTATTCTTTTAAGGGTACTATCTCAATGGAAGAGAACCTTCTTTACAAGCACGAGGATGGTGTTCCAATTCCATTATGGTCTAATATAGCTAAATATATGACTAAATCAATGACTAAATATATGACTAAATTAATGACTTAATATATCGCTACCATGACTAAATAAATGACTAGTTAACAATAATCAATAACTAAATTAATGATTAAATCAATGAATAAATAAATGACCAAATAAATTACTAAAATAGTTTAGTCCTAAATTTTGTCGCAAGAGAAATGACCAACAATAAACTACTAATGGTCTCGTGACCAAAATTAGTCATTTATATGCAATTTTTAGTAGTTTATTTAGTCATATATTATTTTTTTTGTACTAGTGACATGTCTATCACAAAATCATATTCTATTTAAGGACCTCATATTATTCATTATTCAATACATTTATCATCCTTTAGTTGACGTGTTTCTCTTATATTATGATGTCATTTCTTTAATAAATGTGTTTGTTTT
Organism: Chamaecyparis obtusa; assembly: GCA_027943335.1. Taxonomy (NCBI): domain Eukaryota; kingdom Viridiplantae; phylum Streptophyta; class Pinopsida; order Cupressales; family Cupressaceae; genus Chamaecyparis; species Chamaecyparis obtusa. The sequence continues at coordinate 1,233,441 of BSBK01007312.1, forward strand.
ATAGGAGGCTTACATCCTAGTTTACAACTTAGTTTTTCTTTAAAGTGCATGTGTATTATAAAATATCTCACTTAGCATGTACAATGTATTTGTATACACCTAAAAATCATTCATATTAATTGAATTTATTTAACTAATAATCCCTATAATATCATAACTAATCCTAATTAATAATCATGGTTATTATGATTCCTCTACCCATTTAATTATAATTATTTAATTAAGTTGGTATCACTACCTAAGTTATTTGAATTTAATTTAAATATCCCCCTCCCCAATGTATTAAATCTATTTTAATGCATATCCTCCATAAATACCATTTTTTGAATAAATCAATATTTATTCAAATCGCTGTATTTCCTAATATTCCTCTAAAATATGGATTAATCTAAACTAATCTAAAACTCTACCTAAATCCTAACCTACACTCATCACCCCACTTTCTAAACCTATCCTCTCCCCTAATCACTCCCCTAACCTCACTTAGGAAGTGATTCCTAACCTCATTAACCCTAATGGGTTGCTCACACATGTGTGAGCAACTCTTCCCAAGGAAGGCAACCACCTTCCTTAAATGCTCTTATGACTTGGTCCCCTTCACTCTTCCCCAAATTTTCTCACACATGTGTGAGAAAACTTGAGCCATTAAAACATAAATGGCCATCTAATCTTATTTTGAGCCTTCAAAATAGCCCATCCCCTCTAGCATATGTGTCTCCTATGTGGCTCCTATCTGGATGCCACATAGGTGCCACCTCATCCAGACCCTAATTATCCCTCAAAAACTTATAAATAGAGGCCTCTTTCATGAGAAAATGGTCCCTAAATCTCTTTCATTTTATGCATTGTTATTATGCTATCTTAGTTCTAAATTTCTATAGCATGTTAGCTTTTGTTCTTGTTTTCAACCCTTAGATCACATATAATAGCCTAAATGGATAATGAATCATACTTTCCTTATGCATTTCACTTAATTTTCAATCTAAATAATATCAATTCTTAAAGGTTAATGAATCTTTCATTTCAATCATAGGTTAAATCTTCATTTCCATCCTTTGCATCCCTTGGAATCCTAGGGGCAAAACTAGTTCCTCATACTAGGTTTTGTCCCATTTTGGGATCTCCATGGACTATATTTTGTTTTAATCACCTTAGCATTACATTGGGGATACTCTCATTGTTCTTAGAGATAAAATCCACATTCTCCTCAAAATATAAAATCAAACAGGGCTTGGCTGCTCCCGTTTTGGCTCAATCGAGGGTGGTATTTGTGAAATACTTGTTATATGATTTGCATGCTAGATTAGGACTAATGTTTGACTTTCTATGTGTGATCTTGATAGGATTGGTTCAAGCAACTCATATTTTGGCATGCCTAGTGGGACACCCACCACACACTTTTATTCCTTTTCTAAGGGTTTTTCATCATCAATTTCCAAGAATTCTAAAAACCTTGTGCAAGCCAGTGAGAATACTAGTATGAGTAAACTCATTCTAGCCTATTTACTCATATTAGACTTATTTGTAACTTGTATTGTGTTAGAAAGTAAAGTCTACCAAGATAACTGAGAGGGGGGGGGGTGAATCAGTTATCTAATAATTATAACTTTTATCAATTTCAACAACATTTAACCATGTAAGCAATATAATTACCAACCATAGAAAGATATTCATACACAATAACACAATGACACAAGATATGTTGACTAGGGAACCTCTTGATCAAAGAGTAAACCCCGGTGGGAATGATGCCCACAAAAGATGCACTAATATTAATATTCCTTGTGAAAGGATGGACTCTGTTAGGACTCTTATGAAATACATTCAGTACATATGAATCCCTATTAAAAGATTCTAACCCTATTAAGAGTTATGGAAGACAAAAGGACCCACTACCCAAATAGCTTCAGGGTAAGATCATTGAACACACTATCCAACTGATCTTTCTATTACTCAACAGAATAATATTTTAGCTCTTCTCTGACTATGCCAAACCACACTCACTATTCCACCAAATCTCAATTTCAGATCTCTGTCCCTCGCATGTCTTCCTTCACAAATTCACTTTCACAATTAGCTCTTTTCTTCACTTCATTCCTACATCAACACATCCAACCATTACAACCATATTACAACAAGGAAAAACATTCCTTCCTTTATACCACACTCAAGTAATTACAAATGAGTTGGCATACAATTACAAAATAAAAGTTTCCACACACTACATCAAAATTACACAAAACTATAGGTTTCCAACTACAATAATTATTCACTCATGCAACCTCAAAGTTTTCCCTATCATCCATGTCACTATCAATGTGTCTTCAACTTCCCTTTAACTGCACAAAACTAGATTCCATCCTAATTAGGAGATATCATCTGATTTCCACAAACCGCTACTCAGGAACAATGCCTGAATACTGCTTCCACCAAAATGCTCATAACTTCCATGAATTAATGAATTACTACCTATGCTCTTAATCATAGACATATAACATGTCAAAGAGGATATCCTCAACATCACATAGCTCCAACTACAATATCCCATGGGCGCTAATCCAAACACTGTCTACTTCTCTGCAAGTCTCTAGTAAATCACTGTGTTGACATCAATGACAATCATAGTAATGAATGCAACAACAACTGCTACAGAATGGCTGTCAAACATTTAGCATTCATTCCTAACAATCTACCCCATTGGCATTGATGGAAACATAGATGAAAAAACATCCAATGTTCCAAAATCCAATACTACAATACTGTTTCTTCAAGTCCTCTTCATCAATCAAATCTTGCTTCATTTTCCTGTTTAGATAGTACAATTAGTTTTTTTCATGTACACTTCTCCCCCATTGACATCAATGATAGAAATCTCATCATTATGTCAACAAAAACTCTAATGTCAAAAGACACTATTCAGAAAATACATTCACTAGAGTCCTCATGACTCAGCTCAGATACACATACTCCCCCATAGAGGAAGTACCAACATCTAGTCCAGAAGAAAGATAAGGCTTATATACCACTGGACGGATGCAACCAACTACATCACTTCTCAAAATTAGGCTAGGGCATAACCCCAAGCATACCTCTTAGATACTCAAATGTATCCTTAGGAAAAGGCTTTGTAAATATATCTCCTATCTGTTCCTTTGTACTTATGTACTCAAGTTTGACTTCTTTCTCAGCAACTTTCTCTCTTACAACATGATACTTAATCTCTATATGTTTTGTATTAGAATGTAATATAGGGTTCTTAGACATACTAACTATGCTGGTGTTGTCACAATGTATGACAATAGGTTCAAAAAACTTTATTCCAATATCCTTCAGCATTTGCTTCATCCAAATTATCTAGTTACAATTGTTTGTTGCTACTACATATTATGCTTCTTGCTTAGCCAAGAAACCAATCTTCCTCCAACGAAAAATGCTCCATCACTGGTGCTCTTCTTATCATCAACACTACCTCCCCAATCAGCATCTATATATGCACATAAGGTAAAATCATTAGATTTTTCATACCATAATCCATAGTCCATTGTGCCTCTTAAATATCTCAGTATCCTCTTTACTGCTACATAATGTGATTCTCTAGGTTCAGCTTGAAATCTTACTACAATTCCAACTAAATATGCTATATCAAGTCTTGTATGAGTCAATTATTGCAGTCCTCCAATCATAAATCTGTATTTCTTTTGTTCCACTACAGGAGTCTCATCTGTGCTAGATAATTTATGTCCAGTTACGATAGGTGTTCCAATTGGTTTATAGTTCTCCATTCCAAATATTTTCAACAAGTCATTCAGGTACTTTTTCTGACTTACAAAGATACCATCATTTTTTTGTTTTATCTATAATCCCAAAAAGTATTTCATTTCACCAATCATACTCATTTCAAATTCAATCTTCATTTCATCAGAAAATTTATCACTAGCTTCATCTTCTCCTCCAAAAATAATGTCATCAACAAAAATAACTATAACCAACAAACCATTTTCAATTTCTTTTGTGTACATATTTCTATCAGATGTTCCTTTTGTAAATCCCAACTTTAACAAATACTTGTCCAATCTTGCATACCAAGTTCTAGGTGCTTGCTTTAGTCCATATAAGGCTTTCTTCAGTTTACATACCATGTCTCCTTCTTGAGTCAAAGGAAAACCTTCAAGCTACTCAATGTAGACTTCTTCCAATTATCCATTCAGAAATGTTGACTTCACATCCATCTGATATACTTTGAATTTCTTGTAAGCTGCATAAGCCAAAAACATTCTTACTACTTCAATTCTTGCAACAGGTGCAAAGGTTTCTTCATAGTCAATTCCTTCTTTCTATGAGTATCCCTTACATACCAATCTTTCTTTTTTTCTTACTACTTCTCCTTGTTCATTCATCTTGTTTCTGAATACCCATTTAGTTCCAATAACATTCTTGTCTTTAGGTCTAGGGACCAATTCCCATGTCTTGTTCTTTTCAATCTGATCTAGTTCTTCTTTCATAGCATTAGTCCAACTTTCATCTTCACAAGATTCACTAGTAGTTTTAGGTTCAATTTGACAAATCAAACATAACTATTCTTGTATCTTATTCCAAGTTAGAACTCCTCTTTTGATGCTTCCAATAATTTTCTCAATAGGATGATTTCTTTATAAACTCTTGTTAGGTGTCACTGTCTCAAATCTCACTTTAGGTGTAGGTTCTTCAATGACTTCACTGTGGCTTTCATTCAAAAAATCACTGTCAGTCTCATAAAATAATTTAGTAGATCCCATGTTAGGTTTAGGATGAGCTTCTTCATCTAACTCATAATCAAGCATTCTTTCCTAAATTTTGAACTTTTCATCAACTTTAACATTTACGCTCTCAACAATAGTCTTAGTTCTTTTATTTTAACATCTATAGACTTTTCTTTTTTAAAGAATATCCAAGACATATACCTTCATCACTTCTAGGATCAAACATTCCAATATTATCATCTCTCTTTATATAACATTTGCTTCCAAAAATTCTAAAATACTTAACTGAGGGTGCATGTCCAAACCATAATTCATAGGGTGTCTTATCTATGTCTGCTCTTATTTCTACTTTGTTCATTGTATACACTGCTATGTTCACTGCTTCTCTCCAAAATATCTTTGCCAAATCATTCTCAAATAACATAAATCTTGCTACTTCAGTCACTGATCTATTTCTTCTTTCTAGAATACCATTTTTTTCAGGTATCCTAGGGGCTGAAAACTGTCTCTTAATGCCATTTTTTTCACAAAAGGTGTTAAACTCTCTAGAAGTAAATTCTCCACCTCTATCAGATCTCAAACATTTAATCTTCATTTTAGATTCATTCTCAACTTTATTCTTAATGATCTTAAACTTATCAAATGCTTCAGACTTTTCTTTAAGAAATGCAATCCACATCATTCTTGTAAAATCATCAACAAGAATCATAAAATACCTTTCTCCATAGAATCCTCTAGTCCTGGTAGGACCGCTCAAATCTGTATGAACAATCTCTAGCTTTTCTATAGATGTAAACTTCTTACTGGGAAAAGAACTTCTCTTCTGTTTAGCCATCACACATTCTTTGCAAACCATGTTAGTAGGCTTCATAATTTTAGGCAAATCCCTTACTGCAAGTGTAGTACTTACTTTCACAATGTTGTCAAAGTTTATATGACAAAACCTTCTATGCCATAACCAACTATATTTAATTTTAGTAATCAAACATGTCATCTCAGTAGGATTCAACTGAAATACATTAACAATGGTTCTAGATCTAGTTCCAATCAGATTTCCATCTTTATCCTTAATCACACAAGTTTTCTCAGTAAACCAAACTTGATATCCCTTATCAACTAACTGTCCAACACTTAAAAGATTATGTTTCAATCCATCCACAAAATAAACATCATCAGTATTAGTCTTTCCATCAAGAGTAATAGATCTTATACCTTTAATCAAGCAAAGTGGATTATTTCCAACTCTAACAACTCCTCCATCATAATTGTTAAAATTTATGAACTTTTTCATGTCTCCAGTCATATGATGTGAACTACCACTATCTATAATCCAATCAAATTTCTTTTCAACTTGAGAAACAAGGCTTTTTCTTCCTTAACATCAGTTTCATGATTCTCTTCTTTAATTGCTACAAATCCTATGTCATCATTATTCTCAGTATCACTTTCACTTAGAGTTCTCTCTTTACTAGGTTCAAGATCTTCATCATTAGCATAATAACATTTCTTAGATCTTCTATGTTTGAAATTGTTTATGTACTTTTTAACTCTCTTAGGACACTTAGATGCAAAATGACCATATTCATGAGGAGTGCAACATTAAAAAATTTTCTTACCATCTGGTTCTCTCTTCACAAGAAAGGCAATACCTTCTTCAATCTTCTTGTCTTCTTCATTTCTAGATCTGCTGCTACCAGCATAATCTTTGCTCACACTGATGCTTCTTGACAAAGTAGGGTGAAAACTAAGAGCACTGAATGTTGTCTCCATTCTAAGAAAGTCTCCTGATAACCTCGGGTTCATCTTTGCTGCTTCCAATATTCCAAGAGTTTCTCTTGTAAATTTTGTAGTACAAGGTATGACTTGTTAAATCATCTATGTTGTCTACTTAAATATAGGAGTCAATGTTCTCAGAATTTTCCATATCACTTCATTCTCTGTCTTTGTTCCTCCACAAGATTTTATGCTTGTAACAATTTCTGACATTCTACCAATATAGCTTCTAATAGATTCATCTTCCAACATTCTTATATCTTCAAATGCACATATCCAATTATGTAATCTAACTCTTTTTTCATGTTCATCACCTTCAAAAGTAGAGTGTAAAGCTTTCCAAATTTCATAAGATTTTTTCAAACATTTTACTTGACTGTACTCATTCTCCGGAAGGGCTGTCAAAAGTGCTTCTCTTGCAAATATGTTACACATGAATAGATCTCTCTCATCGATAGTACATGTTTCAAGATTGTCCACTTCAATGATAGTCTTATCATTCTTTGTAATCAACCAATAACCTAGTCCTAAATACAGTAGGTGTGTCTTCATCTTTTCTTTCCAGCTATCAAAATTTACTCCATCAAACTTAGGGTTTTCTTTTCTGAAATTCACCATGGATCTCCTTAAGATGTTAAACTTCTTTTTCAACGACCTACCACTCTGATACCAATTATTAGAAAGTAACATCCACCAAGATAACTGAGAGGGGGGGAGGGGTGAATTAGTTATCTGATAATTATAACTTTTATCAATTTCAACAACATTTAACCATGTAAGAAATCTAATTACCAACCATAGAAAGATATTCATACACAATAACACAATGACACAAGATATTTTGACTAGGGAACCTCTTGACCAAAGAGTAAACCCCAGTGGGAATGATGCCCACAAAAGATGCACTATTATGAATATTCCTTGTGAAAGGATGGAATCTATTAGGAGTCTTATGAAATACATTCAATACATATGAATCCCTGTTAGGAGATTTTGAATCCCTGTTAAAAGATTCTAACCCTGTTAAGAGTTATGGAAGACAGAAGGACCCACTACCCAAACAACATCAGGGTAAGATCACTAAACACACTATCCAATTGAACTTTGTATTACTCAATAGAATAATATGTTACCTCTTCTTTGATTGTGCCAAACCACACTCACTGTTACACCAGATCTCAATTTCAGATCTCTGTACCTCGCATGTCTTCCTTCACAAATTTGCTTTCACAATTAGCTCTTTTCTTCACTTCATGCATACATTAACACATCTAACCATTAAAACCATATTACAACAAGGAAAAAAATTCCTTCCTTTATACCACACTCAAGTAATTAGAAATGAGTCAGCATACAATTACAAAATAAAGGTTTCCACACGCTACATCAAAATTACAAAAAATTGTCGGCTTCTAACTACAATAATTCTTCACTCATGCGACCTCAAAGTTTACATTGTAATCCACATCACTATCAATGTGTCTTCAACTTCCCTTTAACTGTTGAAAAATAGATTCCATCCTGATTAGGAGATATCATCCGATTTCTACAAACCATTACTCAGGAACACTGCCTGAATACTACTTCCACCAAAATGCTCATAACTTCCATAAATAAATGAATTACTGTCTGTACTCTTAATCATAGAAATATAACATATCAAAGAGTATATCCTCAAAATCACATATTTCCAACTATAATATCCCACATGCGCTAATCCAAACACTGTCTACTTCTTTGCAAGTCTCTAGTAAATCACTGTGTTGACATCAATGACAATCACAGTCATGAATGCAACAAAAACTGCTACAAAATGGCTGCCAAACAGTTAGCATTCATTCCTAACATATTGTACATGGTACTAACTCATATTGGCCTTATGCATCTCTTTCTAGGCCTGTTTTCTCGTATTGGAACCCATGTATACTAGTATAGTGTATGGTATTGACTCCTACGAGTCTACACTTCAAAATTCCCTACTCTGTTTACTCGTATTGGAAATAGAGAGAACATAGGGCCCTAAACCTTGATGTTTTTAGATTTTGGTGATCATTTGGACTTTGTATTATCCTTGAACTTTAGTTTTGTAGGTTCTAACTTATTTTTGTAGGTCATTTGGGTAAAATGATCACTCACCAAAGTCATCAATATCCCAAATTTACTAACACCTTTTGTTGTTTGATGCAATAAAATGAACTTTAATGAAATCTTCATTTGGGCTTAAAATGAATCACATCTAAATCTTGAATGCCTAAAGTTAAATGAATCTCAAATTCAATCAAAATACTTCAACTTTTGGGTTTAAAGGGAATCCAAATCCAATCTTGAATGCCTAAAAGAAATGAACAATGCAATCTTCATTTGGGCTTAAAATGAATCACATCTAATCTTGAATGCCTAAAGTTAAATGAATCTTGAATGGAATCAAAACACTTCAAATTTTTGGCTTAAAAGGAATCCAAATACAATCTTGAGTGCCTAAAAGTAATGAACAATGCAATCTTCATTTGGGCTTAAAATGAATCACATCTAATCTTGAATGCCTAAATTAAATGAATCTCAAATGTAATCAAAACACTTCAACTTTTTGGGCTTAAAATGAATCCAAATCCAATCTTGAGTGCCTAAAGGATAATGAACAATTTCTTTTTGGGGGGCTCTAAAATCAAATCAAACACCTTAATTTAGGCATTAAAGTACTATCAATGACACATTTCCTTTGGTGCCTAACAATCGAACAAATCTTTGCAAAGCTATTGGTGTCTTTTTGTCTTAGATAAAAAAACACACTTAGCATAAATAGGCTCAATTTTGGAAAGAAAAACTTCTTGATGTGTTTCTCAACACTTCTTATGAGTTCTTTATCTATAAATCCAATTAATCTAAGTGATTCAAGTAAACAATCCATATCTATACCCTCTCCCATCACCTTCACGGATCTTGGGTGAAGATAAGGTTTGTATTGGTTATTTTTCTCTAGTGAGGCCTATATAGAGAGAAGCTCTTCCTCTTTGGATAATGACCTCAAAATGGTAATTTCTCGACCCGTATATAAACAAGGTGTTGAGAAAATTCTTGCCTTATCCTCTCAAGCTTGGGCGATGCATTTTGATGGTAGTCTAAGGTAGGTAAATATCCCTACAATTTTTGAATGGTTAACTAGGCTCTTAAGTGAGTCACATGAGTACAAATCGATTGGGAGGATACCACATACCTTACTAAACACCTTTTAAATCAGAGACCAACCTAATCTACCCTTGAAGGCTTTCTAATATTTGTGCAAGGAGAAAATTAATCTCCCCAAGACACTCATCATATCATACCATCCTTGAGTGTTTGGAGTCAGATAATATGACATTGTTGATCCATTGCATGTTCAAAATTAGCCATGTTTTGATTAGCTCTTGGATGTGTGCCTAAGTCAATGAGAAAAGGTTTTCAAGTCACACCAATTCCTTAGGGTAAAATTTCTTGTGTGTGTCTTCAAAGTTACAAAATTAGTGAAAATATCTATTGAACATACACATTCCCAAAACATTGTCAATTTCATTTTCACCATTGCTTGTATCCCGCAAAGTTTCTTTGTCCCTTGCCAGATTATTTTCAAAGAAACATGATTGTTATCCTTTTAATTTGAATACTTGGATCCTTTTCCATTGGATAAACATCAAGCTAAGAGTCCAAATTTATCCAAAAGATCCTTTCAACCTAAGTTCTCTAAAAAAATCATTTTCTCAGAAACATTGCTCAATCTAATCCAAGCACCATCCTTTCGAGATATGACTGATACAACCAAACACAAGAAAGAAAATCTACACATTATTCATGTATAAAAAGAGAAGAAAGTTATCAAATGCAAACTCAATGACCATTAGTCTACCCTAACTACAACCAAAAATGAGATCAAGTATCAAGAAAATCTTGATAGAATAACCTACAATGCAAAGGTCATACAATTTGGAGCACATTTCCAAATCAATCATCATTTTGTTGTCCTTGAAATTGAAGACTAATTGGTTCATCACACACCACATTCTTCCAAATCCCATGAAACTATCTCAGCATCCTTGCATCCTTGCATCTTAGATCAATCCTTTAGAAATCATTTGCATCATCCCCTTAGATAGTCTCATTTAGATCAAACCAAATCATCCTCAATCTAAATCAAGAATCCTAAATCTAAAATCAATACCCAAATCCAAAAAAACATCAATCCAACTATCCAACCATCCACTTAGTTTCACATCCTTTGAGTTTCTTAATCCTTATCCTAATTCAAAATCATCTTAGCTCCACCCTTTGACTAAGCATTATCTAGGGAAGCTTGTAATTTATTTGTAGGCCTCATCATCTCGATCTAGATATTGGCTTGCGCTGACAAAGATCTCATCTTTCAAAGATCACAAGTCTATTTGAGGTTGAAAATCCTACCCACTTTGGTCCTACACCATGAAGAAGCAACTCATTCTGATGCTTAGTAATCCCAATCAGCATCCAAACATCCCTTAGTTCATCCAAAATTCATCCCAAGTCTTACATCTATACTTAAATTTTCATAGGCTTGTCCTATCCCGCATCATTAAGTTTCTTTAGAAACATCTTGCATTCATCCACCACTGCATCTTCAACTTAGCACCAATATTTCATCCTATCAAGACATGATGCGAGAAGAGAAAGAATATGGATCACAATCTTGCCACTATCTCAACTAGTCCTAATGATCATAATAGTGCAATGGTAACATATGATCCACAACTACCACAAGTTGAGAATGTATGGGAAAATCCAACCCTTCAATCCCTCAAAACCCATACACATCCCTGCTAATGCCTATTCCCCTATTGTCCAAAAAATCATCGACCCCAACTTGTAATTATCCTAGGCGGCCTCACCTATCCCCCATCTCTTACAATATAGTTTAAAAAATATGACAATACAAAAAATGACACAATCCACTCCCTTCTCCATCATGGGAGCATCACCCCCACCTTCCACATCACAAGCTGCCACTTAGGCATAAAGCTCCACACAACACAACCCTCACCTCCCACACAAGCAATACCTCCACCATTCATGAGCTAAGAATTCACATCATCATCATTCTTCCAGGGGTAGTGCAATTACCTCCCTCTATCACTCAAAAAATCTTCAACCAAACACCCCTTCCACCAGTCACCTAGCTAAGCTCTACTCAATTTTTTCTTTTGTCTTTCATCACCAAAACATAAGCTCAAAAACCTTGTTTCACAATATGAATTCCCTTTATGGGATCCTAAAACCAGCCATCCACATCACAAAATCCCATCATCACCCCCACATTCCCAACTACCTTCTCTTCTCAATCCACTACAAGGACTAGATCTTTCTGGGGTTTTAATCAAGCAAAAATGAACATATGACTTATCCAGTATGCAACACAACCCCACCACCTCCTCTAGCTAAATCTCTTCCCACATTCACCAACTATCTATCCATGTCACATACCATCTCTCAAACCATACGACCACCCCAACTACAAAGTTCCTCTCATCTTACTAGTTATCTTTCACAACCACCTCCTACCACTAGCTTCTAAGCAACCCTTGCACAAATTAGTAATACAAGGATGCACCCTACCTACATTGGCCAAGCACAAGGGAAATCACACCAATATTCCACACCATTCTACAAACCTCCTCCACAACAAAAATACTTCCCCACATAGTAGAAACATCCCCTCATCCCCCAACAACAACAAGCCACACCATACCATGCACAACACTATGCCACTACACCTCAACAACAATATGTTTCCTAGAAAACACCTCAAAATCCATTGTAGTTCACATACCTAGTAGGTAAATACCCTTATCAAATCCTATAATATCCCCAACAAAACCATCCATATTCACTAGCAACATCAGATCCCTTCCCAATGGGAGTATCTACTCCAGCACCTGTCAATTCAGAATGGGAAGAAATGAAGAACACTCTCAAAGAGCTCAGAGATGGAATCGAGAGAAAGAAGTTCAAGTTCAAACAGGTCTATCCCTATCCTTTTGATAGATCTATTATATTGATCCCATTCCCCAAGCATTTTGAGACTCCCAAATTTGATAAATATCAGGGGAAGGGAGATCTAGTTAGTCATGTTAAGGATTTTTACATGGCTTTTTAGGAGGTGGCTTACATCAACAATTTCATTATGCACCTCTTCCCCAAGATATTGGGAGGAACCACCATCGAGTGGTTCTATAAAATACCTTATGGTTAATCACAACATTTGTAGAAATTTCTAAAAAGTTTGTAGCACTATGCTCCCATAATTTTGAAAATGAACTATCCCTCTTGGACCTATGTAATTAGAAATAGAAGGGAGGGGAGAGCCTGGCCGACTACTTAAAAATATGGTAGAACCTCACCATGAGGCTATCATATCAACCACCAAAGAAATATCTCACTAAAATATTCATCAATAACCTACATCCGAAGTTATCACACTTCATGAAAATGAATTTCATACAAACCTACCTAGACATCAAAGGAAAATTCATAGATATCGAGAGAGGCCTCTTGGATGATGGTAAAATTAATAATTACAAGGAAATCTCACAAGACAAACATAGTAATGACAGGCCTCATTACTGGCATAAGAACAAAAATGCTATCACAGATGGAGCCACCGACACCAAACATGTCCAAATTGTTGTGGCTGGTCCTAGACCCCCTAGTCCTACATATGAACAACAACCAACAATAAAATAGCATCCCATGTGACACTATAAAAATCAAGCCAATCCGACCAATTCTATCTTAGTCACCCAAGGTTAGAACAAGCCTCATATCCATAACCATCAAAAGTGCATATTCACCCCTCTTGGTGAACCTTTGGATGTAATCTTCCAATAAATGGCCAATGCCAACTTGATTGTCTACCCTCAAACTCAGCCATTGGATGCTACCACCCCCAAGCCAACCTGGTATAAAGAAAATGAGTATTGTGACTATCATTGTGTCAAAGGACACACCACCATAAAGTGCATGAAGCTCAAACACTACATCCAAGATCTCATTTGACAAGAAGGAGATCAAAGTGGACACGCCAACCCAGCCTTCACCCAATGCCAACCTGCAAATCTATCAAAGTGTTTTTCCCCAACATAACACAGGATAGAACACATCCAATGCCAACCCACCACCCCAAAACCAAGGAAAAGGAAATCATGGTGACCATGCTAATAGGAAGGACTCTACTACTTCCCACATAAACTATGACAAATTTATCATATGTATATCCCAAGTAGAGCCCACTGTAAATGTCATCCATGTCAAAGGTTCTGATAGTCAGTGTCTAGTCACCACACATAGAGGTAGGATATTAGTTGGTGGTGATAATCCAATGACTTCTCCTAATGCACAATACAACCACCTAGAACACCTTGGGAACACACCTGCCAAAATATCTATTCTTAACCTCCTTTGTACCTCACCTATACATAAAGATATCCTTAACAAAGCCCTCCAAGAGGCACATTTCCCAATGGACATTAATACCATCTAGTTTGAGAACTTCATGGGGCACCTATCTGCATCCTATTCTCTTTCCTTCAAGCCTTCTGACATTCCATCCATTAAACCTAATTACAATCTCCCCCTCTACATCGTCATCATGGTCAATGAATTTTCCATCAAAAGGGTCATGCTATATAATGGTTCGACACTAAATTTTTGCACATTAAAGTTCATCTAAAAAGTGGGATATACAAAGGCTAACATATCATATGATGTCATCACTATAAAGGCCTATGATAACTTGGAGTGCACATTAGAAGGTACCATTTTTATACCGATCAAGCTAGGCCCAATAATTCAAGAGATCATTTGCCACATTATTGATCTCAACCTCCCATACAAAATCCTCCTTTTCCAACCATGGATTCATTCCATTAAATTCATCCCATCCACTTATCATCAGTGCATAAAATTTCTACATCAAGGCACTGAAATCATGATCCATGCAGATCCCCAACCCTTTACATACTTCTGTGCGTTGGAAGAATCATTCCCCCACTACACCCACTATCTTAGAATCGACATTGGAACTTTTGTTGCTAGCTCATCCCAATCCCACTACAATCTATAGATAATCCTAGCCTCCACCATCTCCTCCATCAAGATCAACAAAAATGGTTGTGCTAAGTATAAGTTAACTAATAATTTTGTAGTAGGGGCCTACCGCTTGATCCACATACCTAAGGGTGCCCATGCCACCAAAGAAAACTCCCTCAAGTAGACCCTAAAGTCTAGCAATTGGGGCCATCAACATTCATCTCCCATGGAATCCTAAATAATGAAGATATGGACCCTGATATAAATAGATGCTATACAAAGATCCACCACCTCCTAACCCAAGTTCCTTGGATATTTCAAGGACACGTATCCCACATTAGACAAATGGGCCATAGAATAATGGAACTATCAAGGTGGTGGTCTAGGACCAAAAGAATATGGTAACAAAGACCCACCAAAAGCCTCACAAAATCCAAAACATCAAGGTCTTGTCTTTAATACCCCTCGCCTGCATATACAAGGACCCAATACTAAAATTGGGGGTACCCATTCACCCAACATTACCCTTTTGAACATCTAGGATGAACTTGTGGAAATTGCAGACATCCCTAAACAAGAAGAAAAAAAATCCTATGATGATATCTTTGTCGATGAAACCTTCTTGTGCAATTTTATCCTTCACCAACTCACCATAAACCTTATCAAACTCCCCTCATCTATCCCAAACTCATAGACAAGGACCAACCAAGTGTAACACACATCGATGAGTTCTGAAGCAAAGAAGTTCTCTTGAGATTCATGGGAGCATCTAATCAACAACAAGACTAGGGGCATGAATCAATATATGTCTACAAGCTCAACCATGAGGGATAATTTGGGGAAGATGAAGTCTTCAGCCACAAAAATAAAAATAAAAGAGAAAAGAATGAGTCCTTTTCTGAAAACCCTTCTAGAGCACATTGTGACTCCATAAAAACAAAAATAAGGGGTGTATTGATAGGGAGATCTTCCTACCACAAGTCCTATCTCCTCTAGGACTACACTAGGTCTTCTCTTTGACCTTTCTTAGGGTTCCTATGACCCTAATATTAGAGGAACTCTTCCTAATCTCCTCTACTTTATAAGATCTCTCTACCAAGGTCTTCAATTCTCCTTAACTCCACAACTCCTCCAAATGAACTCAACTAGGAATTCATCCAATCCTCCAAATTATTGTAAGAAGCTATCATTAATGGGAGAGGAATCTTTTAGTCCTTATTTTCATCAACTTAGGGTGTTCTATCTATTGGTACTCTTCTCCAAGTACCCGATCTCCAAATTTGGCCTAAAAAGGCTACTAGGCCTTGTAGGTCTCCAAACACACAAATGGGAGCCTAGTTTTGAAAAGTTCCATACAAGTACCCAAATAAATCATACTTCTAAGTACCCTTTTCAAATTTTTTCAAGATTCACAAACCCTTATCTCTCCAGCAGGTTCGTACTATACTATCCTACTTTATAGCCTTGTTTTTAGGCCTCTTTAGCCCTCACTGGTTCTCAGGGAGGGTTTGATCTTTGTACCCCCAAATGGATTGTTCATGATCTCTTCTTTTCATGATGGAGTCTCTCAACATGGTATACTTTTCTCCAAGTCTTAAATTGGGTTTCCCAAACCCCTGTCGCTCTCCCAAATGCTGCCTCAAACTTGGGCTCCTAACCAGGCTAGTCCCTGCTCACCTAGGGCCTGATCATTGAAGTAATTCACATGAACTGCACACTATAAAAATACATATATACAATTATTATATAGTACCCTAACATAATCCAAGTGGTCGTAGAGAACAAGTCATGGATTCCTAAGTTAGGGACAAGCTAAGTACCTCTACTCTAAACAATCCAGCAAGCTGGCTTTTAGAGGAGGATTTAATTAATGAGATTTCAAGAACACTAACAAGATAAATAAAAGATTGAAAACAATATATTAAAGCATGAGAAATTTAAACTTCTATTCCATGACTCTAGTTCAATCCATAAACAAGGATGACCGAGTTCTTAGTTACAAAACCCTCACGGGTATAGTCCTGCAAAACACAAAAAATAGTAATAGTGCTCTTAAAAAATTTAATTTCAACCTTTTTATCAATGAAAAAGAGCCTTATATAGGCTTAGGACCTCCCTCTTGGTTTTTCTAAGACTTCTAACCAACTTTCACACTCAAATAGGCTTAAGACCAAAAGTTGTCATGACAACTTTGACAATTTCTTGACAACTTTTGCCATATTGAACCATGAGGTCTACATAGATTCTCAAAACCATTATAGGACTTCTATTAACCTCAAATCACTTAACCACTAACATTTTCTAACCTTTGACAGTCAAGATTCATCATTGTAGTTAGCTCCTTCCATTGGCATACAAGCCAAAAGGATTGGGGTCTTCAAAAAATCCATCAAGAATAACTCTATGACTAGAATCAAAAGCTTTAGAACCTTAAAAGACCACTAACACACTTACTAACTATGTGCTAAAATGTTGTCACACTTATATGAATCCTTACATGCAAGAAAACTCAAGAATGAGCCCTCACAAATCGATCCATAGCTCTCTATGCATGGAGTTGCAAGATTTGTAAAATTGCTCTCAGCTAGAGCTATAAACTCATGACCTTGTTAGTCAACCATACAATGAGAGATTCCAAATGAATGAAATGCTATGCAAATCTATATGAGAATGCAAATTAATCTTATGAGAATGAAGATGCAATTAAGCTATGAAAATGGAAATGAAAGAGTTACAAACCCTCTAATTAAACTATGTGAGATTAATCTAAAACATAAAAGGAAATGATACCATGATGATGCAACTATGATGCAAGCTAGGATGTGATGTAGATGCAAGATGAATGCCAATGATGCTCCAAATCTTCAAAACTTGATGCAAGAATATCTCCAAAAGCTTCAAAAACCTGTAGCATAATAATTCAAGTATGTATGGTGTGTGCAAATGAGGAAGAGAGCTCTTCTTTTATAGGAAGTGAAAAAAAATGGACCATGGAGATTAAGAGGCAAAAGACTTAATCAACGATAGAGAAAAAAAGAAGCTTGATCCTTGTGCACAAATATCCTCCAATAGAAAAATTAGAAGCATTTACTTTATGTTGAGCATTTACTTTATGTCCATGTGAGACAAAAGTACTTTTCTTTTATTTTTTATTTTATTTTTCTTTATAAATAAGAATTAAATGCTTTATTTGTGCAACATAGGATAAGAAGAAAAGTGCGGATTTTTTTATTTAAATAAAAGGGGAGGAAATTCTTTTTAATTAAATAAAGGCTTAGAATAAAGTGATTTTATTATTTAATTAAAAGAGATTTTTAATTAATTAAAAGGGATTTATTCTCTTAATTAAATAAGATTTTTATTTTTATTTTCTTTTAAATTAAATAAGACTCAAACCTTAGGAAATATTGAATTGATTATGATTTGATCAAGGAAATTGATATATTTGAAAAATGTTGATATTTGAAAATATTGATTCAGGGATTTGACAAATTGCTAAATGGGGGCCCAAAGTCTAGGCGACCATTTTAGGGTGCATACATTTGCCCCTCTTTGACTAATGTGTGATCGATCTAGGAACACATGCAGTCAAAGAAGAATTGAAATGTGAGATTGATCTGGGATCACAAAACAACTCAGATGTGAGGTCGATTCGGGATCACATCCGGACAAACATAAACAAAAGATTCTGGACATGAGGTCCATTCGGGATCATAACCAAAATAAGAGATAAGAATCTCAAGCTTGAGCAAAAAATCATAAAAAGATGTTTGAATCAAGAAAATCAAGGAAATCAGAGATGAGAATCCCATAAATACTGCCCCCTCAGAGTCGAAATTGAAATCAGGTAGAGAGGAACAGCAAATTGATAAAGATTGATCAAATCAGAATGAAATCACAACTAAAGATAAGGGAGCATGATAAGATAACCATCAAATAGTGAAGACATGCCCCAAGTTGACTAGGTTTGACTGGGAAAGATATAGGATAAAGATTAAGTCAAACTTCAGAAAGAGGAAGCAAAAGGGGAGAATGAAAGACTAGAAGTTTGAAAGACATGGAAAGGAAGAAATTCCATTAAAGATCAAAGAATTATGCCTCAAAAGGTCAGTCAACTGCGTAAAAGAATGAGAAATCTTGGAAATGTGACTTGGATTTCGATTTTGAGTCCGAAACGGATAGAAAATGATGTGACATGAAAGACCAAAAATGAAAGATATGATCAAGAAGAACTAGAAAATGAGCACAGTTGACCAACTAGTCTGTAGATGATAAAAAGGAGACCTCTCTCCATATGCAAGATGCAAAAACTAATCTAACATGAACCTAAAAATGCAAGCTACTATGAAAGTGGTTGACTTGCAAGGTCACATCACCTATAGACATCTAATTATCATCATCGAGTGTTATTGGTAGTGTTGTAAGATCATACAATGCACACTAGCATAACTATGTGGATATGAATATGATCTTTATCAGATAAAAATGTGGAAATCCCACCTAGGCATCAAAGACATGGAGGTCAAGATGACTAATGCAATGAGATTACCTAAATTTGATATGAAAAGATTATGCTTGTATCAAGACACATGAAAGTCAAGATAACTAGAAGCATGCACTTGCAAAACAGTCAAGGATAATACCTTGTCAATCCATAGTGTCAAGTAAGGCCAGCATAAATACTCATGACAGGTAGGACCAACAAAATATACCCATAAGAAGATAAAGAAATAAAACATGTTCTCATTCCCTCAGTATTCTAGCTATGCATCATCAAAAACTTCTCAGGGAGAGGCCACTCATCAAAGAAATTCTCATAGACAGCACACAAAGAAAAGTAAAGTCACCATATCTCAAGCGAATTGATTGTTTAAGTGTGTGTGTGTTGGTCATAGAGTCAAACTCTGGTTATCACATCTGCAAATGAGAAATATCACATCATACTTAGACTATTGGGTAAGACATCTAATAAGTGTTAAGAAACACTCGACGCAAGGGTAGTGTTGAAAAACACTATTTGGGGTGGTGTTGAAAAACACCTGTTGTGAAATGCCCCAAGAGACAAACGCACCTAAAAGACCTATGCTAAAAGTTATACCCCCTAGACAAAGGCAAAGACCAATTCCAAACCAACTCAGATAAGGTCAAGACATGATGGAGAAAGGTTCAGTGTCGAGGATGCATGCTAACAAATAGGGGTGCAAAGGCCTCAAGTAGTGCTTATTTCCAAGTTTTCACCACTTGGATTTATTGCAATTTTTTTTTTTCTTTTTTTTTGTATTTTTGCTACCAAGGTGCCTGTTTCCAGGTTTTCACCATGGTACATTTTCTATTTTTTTTTTATTTTTTTTATTTTTTAATTTTTTTATATTTTTTTAGGACTTTTTATGGTTTTTAGGATTTTTTCAACATCATATATGATTTTTTTTGGTATTTTTTCAGAATCAATAAAAATATACAAAGGATGCCCCTAGATAGAATAGGCATTAAACTCCTGAGCAAGATCACATCGTGTAGTCCCAATATCTAGAAATGTGGAGGACAAGATGGATGAGCAAGCTGGTTGAAGAAATGGAGGAAAGGAGAATGAAGGCAAATGGAGGGAAGAAATCCTCAAGGTCAAACTCCTCAAGAGTACCCAAGCTAGGGAAAAATTGTCATGTAAAACACATCTGGACAAGAAATGAAAGACCAGCATAGGATAAGCCTCAAAAACGTGGTATAAGAGCAGGAAAGGATACAGTCCAAAGGAGTAGACATGTCAAGAGACTTCATAGCATCGTGTTTTACTCTTTTTTTTTAGATCAAGACCAAGGGGGAAAAGGATAGCGAAAGACTAGAATGAATGGAGGAAAATGAATATGAAGGCTAAAAATGAAAGGAATGAAAGAAATATCATTGTAAGATAGCTCACAAGATAGCCAAATATTCAAGTATAGGTCAACATTGTCAAGATCAAAGAGAGAAGATGAAATGGATGAAATATGTAGAAGAACTACGCATGATGTCTGATTTCCAAGTTTTCATCATGGTACTTATCCAAGGCGCCACAAGGGAGTGGTTTTCACCATAGGATGAATTTATTTCTCTTTACTTTTGCTACCAAGGTGCCTGTTTCCAGGTTTTCACCATGGCACATTTTCAATTTTTTTCAATTTTTTTTCTTTCATTTTTTCATTTTTTATTTTTTTTCTATTTTTTTGAATTTGATAATTTTTATTGGAAGAAGGCAAGCTTTTCAGATAATGCTCCTTGAAAGGATAAACCATGCTATGCCAAGGATTCAAAATGATATGCTCAAAGATGCTAATAGGGAAAGGAAAATGGAAGAGGAAAATGGAGGATAAGGTTTTATGTAAAGCAAGTGAGGTTGGAAGATAAGAGGAATAGGCAAATGAGGAAAAATAATAGAAAGTAGAAGGATAATGAATGGAAGGATTGTGAAAGGATAGATGGAAATGAAGACAAGATCAACATCAACACACACCTTGAAGGGTGGCGAGAGGGTGGAGAAAATGTGAATGAAGGAATACGAGAAGGAATATGGTGAATGTTTAGCAGAGGTTGCAGTTCAGACGCATGGAATGGAAGAATGTTTTTGGAAGAAGATGAAGTGGAAGCCTTTGAAAGCTTGAATGTCAACTTCACTTTTTGTTCAATATTAGACTTTCTCAAAAGAGACTTTGGAATCCATATAGTCTTAGGCTTTTCATTTACTTTTGATGATTTAGAGAGAATATCTTCAATGATGGATTTTGGAACCCATACTTGTCTTGTAGTTTTCTTCTTAGATATCTCTTTTGACTTTATGTTTCCATGTCGATTAGAGAAGACATGGTGATCTTCATTTTTTAATGGATTCTTATATTTCTTCTTTTTCTTGTATTGAACATTCAAGTTACTTCCAGAAGACTTGGGACTTGTGGAAGAAGGAGGATATGACCGATTTAGATGGGTGGGTGAATGAAAATGATTCAAAGCTATGCATCTATGTTGATCTTGAGGAAAGATAGGAGATGGAAGGACATAAGGACCCAAGATGGATGAAAAATTAGGAGAGTTAGGAGGGGAAAGTGAAGGGACATAAGGGCCCAAGATGGAAGGAAGACATGAAGCCTTTAGTATTGGTGGAGGGGGTCCAAGGATGGATGTGGAAGACACAAAAGGATAATCAATAAGTTCATCAGCATCTATATCACAACCAAGGATATCAACATCTTTAGAGTGAGCATTAGAATTTTTAATAGGATGTTGGACATCTTGAATCGGAGCACCTTCTTTGATAGGATCATTCAAAGCTTGCAAAGACTTAGGAAGAGAAGAAAGTGGAAGTGAACATGGAGTGGTAGAACAAGAACATGGAAGACTTCAATCTTGACAAGGATCTTTGGATAGCATAAGCGTATCAACTTTCTTTTGATTTTCAATAGACTTTACATCAGAAGTAACAACACCATTTTTAATAACCTTAATGGAAGTATCATCTTTGGAAAGCCCAAGTGTGGTAAGGTTATTTTGATTATCAATAAGCTTAACGGTGTAAGTAGTAACTTGATCTTGCTTAGGAGATGGTGGAATGAATGTGGAAGAGTGTAGAGGATCAAAAGAACCATGCAATGGAGAAGATACATAATGAAGAGAATTGGATGACATGGAAGGTTCTTGATCTTGATCTTTCTTTATGTTCTTTTCTTTATCATTTTTAGAGTCCTCTTGACATGGAGCCACTTCTAAGGACAAGGAAGCAGGTTGGAATTGTATGGAAGACTTTGGAAGAGATAGTGAAGGATTAGATGAAGTAGGTAGCATAGAAAATGAAGGCTTAAGATCTTTCAGTTTAGCATCATTAGAAGTATTTGTAGCAAAGTGAAGGTTAGCTTGAGTTTCTTTAAGAGGTAGCCCTTGAGAATAACTATATGGAATTGTATGAAAAGTATTAGGATCTTTGTTGGATGAAAGATTTGTGAAAGATTTAGAAGCTTTAGGAGATGTATGGGCATTGGAGGAAGTAGAGGATGGAAGGGAACCATCACAAGACAAAGATTCAACATTAATATGATCTTGCTTGATAGTGCAACCTTTATTTTCAATATGAGAACTTTTAGAGGAGAGATTCTTTTGACATTTGAAATTAGCGCAGTAGATTTTCTCTTCCTCAGTAGAAATATTGTATTGTTCACAAAAATCATCAAAGAATTCTTCAAATTTAGAGTCATATGGATCACCATCATAGTCTACCCAATACGACTCCCCCTTAGAAATCACAAGTGTACCATGAGGATGATGCTTAGAATGAGATCGTGAAGAAGAGGAAATTGAAGACTTAGTGTAGGAAGAGGACTTGGATAATGAAGAATTCGAATGATGTTTAGAAGAGTCATGATAAGATTTGGAAGATGAAGAATGTGAATAGTGTTTAGAAGAATCAAGATAAGACTTAGAAGATGAAGAATGAGAATGATGTCTGGAAGAGTCATGATAAGACTTGGAAGGTGAAGAAGAATGAGAAGATTTAGATGATGAAGAATGTTTGGAAGAAGAAGATCGTGATATGATCATGTTTATGATTCTAACAAAGGCATCTGATTTAATCATCTTTTCTTTAATTTTTGCTATAAGTTTATCACCCATGCCATATTTAGAAGAACCATTGGAGGCACAAAGATACTCTTCAAATTGAGCAATGAGTTCAAGATCATCTATTCTCAAGAGAGGTTCCTTAACAAGATAGTTGAAATTCATGGTTCTAGAAGAGGAGGAATCAAGCATGGAAGAAATGAATAGATGAATAGAAGAAGGTAGACTAGATAGTAAGAGGAAAAGAATCAAGAAGAAGAAGAAGAATTTCCCATGGGAATAGAAGACTTCAGAAGAACATGGGAAATGGAGAAAAAAGAAGAAGACTAAAATTCATCTTATGCAATTGATACCATAATGTTCATTGAGATGTTGAGCAACATGACAACACTTAGGATTTGAGATCTGGACTGACCAAGGAAGACCAAGCTTCTAAGGAGAACTCACTACAGCAGGACGGAACTCAGTTTCAATATTCCAAATAGATCTTTCAAAAGATTTTGCAATGATGATCAAGCACATAGAACAACCAGGGAGTTCAAGAAAATAGTCTTCAACCAATGAGCAAGGGACAAAGAAACCTTGCGCATGAATAGAGATAGTGACTTAGTATTCTACTCCTTAAAGATTCTACTTGTGTATGTTCTTGAAAATGTTTTAGCAGGCACATAGAACACAACAACACCTTAACAAGTTGTCTACAAGGATATACGTGGCTTTCTAAAAGGAGTCCTCGATATACACAAGGTACATGAGGCCCAAATCTATAGATGAGAAGAATCCAAAATCACATAGCTGGGGGGAGACGATAACCCAAATCTCCTCCTTCACTTCTCAAAGGTATAAAGTTCTTTGAGGCTTAGCCAAGAGTGATATCAAACTCAATTCCCAAGAGAGGCATCTTTGGATTCACCTCCTGATATTTATACTCCACTGGAACACAGGAGTTAAGGTCGTCCCTTGAGGTGGTGTGTCCTCAAGCAGGCCTTCTAGAAATAAAATTAAGTAATTCACTATCAAAAGTATTTAGAGCACTAAAGGTGGAACACTTAACTCTTCAAGTAAATGAAAAGTGAGTCCAAAAGTGGAATATTTAACCCTTTAAGATAATGTGAAGCGAGTCCAAAAGTGGAAAATTTAACCCTTCAAAAGAATGTGAAGTGAGTCCAAAAAAGTGGAACACTTAACCCTTCACACAAACTCAAAGTGAGTCCAAAAGTGGAACATTTAACTCTTCACACCAACTCAAAGTGAGTCCAAAAGTGGAACATTTAACTCCTCACATCAACTCAAAGTGATTCCACACCTTAGAAAATAAGTGAGTTCCAAAAAGCACAAAAGGGTTGCCTAGTGGAGCAATTAACGCTTCTTTCCTGTAGACCCCTCCCCTTTAATGTGGCGTTGATCTTGCAACCACGGAGCAGAAATGAGGAGCCAGTGGATTAGCGAGTCCAATAACCCAAGATAGCAATCTAGATCAATCACAAGTAATCTAAAGTTGCTTATCAATACTACTCGTAAATGACAAAGGGTTGAATCAATCAAATATTTAACTTTTCAAGCAAACATAGAGTGAGTCCACAAAGTGGTGCATTTAAATCCCTATGTAAACAAGGAATGAATCCATGCCCTCAATCACTCAATGAGATATTTGATATTGAAACTAAGAATTACTTAAGATTTAAACACAAACATTCACTTACACAAACTTGAAAAAACAAATCTATGTTCTTTCATTTCCCATTAAGAGCATCAATTGAAATGTGTTCTATGAAAGCATGTAAACACTCAAGCCAAACACATGAGAGGTTCAATTTTAATCTCAAGATCCAAATGTTGTAGAGTTGTAACAAAATAACTCAAGTCCAACGCAACGCGCTTAGTAGATTTCACCCTTTTTTTGTTTGTTTTAAGCATTTTTCATGAAAGCAAGCCATGCACCTTCAAATGAACAAGATAAGAAAACAAGCAAACAACATATGCAATGTATATCCAACTTATGCAAACCTTAGGGTTAGATCTGAAAATCAATTGTTAGGAGCAATGATAACCAGCAAATGATCCAAATGATAACTCATATCATGCAATGAACAATGAAAAATAAGTGCATACCCATCACAAAATTTTATTTTTTTTGCATTTGACCTAGTCAACAAGATCTAATTTTTACCACATGAATTCGGACCCCAAACCCAAAATATAGAAAAGAGACCTCTGTTAAAAAATAGAGAGCTTTCCAAAAATGTAAAAATTTTAGAAAAATCTTTTTATTTGTGCCCTAGAGACCCATTTTATCAAAATAGACTAGTTTTTATAAATTGACCAAATGAGCTATTATATGATTTCTAAATTAAAAACATATTGAATGGACCCCTTGTAGAATTTCAAGAAATTTCCAGAAATATATAAATTTCCAAAAAATATGCTGATTTGTGCCAAAAATTAATTTTTTATGAAAAATAAAGAAAAAATCATAAAAAATATAAATCACCTCCAAAAATTTTGAAATTTTTTTTGGAGCTTCTCTGATATGTCACCAACTTGCAAAAACATTTTTAGACCAAAATACCAAGCCGTTTGGGAAATATGATCAAATCTTTCAAATCTAAGGTTTTTCATCTCCAAACAAATTTGCACAAGGGTTAGCTCCAAAAAAATCAAAACCAGCATGCAAGAAGTGGGTTGCCCCATGGTGGGCACCAAAAAATGTGTGTTAAAATATTGTCACACTTCTATGAATCCTTACATGCAAGAAAACTCAAGAATGAGCCCTCACAATTCGATCCATAGCTCTCTATGCATGGAGTTGCAAGATTCATAAAATTGCTCTTAGCTAGAGCTATAAACTCATGACCTTGTTAGTCAACCATACAATGAGAGATTCCAAATGAATGCAATGCTATGAAAATCTATACGAGAATGCAAATTAATCTTATGAGAATGAAGATGCAATTAAGCTATGAAAATAGAAATGAAAGAGTTACAAACCCTCTAATTAAACTATGTGAGATTAATCTAAAACATGAAAGGAAATGATACCATGATCATGCAACTATGATGCAAGCTAGGATGTGATGTAAATGCAAGATGAATGCCAATGATGCTCCAAATCTTCAAAACTTGATGCAAGAATATCTCCAAAAGCTTCAAAAACCTGTAGCATAATAATTCAAGTATGTATGGTCTGTGCAAATAAGGAAGAGAGCTCTTCTTTTATAGGAAGTGAAAAACAATGGACCATGGAGATTAAGAGGCAAAAGACTTAATCAACGATGGAGAAAAAAAGAAGCTTGATCCTTGTGCACAAATATCCTCCAATAGAAAAATTAGAAGTATTTACTTTATGTTGAGCATTTACTTTATGTCCATGTGAGACAAAAGTACTTTTCTTTTATTTTTTCTTTTATTTTTCTTTATAAATAAGAATTAAATGTTTTATTTGTGCAACATAGGATAAGAAGAAAAGTGCAGATTTTTTTATTTAAATAAAAGGGGAGGAAATTCCTTTTAATTAAATAAAGGCTTAGAATAAAGTGATTTTATTATTTAATTAAAAGAGATTTTTAATTAATTAAAAGGGATTTATTCTCTTAATTAAATAAGATTTTTATTTTTATTTTCTTTTAAATTAAATAAGACTCAAACCTTAGGAAATATTGAATTGATTATGATTTGATCAAGGAAATTGATATATTTGAAAAATGTTGATATTTGAAAATATTGATTCAGGGATTTGACAAATTGCTAAATGGGGGCCCAAAGTCTAGGCGACCATTTTAGGGTGCATACACTAACAAAATAAACAAAACCAAAAGTCCATTAGGATAGTGACTTGGCTACTAGTCACTACAAGCCAAAACTTAAGTGTAGGTGTCTAGGAGCTAGCCTAGGTGCTCCTACACAATACTCCCAACAAAATGAACCTAAGTCCCATTAGGAGATAGGAGTGCCATATCTATTCCCATCTTCTTGAAGCTATTCTCCTTGATCCATTGAGCCTCTAATTCAAGAAGATTCTGGCACTTCACAAGGTGTTCCATGTACACTCCATGTCTAGTCATCTTCTTGATCCTTGAGTCTAGGATCTTCTCAGCTTGAGGTTTCACTTGGGCTAGTAGTTTGAGTGCTTGGACATCGGTATGAACATCAAGTCTATGTTATTTCTCCTCTACATTAGGTCCTTTATATTTCACCAAGTCTTGCACATTGAAAATTGGTGAGATGGATAGGTCACTAGGTAGGCCTATCTTATAAGCATTAGAACCATACTTCTCAAGAACCTTACAAGGTCCAACTCTCCTCATTTGCAGATTGCTTGGTATTAATTTTTTAAGACTTGATTTATTTAGATGTACCATTACCCAATCACCCACTTCAAACTAAAGTTCTTTCCTCCCTGTATCAAATCTATCCTTCACCTTTTGATTTTCTTCAATCAAGGTCCTTCTAACCTGCTCATGGACTTCTTGCATTGATTGGGAAAAATATTCAGCATGTCCACTCACTCCAATTTTCTTTTCAATTTCTCTCAACCCACACACACCTCTTGGGTGCATGCCATAAACCACCTCAAAAGGGCTCTTGCAAGTAGACCTATTTATGCTATCATTATAAGAAAATTCAGCTTGTGGTAAGACCTAGTCCCACACTTGTCCATGCTCCTTGGTAAGACACCTTAAGAGATTTCCCAACACTCTATTGATCACCTTTGTTTGACCATCCATTTGAGGATGATAGGCTGACCCAAAAGCAAGATTAGTGCCCAATCTCTTCCACAAAGTCTTCCAAAAATGCCCCATGAATTTCACATCTCTATTTGAGACTATGCTGATTGGTAGGCCATGAATCCTTACCACCTCCTTGAATAATAGATGTGCTATGTAGATGGCATCATGCGTGGTCTTGCATGGTATGAAATGGCTCATTTTTCTAAATCTATCTACCACCACATAGATGCTATCAAAACCAGTAGTTGTCCTTTGAAAATCCACTATAAAATCCATACTCAGACACTCCCATGGCCTCTTAGGAATTGGTAAAGGCTAATATAATCCTACATTTGATGATGTGCCTTTATCCTTTTGACAAACCATACATTTCTCTACATACCTTCTTACATCTCTTTGCATCTTAGGCCAATAATAGAACCTTTGCACTAGGTCCAATGTCTTATTCAAGGAAAAGTGTCCACTAGGGCTGCCATTATGCTTCTCTTGGATTAGGTTCTCCCTCATAGAACCTCTAGGTACACATATATGGTTACCCTTAAATAATAATTAATTTTTTAATGTATAATTAGAAAATTCACTATGAAAGTGATTTTCAAAATCTTCACATACCTTGTAGGCTCTGGAGAAGTCCTCATCTTCCTTGTAGAGTCCTTTGAATCCTTCCACACTGATGATTTGAAGCTAGATTTATTGGATAGTTAGAAACCTTATACTTAAGGCATCAACAACCTTATTATTAAGCCCCTTCTTATGCTTGATGGTGAATATATAGGCTTGGAGGAACTCCATCCACTCGATATGCCTATGACTAAGCTTGTCTTGAGTGTTGATGTAACTCAATGTTTGATTATCTGTGAAGACCAAAAACTCATTAGGTAATAGATAGTGCCTCCAATTTTTGAGTGATTTAACCAATGCATACAACTCCAAATCATATGAAGAATATTTTTACTTAGCCTCATTCAGCCTTTCATTGAAAAATGCAACCGGACTCCCTTCTTGGTTCAACACTGCTCCCAATTCTATGTTGCTTTCATCATATTCTACAATGAACAACTTATCAAAGCTTGGTAACAAAAAAATAGACTTATTTTCCACTCTTTCCTTCAACTTATCAAATCCTTCTTGAGTTGCCTTGGTCCACACAAACTTAGTTTTCACTCCACCTTTGATAGTATTGAGCATAGGTGCACATATCTCACTGAATCCTCTTATGAACTTCCTATAGAAGTAATCTAATCCATGGAATCTCCTTAATTTTGTCCCTATTTTAGGAGTAGGCCAACTTACTATGCCTTCCACTTTACTTGGATCCATCTTGAGGTCACCTTTAGACACCACAAAGCCTAGGTACACTAATTCTTATTTGAGGAACTCACTCTTCTCTAGTTTAATGGCTGACTTCTCTTCATGAAATATTTTTAGGACAACTTCTAAGTGCTGCATATGTTACTCCTTGGTCTTGCTAAAGATGATAATTTCATCTAGGTGCACCACAACAAACCTACCAATATAGTCTTTTAGGACTTCATTCATTAACCTCATAAAGGTACTAGGTGCATTTGTAAGTCCAAAGAGAATAACTAACCATTCATAAAGACCCTCATTAGTTTTAAAAGATGACTTCCACTCATCCCCTTCATCCTAATTTGGTGGTACCCACTCTTAAGGTCAATATTTGTAATGTATTGAGACCCCCCAAGGCAATCCATAAGGTCTTCTATTCTAGGGATAGGAAACCTATATCTAATAGTAATCCTATTGATTTCCCTAGAATCAGTACATAATCTCCACTTACCACCTTTCTTTAGTGCCAAAACCAGAGGTAAAACACAAGGACTAATGCTTTTCCTTATCATCCCTTGGTCAATAAGTTCTTGAATCTACCTTGCTATCTCCTTGTTTTGTTCTGTGGTCACTTTGTATGCTGCCTTGTTAGGTGGGGATGCTCTAGGTACAAAATCAATTTGATGACTGATTGCTCTTTGTAGAGGGAGTGTATCTGGTGTCCCATAACTTATGATGTCTTTAAACTAATTCAAAAGTTTCTGCACTTCTTTAGGTAATGTAGGATGAAGTACTTTGGTCTCCTCCTTGGGTTTCAAGACTATAGCTAGTCCCACTCCTTCTTCATTGAGTTCATGCAATAACTCCTTTCCACTAATCAAAAGTACATTAAGATCAATTGCACTTGCAGCTCCTTCCTCCACAAGTGACTGGATTTTGTAAGTCACTCCATTCTTCTTGAAATTATACATATTCCTCTTCCCATGATAAATAGCATCCCAGTCATATTGCCATGGCCTTCCTAGTAGAAAATGGAAAGAATCCATTGGTAGGATGTCACATAGTATCTTATCTTGATAGCCACCAATCATGAAGTCTACCCATGCTTGTTCACTCAGCAAAGACATTCTGCCCCTTATTCAACCAAGTCACTTTGAAGGGGCGTGTATGAGGTATCCTCTCAAGTTTTAG
Organism: Chamaecyparis obtusa; assembly: GCA_027943335.1. Classification (NCBI taxonomy): domain Eukaryota; kingdom Viridiplantae; phylum Streptophyta; class Pinopsida; order Cupressales; family Cupressaceae; genus Chamaecyparis; species Chamaecyparis obtusa. The sequence continues at coordinate 1,263,826 of BSBK01007312.1, forward strand.
TTTTTGGACTACCTCCTCTGATATTATATTATCAATAAAACCTAAATAAATGATGACTTTTAAAACCTTTCCAAGAATCTTACACTTGATCCTAAAAGGAGCCCTCCTATGTTTAGGTTCTTCTTTCACCGGTTCCTTGAGTATAACCCTCCTAAACATGAGGTTCTCTCCATGCTCTTAATCTAGGTTCACCTCAGGTGACTTCACACTTCCTTCTTCCTTTTGGACATAGGTTACCTTCTTCTCACCATCAAAACTTGAAGCCTTATTTGGACATCTATATGCAAGATGGCCTAGCTTCCCACAATAATAGCATTTCATATTTGCAAAATGTGATCCCTTGGTAAAGGCACTTGATTTTCCTCTTCCACCTTGGAATCCTCTACCTCTTCCATAAATCCCTCTTGTTCTTGGCTCATTGTTTTGTTCAACCATCTTGGAGTCTCCCTCATTTTTTGATTCATTACTCCTACCACCATAACCACCTCTATGTCCTCTAGCATCTCTTCCCCTACCTCTACCTCTAGATGAGGAATCTTGTTTCTTTTTATTCTTTTCTTCTACCTTCAATGATAATTGAAAGAATTTGTGGATAGTAGTAGGAGTCCACAGACTAATTTCTTCTTGGATACTCCAATTCAAACCACTCAAATACCTTACAACTCAGACACTTTCCTCTTCTTGCACTTTATACCTCAAATAGATTTTTTGAAACTCCTTGGTATAGGCAGTCCCATCCATTTCTTTTTGTCTAAGATTCTATCTTTTGTTGTGTATTTGGATCTCATGATCCTTTGGCAAGTAGTTCTCCTTGATCTTTGCAACCATAGCATTCCAATTTGCAATGGGCCTCTTCCCTTCTCTTTCCCTCTCTTCTCAAAGGAACTTCCACCATGTTAGGGCTCGTCCCCTTAGCCTTGATTTGGCTTCCTTCACTCTTTGTGCCTCTGAGACACCTTCACATTCAAAGTGATTCTCCATCCCTTCAACCCACTCCATCACCAATTATGAATCCATCTTTCCTATGAACAGGTTTATTCCTTCTAAAGGTTTGCCTCCTAATGCCTTGATGGCTTTTAAGAAGGGTTCTTCTTGGATTGGTTGATCAGGTTCAGGTACATAATCTTAATCAACATGTGCCTTTCCCTTTTCATCTTCTCCCTCTATCTTTTCTTTCATCTTTTTAGCAGCCTCTACCACTAGTTCAAGCTTATCTTTCAAAGCTTCCACAGTCTCTTCTAGGATTCTATTTCTTTCCTTTTGATCAACCACTTCTCTGGCCAATTCAACATTGGTCACCATTTTTTTATCACCAATGGATTCACTCCTTTTTGACATACAACTTACCCAAGCCTTTCAATGGCTCTGATACCAATTTGATAAGGAGATCTTCCTACCATAAGTCCTATCTCCTCTAGAAATACACTAGGTATTCTCTTTGACCTTTTTTAAGGTTCCTATGACCCTAATATTAGAGGGATTCTTCCTAATCTCCTCTACTCTGCAAGATCTCTCTACCAAGGTCTTCAATTCTCCTTAAATCCACAACTCCTCCAAATGAACTCAACTAGGAATTCATCCAAACCTCCAAATTCTTGTAATCAGCTATTAGCTATTAGAGAGGACTCTTTTAGTCCTTATTTTCATCAAATTAGGGTGTTCCATCCATTCTTACTCTTCTCCAAGTACCCAATCTCCAAATTTGGCCTAAAAAGGCTACTAGGCCTTGTAGGTCTCCAAACACACAAATGGGAGCCTAGTTTCGAAATGTTCCACACAAGTACCAAAATAAATCATACTTCTGAGTACCCTTTTTGAAGTTTGTCTAGATTCACAAACCCTTATCTCTCTAGAAGGTCTGTACTATACTATCCTACTGTGTAGCCTTGGTTTTAGGCCTCTTTAGCCCTCACTGGTTCTCAGTGAGGGTGTGATCTTTGGACCCCCAAATGGATTGTTCATAACCTCTCCTTTTCAGGATGGAGTCTCTCAACATGGTAAAATTCTCTCCAAGTCTTAAATTGGGTTTCCCAAATCCCTGTTGCTCTCCCAAATACTACCTCAAACTCAGGCTCCTAGCCAGGCTAGTCCCTGCTCACCTAGGGCTTGATTATTGAAGTAATTCCCCTAAATTTCACACTATAAAAATATATATATATAATTCTTATATAGTACCCTAACATAATCCAGGTGGTCATAGAGAACCAGCCATGGATTCCTAAGTTAGGGCCATGCTAAGAACCTCTACTCTAAACAATCTAGCAAGCTAGCTTTTAGAGAGGATTTAATTATAGAGCTTTCAAGAACACGAAAAAGATAAAGAAAATATTGAAAAAAATATATTAAAGCATGAAAAATGTAAACTTCTATTCCATGACTCTATTTCAATCCATAAATAAGGATGACCAAGTTCTTAGGTATAAAACTCTCATGGGTACAGTCCTGCAAAACACAAAAATCACTAACAGTGCTCTTAAAACCTTTAATGCCAACCTTTGTCTCAATGAAAACAAGCCTTATATAGGCTTGCACCCTCATTCTTTGTTAGTGTAAGACTTCTAACCAAATTTCACACTCAGAGAAGCTTAAGACCAAAATTTGTCATGACAACTTTCAAAGTTGTCATGACAACTTTGACAATTTCTTGACAACTTTTGCCATATTGAACCATGAGGTCTACATAATATCTCACAACCATTATATGACTTCTATGACCCTCAAATCACTTAACCACTAACATTTTCCAACCTTTGACAGTCAAGATTCATCATTGACTAGTTAGCTCCTTCCATTGGCATACAAGCCAAATGGATTGGGGTCTTCACCAAATCCATCAAGACTAACTCTAGGACTAGAATCAAAAGATTTAGAACCTTAAAAGACCACTAACACACTTACTAACAAAATAAACAAAACCAAAATTCCATCAGGACATTGACTTGGCTACTAGTCACTACAAGCCAAAACTTAAGTGTAGGTGTTTAGGAGCTAGCCTAGGTGCTCCTACACCACATATCTTCTAGTGAAAACCTCTTTGAGGTGCTATGAGATGAATAATTTCCTCCCATCTAGGACTATAGACTAGAGAAGTCATCAATGTTCATCGAAGATACTAAGGACATCAATTTTGGAATGAAAGAATGTTGAAGGATCACATACATTGCAACATCCTTAACCGAGGGTGAAGAGATAGCTTTCAAAACACTCCTCCATGAAGAAACCATCAATTTTTCATGGTCATATGCTCACATGATGTGAGGGCTAGATACAAATCTATTTGTTCATAACCTTGCAGTAGATACAAATGAAAAACTATTCAAACAAAAGCTACACAAGATGCATCCTAAGGTAGCCATACTGGTAAAGGTAGAACTTGAGAACCTCCTACAAGAAAACATCATTAGAGCTATTCACTAATGAGAGTGGATATGAAACATGGTGCTAGTCACTAAACCATCAGCAAAAATTAGGATCAACATGGATTTTAGAGACCTCAACAAAGCATGTCCAAAGAATGGTTTTCCCTTGAAAAATATTGATATGATTGTTGACCTCACAAATGGTCATGAAATGTCATCACTGATGGATGGTTTCTCAAGATACAGTAAGATTTGTATACCAGAAGAAGACCAACACAAGATGACATTCACAACACAATGGGGCTCCTTTTGTTACAACATGATACCATTTGGGTTAAAAAATGTAGGTTTTCAATATCAAAGAGTGATGATAGTAATCTTCCATGACATGACACAAAAAATAATTGAAGATTATAGGGATGATATAATTTCCAAATCAAAGACGTGATTGGAAAACCTCAACATTCTTGAGCATGTGTTCAATCACCTACATCACTATAACTTAAAGCTAAATCCAAAAAAGAGTGTCCTCAATATAACCTTAGGTAAGCTATTGGGGTTCATTATATCATGGAGAGGCATAGAGATTGATCCCAAGAAAGTGAAGGCCATAATGGACATGCCTCCTCCCTAAACACTCAAGTAGCTAAGAAGCCTACAGGGAAAATTGTAATAATTCTTGAGATTCATATCATAGTTGGTTGATAAGTGTCAACCATTCACACATCTGCTCTACAAAGATACCAAATTCTAGTGGGATCCCATCTATCAAAAAATTTTTGAGACACTCAAATAATACTTGGATAACTCTCCCATTCTTGTTCCACCAGTACTAGGATATCCTCTATCTTGTACATCTCAGCAACCACAACAACACTGGGGGTACTATTAGAACAACTTGAGGATAATTGAAAATAAAGATCTATCTACTACATTAGTCAAACACTTGTCAACTATGAGCTAAACTATTCACTAATGGATAAGGCATGTCTTGCAGTGGTCTTCACCACTCAAAATATTTGACATTACATGCTAAGCCAGATTGTAAGGCTCATCTGCAAGGGAGATCCACTCAAATACCTACTTTTAAAGACAACACTTACATGCCAAATGAAAAATGGGTTATGCTCCAGAGTGAATTTGACATCCAATAGCTAGACAGAAAAGAAAGAACAGGGAAAGTAATTACAAACCACCTAGCTAAAGCATCCTTGGTAGATGAATATCCTTTGGTGATGGAGTTCCCTAATGAATATATCTACATGGTCAAAGAACAACCAACATGGAATCTATACTTTGATGGATCATACACATCTCATGAATCAAGAGCAAGAATCCTCTTTGTTACCCCCCAAGGAGATTACATACCCAAGTCATTTAAGTTAGGATTCCCTTGCACCAATAACATTATAGAATATGAGACACTCATCTCAGGCCTCAAAATAGATATCCACTAGAATATCATAGAATTGAAAGTGTTCAGAGATTCATTACTAATCATGAAACAGGTCCTAGATGAGTTTCAAACAAAGGATGATAAGTTTCTACCCTACAAGGAATTGGTGGATAAAATGAAAGAATAGTTCCTAAGTCTACAATTCATGTAGATACCCAAGATATAGAACAAATATATAGAATCCATGGAAACTATTGGATCATTACTGGAAATACCTCAAGATTCAACACAATAAAAATTCTTAGTCAAGAAACTACATACACCCACTTACGAGAGTCCTCATGGTACCATGGCATTCATGCTTATCTCAAAAATGGTATAATATCACCTCATCTCACAAACAACCTATTGGAGTAAATTCTAGGTTTTGTGAGAAGTGTCAATTCTTGTCTTGTTGACATCCAAATCATGCCTGTGTCTCATTTATTTGTGTTTGCAAGAAATTTTCCAAAAGGGTCTGAGTCTTAGGTTCACAATGTGCAAAAAATGTCTACATATCCTCGCCCTAGGTCCTTTTAGTCTTTGGTAGGGTTTTATCTTTGAAAATTTTCTTAAGTGTTCCCTAGCTTTTATGATCTCATGTTACTTTTTCAGGCACTTAAGTTCTCAAGGGTGCACGTGGTTGTTCCTTATTCCTTTGATGTATCCTAATCTCCTAATAATATTATCAAGTCTTGTTTAATTTAGAGAATGAGTGACACAGTTAAGGTTTTAACTTGTTTTATGATGTCTTTGAATCTCTGAATGGTGGGTGGTTAGTGATTTTATCTAGTGATTTAGAGAATAAGGTGTTCACCAGATCTCGTGATTCTTGGAGGTTCTCACTAAACATCTAGTGATTCAACGCAACGGTTATCTCCCATTCTCTCAATATCGCAGTGGAGTTCTATAGTATTCAGTGATTCAGTGAGGACCATTGATGCAATCCTTGATTGATGTTTGTTATTAAATCTTAGGTTAAAGGTTATTTTAGTGAAGGATTCAGTGATTTAGCATAGCATTTATCTCATGATCTCTTGATTTTGGTGGTGTGTGTGTGAGTTTGTGGCCTGCAACACAACACTTCAATAGGATAATAACATTACTTGTTAGAGAAAAATATGGATTTAATTGAAAAAGCTAACAAGCAAAAACATCCTATTGCACTCTAATTAATGTGAGTATGAAATAAGGGTTAGTTTTCTCTTAGATTTGACCCTTAAAATAGTGACAATCTACACTAAAATGAGAGATTCAAGAGTACATGTATGCAACTAAAATGAGATATGAAATCCTAATTCTTTCCATTTTCACCCAATTTGAAGTGTTTGCTAATTAAACAAAGCTTGAAAACATGGAAACAACTATCAACTTAAGCATTAATGGGTAGATCCTCCAAGCATGAGAGTTCAATAATCATGGATTATGAAGCCTCAAATTCATAAGAATATCAAAAGTCTAAGTATTAGGAAGAATTTAGCAACATTGAGAAGAAGAAAGAAGCCTTTGACAATTCTATTTTGTAGAAGATTGAAGGAATTCAATGGTTGAGATGCATCTTGGCTTGATCCTTGATCCATGTGCAACCCTCCTAATCATGAAAGTGTGTTTGTTGTGTTTGTTTGATTTAGGAGGTATTTATGCATTTATTTTAATTAATAACTCTAGCCTTTGCATTTGATGGGATGGGATTAATTAAATAGGCCTAGAGTTAATAGCTTTGATTTTACTTGAAACCTTAGTAATTAATGCTTGATTTAGGATTTGATGGAGTTTATTGAATTTTTGGGAGATTTATGCTAATAATCATAGATCAAATTAACATAATTAAAGTTACATACCAAATTAAGGTCAAATAGGGCCTTAGGTTTTATTAGCCCAATTTTAGGTGATTCCATTTGCCCCTCTTTGAATTGCTTTGCAAATAGCACAAGGATTCAAAGAAAATCTAATTCAAAGCATAATTTAGGAGATTTATAGAATAGTGAGAACTACTCTGAAATTTGAGGATTTCGAGCTTGATTGAAAGAAATCCTACTTGATTTAAAAGCCGTCAATTCAAAACTTGATTGAATGCAAATTGACGTTACTGATTCTGAGCTTGATTGAATGAAGACTGATAAAAGAATCTTGAGCTTGATCAAATGAAATTCTGCTTGATTTGAAAACTATCAATTCTGAACTTGATTGGACAAGAATTGACTATACTGACTCCGAGCTTGATTGAATGAAGGTTGATATGAGATTTTTGAAAAGAATTTTCAGTTGAAATTAACAATCTCAGCTTGATTGAAGAGAACTGTCGTGCCCATGGTGTTGAAGAATTTGATTCAAAGTACTAGATTTTGGTATGATTATGCCCCCTCAGGACTGAAATTGGAACAAATTTGAATGAACTCATTGGTTTCAAGCATTTAGAAAGATTTACAGTGATTGAAATGATTTTGGATCAAGCATAGATCGATTGAAGTGCCCCAGAAGCATAGTTTGACCAATTTTGACCAAGAATTTGAGAGAGTTGACCAAGTTTGACTTGCGTGGAAATAATATCTCAGCATAAAATTTGATTTGTATCAAGAAAATCATTTATGTTCCATTCTTGCCCCTGTGTGACTGCAATTTGACCATTTTGACTTTTACCGTTTGAATGTCAACTTTACATTGTAACTCTATTTTTACTGCATCTGGATGATATAAATCACCTATTTTGATTTTGGTCTTGATATTAAGCCTCTGTGATGTCTTATAGATAAATGTCCCTTAGGGTTCTGGGAGGCTTAAATAGGTCAAAAAGTGACTTTTAACCATTCATTTTTACTTTTAACCTTTCAGAATTTATTGAGCTCTGAGTGACCATGGTATTCCCTGTAGAGAAGCATCGATTTGATATGGCTAGGTGACATGACCAATTGAGGTACTACGCACCACCTGTGAGTATCTGACAATGAACCTTGTCAATTTGAAAATTTTGAATTTTCACGTATTTCTATGCTTTTTCTAGGCAATTTAATTATGTGTCACATCCCATATACAAGATCACATATAGTCCATCCTGTGTCACCTCCCAGATTCTGCATCACATCTAGGATTTCAGGGATCGCATCCCAGAGGGTCGCATTCGGAAAAATTCAAACTTTTGATAGCTTTTTTGGTATTTTTAGATAACAGGGTCGCATCCTGGATTTCAGATCGCATCCTATATTTCTAGAATCGCATACAGGATTTCTAGAATCGCATCTAGTTATAGGATCGTATCCTGTGTTTCTTGATCCACATCCAAGCTTTCAAATCACATTTGGTTTTATTGATTTATGAGCCAAGTACACTTGATTTTCTAAACTTTTAGCAATTTTTTCAGCTAATTTCTCTTTGTCTAACGCTGACATAGTGCACCTATTTTTTGTTGTGTAGGCTAATTTTCCTGTTGTATCATTTAGATCCCCAAGGCTAGCCTAGGTCTTGGCTCTTCATGATCTGTTGAGTCCGGAGGATCAATAGGTAGTTAGGCGATGTGAGCTCTAGAGTCTTATCAATTTACCTCACATTTAGGTAAATCATGGGCTTCTTACAGCACTGGTAGAGAGATGGCATTCAGAGCATAACACCTTTCATTTACCAGGTGGTGAGATGATAGTGACACCTAAGGACATGTGGATGATTCTACATGTATATGTGATGGGTACTCGGATAGAGTACGAGGCATCTGTGTGCATGGTGATTGCTGATGCTAGGAGAGTCTTTGGAGATGATACTAATGTTGGCCGCTATCTGAGTTGGGACCATATGGTCACCAACTATGCTCCCTTGCTTTTTTACTTAGCTAGTTTGATAGGTGGTATTATGATGCCTGACAAGGGCCAGCACAATTTCATGTGTGGCTAGTCCCAAGTTATAGGCCAGATGATCTATTCTCTTGGGAGGTATGCCTTGGGTAGTTGTATATTGGCTCACATGTACCACAAGCTACATGAGATCATTTACCAGCACTCCAGATCTATAACCGTGGGGAGTGTTTTTCAACAGATCTAAGCATGGGACCATATCCCCATGACCCATCCTATTATTGTTAGGCACCATGATGCCGGTTCACCATATATTTATATGTATTTTGGTTTTATTTAGCAGCCCCACCTGGGCAAGTTAGAGTACTGGCACTGACTCCTAGATGACATGATTGATGTGGAGTGGCAACCCTACCGAGATTGCGAGGCCTATCCCTTAGATGTCAGATAGATGCCATACTTTTTGTAGACCTGATATTTTTTTGGAGGACTCGTTACATTATTGAGCAATTTTTTATTACTAGAGTATGCCAGCAGTATGGGTGAGTGTAGGGTATGTCACAGGAGACCTATCTATATGCTCGAATCTGGAATGAGGAGGCTCAGTGGGGGGACTGACTGATTTTTGAGACTTCTATGTATGAGATCATGCATATGCAGTGCATTGACTGGGATTCTCAGCTAGCTATTCATGACACAGGTGTCACTAATGAGTACCATGATCATTATCTGAGGTACACATATCCTCGGTTCACTTCTCTGGATGATGTTATTTCACTGATCAAGGACACACTTGATTATGATCTAGATGATGATGTTGGGGGTCGAGCCTGAGCTGCTGGGGGGGTGATAGGGGGAGAAGTAGAGATGGAGCCCGTGGGGTAGAGGAGATGGAGATGGGGCCCATGGGGGTAGAGGAGATGGAGGAGATGATGGAGATGATAGAGGTAGTGGTGGTGTAGTAGTGGGTGGTATCAGGTGATGGGCCTCTGGAGGTGATGCTAGCCATATGCAACGTAGAGTACGGGCCACTCCTCCTTGGAGGGATACAAGACCATTATTACATCATGATGAGCATGTGTAGAGACCTGCAGGAGGAGATTAGGATCCACAATAGTAGCAGGCATGATAGGATCCCCCTATAGGTGGTGACAGAGATAGGCTGTCATAGTGCGAGCTACTTTGAGGCTATAGGTGGCCACCCTTATAGCTCATTTATTAGAGAGGGACTCACAACTGGCATAGGTCAAAGCTAAGAAGGATACTCAAATTGCCTAGCTCCGAGCAGACAGAGATGCCTAGTTGGTATAGCTGAGGGCTTGTAGGGATGCACAACTCACATAGTTGAGAGCTGAGAGGGATTGATACATGCATACAACCACTCACCAGGGATAGAGAGTGACATATTACTTCATGTTGTATTGTGGTGTAGTTCCTGCTACTCAGAGGGCTCCTCTATATTTAGTCATTGCTCAGCAGTCTGAGGGTGCCATTCCACCACCACCACCAGGTAGATTAGATGCACCCCCTCCTGATCCTCCTGCTAAGGATGAGGGGGATAGTGAGGTGTAGACCTCTTTGGTAGTTATATTTTGTATCTCTAGACTCATTGTATATCTTGTATCTATACCATTTTTTATTGATGTACTTCTCATGGTCTCTAAACTTTGTATGGATACATTATCTCAATGTTTTTATCTGTACTTTGATACTCTGACACTATTGATGGACATTCCTAATATTTTTTTTTATGGACATTGCTGATTATATATTGATGCTCATGTTGATTCTACCATAGATGTTGTTATCTGATTTATCTGATTTTCTATCTCTGATATCTGATGTTTGTTTTATGCTTGGGATATTTGATGTGATTGTCATACTTGGTCAAGATTATATTAGGTGATGATAAAATGATGTCATAATATATTACACTGATATATGCTCATGTTTTTGTTATTTTCAAAGTTTTTCATGAATATATGGATGTATGCGATGTATTGTGATGTGATGTATGGACATCTCACTTTTATTTATGTATGAATGAATATGGATGCAAAATACAAGTGGTTTTATGATATGAAATGAATTTATGAATGCAAATGGATATCAGTAATTTATACTCAATCATTTTAGGTTCAGTTGTTTTATGATTCCATGATGCACTTGGTCACACATGTCAAATGGTTAATGCTTAACGCTTTAGAATTTTTAGCTTATGTCAAAATGTTTTAGATAGCTTCTCGATTCATATTAATGTCTCAGATAGTTGAATCCACATTTTCATGCTTATGCAATACTAAAATGAATGCAACTATATTAAAATGAATGCAATTTAAAATGAATTTCAATGCAACTACAGACAATGAAATGCATCTAAATGAATCTAATGCAAATTAATATGATATGAAACTAAAATGAACCTTAATGCAATTAACCAATGAAATGGACCTAAGACACCTAGGACAATCACTATTTAATCAAAGGGGGTTGTTTTTCATCATAGAGCCTTTGTTAGCAGGACCTCATTAGGATAGTACAATTTTCACAAATAGATTTAGTGATCCTAAAAATATGAATACATCCTTTTTTATTCACCATGTTGGAAGACAACCTAAACATTAAAGCACCTAGCTATAACTGTTGGCAGTTACTTCCCATTTGATATAAACCATTTCCTCTCTAGTGCATATTGTGTAAATGTATACCCATAATGACCTTTCATTTTGTATTCATATCCTTGGGTATAATCTGATTTACTATGCACCTTATTAGGAAATAGTTTATCTTTGTTAGTTTTTTAAACAAGCAAGGAAACAAATCCAACCTCACTAAGGTTTTCATAGGAAATAGGTCAAGGTATACATGGTGTTCCAATCATGCTGGAGGCTCTTATAGTAGACACTCATTCCCCATGATCACCTTAGATCATTGGATTTATTACCACAAATAGAAGACAAAGAAAATGTCATGCCCCCAGTCTTTGTTTCCCTAGTCTGTAGACATCATCGAGTTACTCATGGAAACATAACAATAAAAAATTGATAAAAAGAAAAGTTCATTGTCCTTTAACATGTTCATTGTATTTACAAAATATAAATAGACAATTATGGTTATAGTGTTTAAAAACACTCTTGATTAATCTTACAAACACACCTTTTTAAGAACTATCATCAATCAAAGATTCAATTCCTCATCCATAAGTGTCTCATCTATTTTAGTGTTTAGAAATGCTATTTTCATCATGGCATTGTGTTGAGAAACACAGTTTTAGATCCTGCTGATTGGTGTTTAAAAACAGCATTTTTCATAGTTTTAGTGTCAATTGCGGACTAGGGTGGTATTGAAAAATACCTTTGTTCGTAGTTTATTGTCAATTGCAGATGCAACATCCTGTCAATGAATGTGATTTTATCAATGCACCCTACAGAAAAATAGTTCACCCAGGACCCTAATGTGGATAGATTCCAGTCTTAGGAAGGCACAATTTTTTGATAGTTCTTTTAGGATTTGGCATGTCACGAAAGCGACTAAGGGATATATACAAACTAATATTTACATAGGCCCAAGGTGCAAGAGTCATCTTGATAGATAGAGCATTGATTACAAGTAGTGCCTTTTTACCAGGTTTTCACCACTTGGCCATAGTTTTATTCTATTTTTGCTATCATGGTGCATGTTTACTAGGTTTTCACCAAGACACTTTTTCCTTTTCCAAATTTTTTTTTTTCTATTTTTCTCTTTTTTGGATGTTTTTGTTGACACCTCAAGGCACCTATTGCTAGGTTTTCACCAAGATAGTCATTTTTCAAGACTTTGTCCAATGTTTTTGATTTTTTTAGGATCCATATTTGTTGTTTTTGAACTTTTTTCAGGACTCTTTTCACTATACAGGAGCTTGCTCCAGAGTCTCAGGCATAATACCTTTTCAGATGTAGGGTATTGATTGGATCTAGAAAAACATCTCCTTTAGGTGTATCCAATTGATAGGCTCCTGATCCTAATGTTGTTGTAATGACAAAGGGACCCAGCCAGTTGGGTTCAAATTTTCCCTTTTGTTCTCGATGTTGGTTTTTAGGATTTTCCCTGAGAACTAAATCCCCTATCTGAAAACTTCTGGGTTTTACTTTCTTGTTGTATCCTCTTGACATTATTTTTTAATAAGCCTTTAGATGGTCAAATGCCTATTGTCTATGCTCATCTAGAAATTCAAGTTGTTGCAGTCTAGAGATTCTATAATCTTCATCAGTCACTAGATGTTTTAGTGATACTCTCAGTGATAGAATCTCTACCTCGACTGGTAAGAATACTTCTGATCCATAGAATAGTGTGAATGGAGTTGCACCAGTTGGAGTTCTTATGCTTTTTCTGTAAGCCCACAATGCTGGATTGATTTTCAAGTGCCAATCCCTTCCTGATTTGTTTACTGTCCTATGCAAGATCTTTAGAATATTTTTGTTTGATGCCTCAGCCTATCCATTACCTTGAGGGTAATAGATTGAGGAATAGTGTTGAGTGATTTTAAATTGTAGACACAACTCATCTTTGTATTTGTTCTTGAATTGTCCCCCATTGTCAGTTACAATTGACGAGGGTATGCCATAATGACAAATGATGTAATTCAAGATGAACATTGAAACTTGTTTTCCCGTTGCATTGGATAGTGGGAGAAACTCCACCCATTTAGTGAAATACTTAGTTGCGGTGATGATATATTTATGTCCGCTTGATGAATTGGGGTAAATCTATCCAACCAAATCAAAGGCCCATTGCTAAAATGGCCAATGTGTTATGAAAGGAATCAACTCTCTAGTTGGTGCATGTATGAGGTTTCCATGGATCTAGCATTTCTTACAAGTTTTCACAAAGTGAATAGCATCTTTCTCCATAGTGGGCCAATAGTATCCAACCCTTAGGATTTTCTTGCCTAATGAAAAACCATTCAAGTGTGATCCACACACACCTTCATGAACTTCTTTTAATACATGATTAGACTCTTCATGTTCTAAAAACCTAAGAAGCATGCCATCTAGACTACATCTAAACAATTCATTTGTGATGATTATGTAATGTGATTCTACTCTTAGGAGGGATCTCTTTTCATTTCTAGAATAGCCTTCAGAAATTGTTTGGTCTTTAAGATAGGAGTAGATATGGGCATATCTAGATAACACTTGAGTTTCAAGGACACAAACAATTTGGCATTCAGGAGAGTCATAAGCTAGGAAAGGGAGTTCTTCCACTAGGAAGTCATAGAAAAATTGGTGTTTTTCCAATTGTAACATAGATGCCAAAGTAGCCATCACATCAGCTACCCTATTTTCTGACCTTGGAATTTTTTGAAAGGTGATGAAGATAAAGTACTTTTTTAGGTCCTCCACCATTGTTCTATAAGGCATTATCTTTTCATCCTTAGTATGATAATCACCATTCACTTGGTTGATAATAAGTTGTGAATCCCCATAGATGTATAATTCAATGATTTTCCACTCTATTGCAAGCTTGAGTCCATTCACAAGAGCTTTGTATTCTTCCATATTGTTGGTACATGGAAAGATCATCTTATAAGATTTTGGGATCTTATATCCTTGTGGTGTAATGAATAAGCATCCAGCTCCTGATCCTTGCTATGTGAAGGACCCATCAAAGCACATTTTCCAGGGATGTTTAGTTAGGTGCATGATAGATTCATCTGGAAATTCCAAAAGTAATGGCTTATCATCTATTAATGGCATCTCTACAAGTTGATCAAAAATCACCTTCCCTTTAATGGCTTTCCTATCCACATACTCAATGTCGAATTCACTTAAAATCAAGACCCACTTAGCAAGTCTTTGTGTCAGCATTGCTTTGTTCAATAAGTACTTAAGTGGATCAATTTTAGCAATTAGTTTCACCTTGTGTGCTAACATATAGTGCCTTAGCTTTTGGGATGAAAACACCACTACTAAGCATGCCTTCTCAATCATTGAATAGTTTAGCTCATATGTGACCAAAGTTCTACTGATATAATATATGGCTCTTTCTTTCTTGGCCTCATCCTCTTGTGCAAGAAAAACTCCTAGTGATGTATCTGTTGCTGATATGTAGAGAAAAAAGGGTTTTCCATAAATTGGTGCCATTAGGATTGGAGGATTCATCAGATAATTCTTGACTTGGGTAAAATTCTCCTCACACTGTGCATCTTAAGTGAATGTGGTTCCTTTCCTCATCAACTTTGTGAAATGTTGTGCCTTATCAGCCAACTGAGATATGAACCTTCTTATGGATTGTATCTTTCCCTGTAAGGTTCTCATTTGACTAATGTTCTTTGGTGGTTTCATTTCTAGACTTGCCTTCACCTTTGCCAGATCCACCTCAATTCCCTTAGCTGAAACTATGAAACCTAAGAGTTTTCCAGATGACACGCCAAATGCACACTTATTAGTATTGAGTCTTAATTGGAATTGTTCCATTCTATCAAAGATTCTCCTCAGATCCTCTATATGTGTAGTCCTTATTCTTGATTTTGCCAAAGTGTCATCAACATAGTCTTCCATGTTCTTGTGCATCATATCGTGGAAGATTGTGGTCATTTCCCTTTGATATGTGGCACCTACATTTTTGAGACCAAATGGCATCACATTCTAATAGTCAGCTCCCCATGCACAGGTGAATGTTGTTTTCTCTTCGTCTTCAGGAGTGATTTTGATTTGGTTATATCCTAAAAATCTATCCATTAGGGAATACATCTCATAACCTATTGTTAATTCCGCAATCATGTCTATGTTTAGAAGTGGAAAATTGTCTTTAGGACAAGCCTTATTGAGATCCCTAAAGTTTGTGCATACTCTTATTGATTTTTCTACCTTAGAGATAGGAACTATATTGGAGATCCACTCCACATAATCAACTGCTCTAATGAATCCCACTTTCAATAGTTTTTCCAGTTGTGCTTTCACTAGTAATGCCACATGTGGATTCATTTTTCTAAGTTTTTGCTTAATAGATTTCACATCTGGTGAAATAGACAAATGGTGCATAATCAAATCTCTATCCAATCTGGGCATATCTAAGTAAGACCAAGTGAAGTTGATCTTCTTTTCTTTGAAGAAATCAGTGAATTGGATTTTCTCATCTTCTATCAATGATTGATCTATGTGGACTAACTAAGGAGCTTCCGTTGTTCCCAAATTAATGCGTTGTGTTGATTCAATCAAAACTGAGGACCTTTCTTGGAAATGATCTTGGAAGATATCAAGCATCCCATCCTTTGGTGCCTCAAGGAGGTTTTCACCATTGGATACGTCCTTTTCTTTTTCTCTTTTAGGGTCTGATACTGCCACTAAGTGGTTTTCACCATCAGACCTCTTGTTCTTTTTCTTTTT
The DNA here is from genome assembly GCA_027943335.1 of Chamaecyparis obtusa. NCBI lineage: Eukaryota > Viridiplantae > Streptophyta > Pinopsida > Cupressales > Cupressaceae > Chamaecyparis > Chamaecyparis obtusa. Next base: position 1,279,769 of record BSBK01007312.1, read on the forward strand.
CTTTTTAAGACTGAGAAACTTGATATCCTCTTCTGTCATGATTTTTCTCATTACGCTGGTGGAGGAATCGAATGGTTCACAAGAAATAAGATAATAGACTAGGGAATAGTCATTGTCAAAGGATAGCAAGCTTGTGTTTGTAGGTTCATCCCAGTCTATCAAGTCAGGGTATTTCAAGGGCAAAGATTTAATAGGTTCAAGAGACAGCACCACATTGTTATCACCATTCATAACTTGCAAAACATTATCTATTAAGTTTGCTTCTAGAAAAGTGTTAGGATTATTAGAGTCAGATTCATTATTATTAGAGTTCATGTTAATGTTATGCAGATCTAACTCTAGTGATCTAACATTAGAAATTTCTCCTTATTCAATCAAGACCCTAGGAGAAAACTTGTGTATCACATCTATTTCTATGTCCGTGTTTGCATCAGAAAGGACATACCATTCGTACTCATGTGAATCCACCTGACTATAATCTGAGACTCCCAAAAAGTGGGCAATAGTCATAGGCACCTCATTTTCTTCATTAGCATGGTTCTCTTCATCTTGCAATGGTTCTTGTAGATTCATTGCTTCAAGCTCTTCATCAAAATTTGGTGTATCAAAGATAAGAGGTTCTTGTTCTTGTTCTTCATTAGGTTCATCTGCTTGTTCTCTTTCTGTTTCTTGTTCAAGAATTGTACCAAGGAATGTAACATTTGGGTCCCCTTGTAAGAGTAACAATCTTTCATAAGGAATGGGTTGTCCTTCCACTTCTTCTTCTTCATCAAAATCTCCTGATCTATCAAATACAAGACCTTTTTCTACCGTAGGATGAAATCTAGCCTCTCTAAAGCCTAGTCCAGTCTTATCCTTAGGATTTCTGAAATCCATGTGTAAGGGTTCCACTATTCCTTTGTTATTTTGTCCCAATGGTCCTTTGCCTTTGTACCCCATTCATTTCATAAGCTCATATCCTTTCCCATATTTTCTTGAGGAAATTTCAACATGTTTAACATTCCCATCTTCTTTGGGTTCTTTATAGAGCCATTGCAAAACATCCTTTTCTTCACATCTCTTCGTAACCTTAAAAAAGCTTATATCATGTGCTTCACTTTTTAGGGCTACTCCCAAAGATAATAGTATTAGGGTTTTACCATTCTCTGAGAAAATAGGAACCCCACGAGTGGGGAAGAGTGTATAGTACTCAAATTTATCAGTTGCCACATGTATTCACCTATCATTGAATCTTCTTGACATAGCTCTTACATGTCATAGGAATCCGTCATAACCATTTTAGCCATGATCTCCTTACACACAATTCAAGATGCCGACACATCAACATTATTTGCAATAAATACATTTTACAAAATAAATAATAAGAATAGGAATTATCCAAGGTTGAGACACCTTATTCCTAACATTCTCCCACTTGTCAAACACCTTGTAAGAGCAACAGGAACATAATAGGAACTAACTGCTATAGGCCAAAAGGCCCATAGACTCTGAACACCATCTGAACTTCTTAGTGCCCACTAGTTTCATTAATGCATCTGCAACATTCTTCACAGTATCTACCTTCTCCAAATTTACCTTTCCATCTTCCACCATATCTCTCACAAAGTGAAACTGCACATCAATGTGCTTCGTTCTGGCATTGAAAGTTGGATTCTTCGCAAGGCAAATAGCGCTCTGACTGTCACACCAAATAGTAATCTATTCTGCATCAACACCAACATCAGAACACAATCTTCAAAGACAAATGGCTTCTTTACAAGCATGAGTAGTAGCCATGTACTCAGCTTCTGCAGTGGACAAAGCAACCACAGGTTATCACTTACTCATCCAACTGATGGCACCACAAAACATAGTGAGCACATAAGCACTGGTGGATCTCCTACTTTCAATATCACCTACCCAATCTAAATCAACAAACCCACAAATACAAACTGAATGTGGAGATCTAGAATAGTTACCATGATAACATATGGAGTAATATGATGTACCCCTCAAATATCTGAATACTCACTTAACTACATCCCAATGTACCCGTCCAGGGTTAGCCATAAACCGACTCAGGACTCCCACTGCTTGGGCAATGTCTAGTCTAGTACAGACCATAGCATACATAAGACTACCAACTGCACTAGCATAAGGTACTCTACTCATGTCCTCCACCTCAGTAGGAGATTTTGGACAATCATCTACAGATAACTTTGTTCCCATAGAAATAGGAACACATAGTGGTCTACAATCTGCCATGCTAAACCTGTCCAACAAAGACTTCACATACTTACTATGACTCAACCAAAGTTTTTTGTTAGACTTGTCTCTACTAATTTCCATACCCAAGATGTACCTAGCTACCCCAAGATCTTTCATCTCAAACTGTGCTAACAACTGAGATTTAAAATCAGAAATCATACCCTTACCCTTCCCAAACAACAACATATAATGCAACAATAAGAAGGCGGTCATTTTCAACTCTAAAATAAACACAATGATCTGATTTTGATCTTACAAATCCAATTGATAACACAAAGGCATCAAACTTAAGGTACCACATCCTAGGAGATTGCTTCAAACCATATAGAGATTTCTTTAATCTGCAAACTAAGGATTCTTTACCTTTAACAATGTAGTGCTCAGGCTGTGACATATAAATCTCTTCCTCCAAATCACCATGAAGGAAAGTTGTCTTCACATCCATCTATTCTATCTCTAAATCATATGATGGAGAAAGAGATAACAGAAATCTAATGGATGTCAACTTTGCAATAGGAGAGAATATTTCACCATAATCTATTCCATCTACCTGTGAATACCTCTTTGCAACCAATCTAGCTTTGTACCTTTCAACACTGACATCTGCATAGAATTTCTTCTTGAACACTCATTTATAGCCAACATATTTTCTCCCTTTAGGAAAAGGTACAAGGTCCCAAGTTTTGTTTTTCTCCATTGAAGCCATCTCATCATCCATAGCCTCAATCCAAGAACCTGCATCTTCCATGCCTAAAGCCTCTTTCATAGATCTAGGCTAGTAATCAAAGCAAAGGCACAACTGGAATCTAACATAGAATAACCAAACCTTTCTGGTTTCTTTCTTTCTCTCGTGGATCTCCTCAAGGGCTATGGTTGAGGTTGTTCTTCCTCTTCTTCCAAACTATCAGAGCTACTAGAGCTCTCCTAATCATTAGGCCCAACATGGTCTCTTTGTTCAGTCTTCTCAAGGGTAGGAGGCAACTGAACAACATCTTTTTCCTTTTCTTTTTCATTTGGTTGTAGCACAATAGGAGAAGATGTTAGCTCTCTAAAAATAACATTTCTACTATACAACACCTTACTAGTGACAGGATCCCAAAGCTTGTATCCTTTCACACCAGCACTGTATCCGATGAAAAAATATTTAACAGCTTTGTTTTCCAACTTAGATCTTTTCTCCTTTGGAACATGTTCATAAGCTTCACAACCAAAAAAATGAAGATGTCTAATTGAAGGCTTCTTACCAGACCACACCTCCATGGGTGTCTTACCAACAAGGGCTGATGTAGGAGATCTGTTAACCATATAGCAAGCAGTGGCCACAGCTTCAGCCCAAAACCTTTGTTCTAAACCAGCTCCACTAAGCATAATCCTAGCCTTCTCCATCAGTGTCCTGTTCATTCTCTCTACAACTCCATTTTTCTATGGGGTATAAGGAGTTGTCTTATGCCTCTTGATACGTTGTTCTTTACAGAACTATTCAAACTCTGCTGAGCAAAACTCACCACCATTGTCAGTTCTCACACACTTAATCTTCTTACTAGTCTGATTCTCTACAAGAGCTTTAAATTCCTTGAACTGACCAAAGACTTGTGTCTTACTTTTAAGGAAATTAATCCACGTCCTCCTATTGTAATCATCTATGAAAGATACAAAAAATATAGACTTGGAGATTGAAGAAACTTTTACAGGACCAAATACATCAGAATGAATAAGATCCAAAACATCAAAAGATTTGTGAGAACTAGAGTAAAACTGAACATGATTTTGTTTACCATAGACACAGTGTTCACAGAAGTCAAACTTGAGATTGCAATCATTTAACCCCTCAATGCGATTTTTATTTTTCAGGGTTCTGAGACCCTTTTCACCAATGTGGTCAAATCTCATATGCCACAACATTGTCTTTTCTGTAGGAAGCTTACCTTCCAATGTGTTTGCACTACCATCAGAACCAATAGCCATAGACTTCTTCACTGCTTGTTCAGATGGTGAGGATGAAGAACTATTACATAGAGGAATACATGCATCTAGCTGAAATAAGGTACCTCTCCTAGTACCCCTTGCAAGCACTATCGATCCTCTCATCATCTTGCATCCTTCTTTCGAAAAAACAACTTACACACCTACATCATTCAGCATACTTACAGATAATAGGTTTCATGCCAAACCTAAAATGTGCATAACTCCATTGATTCCCTTTACTCATCCATCAGGAAATTTGATAGTGACCCTTCCGCGTCCAACTATCTTTAGGTGAGAATCATCATCCAAGTACACCTTTCCACCATCGAACTCTTCATATTTTGAGAACCAGTTTCGATGAGAGGTCATGTGAAAAGATGCACCCGAGTCAACCAACCACACATCATTAGATGCATGGGCTGCCAAAGCTATGATGAATGCATCGCCATCTTCTTGAGATCTTTCTGAAGCTGAATCTGAACCTTTCTTCTTCTTCTTCGGCTCTTTGCAGTCTTTTTGGAAGTGCCTAGATTTATCATAGTTCCAACATTTTGCCTTGGACTTATTGGAAGTCTTTGACTTCCCACAAGATTTGGATCTACTCTTATTGTCAGACTTATTGTCATTTTTCTTCCCTCTTTCAGTGGATCTCCCATGAATAGCAAGGGCTTCTTTTTCTGAAACGGAAGCCTTTCTCCACATCTCCTCTGATAGCAATGAAGACACCACATCATCCATTTTGAAGGTGACTAATGTGCTTCTGGGAGCCATCACAAGATGGTCCCATGAATCTGGTAAAGAACACAAAAGTGTGTAGCAACAATCCTCCTCCTCTAACTTGACACTAGTTGATGTCAACTATGCAGCCAGCAGATTAAATGCATTTAAATGATCTGTTAAGGATCCACCTTCCTCCATTTGCAGAGAGTACAAATTATTCCTCAAGAACAACTTTTTCACTAGAGATTTGGCCTGATACACGGCCGCAAGTCTTTCCCACAAACTATTTGTTGTTTTCTCATCTAGAACATTTAGAAGAACTGCATCGGTTAAACAGAGTCTTATGAGACCCTTAGCTTTATGGTCTTTGATATCCCAATCTACTTGAGCTATAGTTGCTGGTCTTGTAGCATTTGAAGTCACTTCCTGATGCAGGAGCATCCTGGGTGTAAGAGCAATCTTGCATCACCCAAAAATATTTCCATTTTTGAATATTCAATAAGGGTTATTTTGTGCAGAGCTGCTATTTATGGAAAGTTACTATTTTTGGTAATTTTTGTATGTGCTCAGAATGATCTGATTTCTTTCTTGGAGGTTCATTTTGGTCATATAAGTCTGCCACTAAAGTTTCATTGCCAGATCAAGCGTATATTGGAAGATATTGAAGATTTTCGGTATTGGCAGCAGGGTACAGAAACTTTGAACTTAGTTTTGAAGGCTTTAGAGGCCCCAGATGAGGTCAAAAATTTGGGTGACAGGTGCTTGTGCCAGTCAAGCCTGTAGAGCGCTTCGTGGCATTTCCGAAATGGGGTTATAATAGCCGATCGGGTCAACTGGTGATGACTTATGGTCTTCGGAAGTTGGGCCACCTGAAATGGCGAAAAATAATTTTCTTCAAAATTTCTGTTCGGGTTTCAAAGGTTATCTTGAGCCAACTATGATGTAATAAAATGTAAAATAAAATAATTCTAAGTTTGGTCGGCCTTATTGGCTAAAAATTCTGGAACCTTCCCAGGCGGTGGAAAATTGCCTATATAAGGAAGGCTGTATTATTGCCTTACGCAGTTCAGAATAGTTCTGGGTAGTAGATCTGGGTATTGATTTTGAGGCTTTGTCCTACAGAATATTGTAAGGGAATGCCCATGTGGCTTTGCATATTGTAATTCTGAAAGTTTGTAATTCCACATTTGTGGAGATAATAAGAAGCCAATTTTCTATTCTTGCATATTATTGTTGTTGTTTCTCTATTTCTCTTATGTGGTTGTGGTATTAAGGGGAGCACCCTTCATCGAGTGGTATCAAAGCAAGTTTTCTTGAGTGTGTAAACAGATCACCGACTATGAGGCAGTTTGCACCAGGACCGTGGTTAGGGTTTCAGCACGCATCGTGAAAATGCCTCCACGAAGAGAACGTGGCGGAAGCCTGGTGCTGTGACACCTGAGGTTAGAGAGCTGCAGAGACAAGTGCGAGCATTGCAAGAAGAGATTCACAGAGGAGTGAATCTTAATGTCAGAGATGAAAGCGAGGATGAAGCCGAAGAAGAATATGAAGCAGGAGAAGTTGAAATTGTGAACCAGGAGGAAGAAAGACTTTTTCGGGCCATTTCCAAGATTGGGAAAAGACCTAAGATTGAGGTTCCTACATTTTTTAGAAATCTTAACCCAGAGGAGTTGATTGACTGGATCAATGAATGTGAGGAATATTTTGAGTATGAAGATGTTGACGATCCTGATAGGGTCAAATTTGCGAAGGCCAGACTGAAAGGTCATGCGAAGATCTGGTGGCAAGAAATTCAATTGGAGCGAAATAGAAGAGGGAAAGATAAAATCACAAGATGGGATCGAATGGTGGATAAATTGAAGCGACAGTTCATTCCTGTTGATTATGAGCTTGATCTACTAAAGAAAATGCAAAGTTTGAAGCAAGTAGGAAGATCTGTTCAGGAGTATACAGAGGAGTTCTATCGACTTCTCATCAGAACAGGCCACGCCGAAGCTGATAAGGAGAAAGTTGCCCGATACCTTAATGGGTTAAGGCCAAGCATTCAGGAGGAGCTGAATCTGGTTCGAATGAATAGTATTGAAGAGGCATACCAGTTTGCCCTAAAAGTAGAGGAAAAGCTAAACAAGAAGTTTGAGAGAAGACAAAACGGAAGAGGTCACGGTGGATGATCTGGTGGACAGTCATATGGTGGCCGAAATGAGGATCCGAAAAAGAAGGATGAGGCCATTAGTAGTCAAAATTAGCGAGGAAATAATTCCAATCGCTTCCAGGATCAAAATAATAGAGATCAGAGAGGAAGAGGAAGAGGACAAGGATCTGGAAGAGGTGGCTTCCGTGGAACATGTTTTCACTGTGGAGAAGAAGGTCACAGGGCATTTGAATGTCCCCAGCGCCAAGGCAGAACAGATAGGAGAAATGAAGGCCAGGCCAGAGTTACACATGTCGATGAAGATGCTAGATCATCAAATTCTGAAGATGCTGAAAGAGGAGAAACGTTGATTAATAGAAGAGTCCTGTTGAGTGGTGAGAATGAACCTGAGCAAAGGAGGAGCTTCTTTCACACCAGGTGCAAGTGTGAAGGTAAATGTTGTGATGTGATTATCGATAGTGGAAGCACTGACAATTTGGTGTCAGAAGAGATGGTGACAAAGTTGAAGCTCAAGAGATAGAAACACCCACATCCATATCGGATTGCCTGGGTACAGGATGACCACAAGGTCATGGTCAATGAACAATGCCTGGTGAAGTTCAAGATTGGCGGATACCAAGATGAGGTATTGTGTGATATCATATCTATGGATGCATGTCATATGTTGTTGGGTAGACCATGGCAGTTTGACAGATGTGCTGTACATGATGGTCGTGCGAATACCTATTCCTTGACAAAGGATGGAGTGCAACATAAGCTAAAACCATTGAAGGAGACTGAAGAAAAGGTATGTGGTACTGCAAGGATAACTTTTGTTGATGGAAGAAATTTTCTAGATGGTATGAGGCATGAGCATGTATGTTTTGCTTTAATTCCAAAAGCTGGTAAAGAGAAAGTAGAAGATGTTCCTGTAGAAGTTGTAGATTTGTTGAATGAGTTTCAGGATATTGTATCCGATAACATGCCTGATGGATTACCACCAGTCAGGAAGATCAGTCATCAGATGGACTTGATCCCAGGAGCGAGTTTGCCGAATAAGGCAGCACACAGAATGACACCTGGAGAAAGTGAGGAGTTAAATAGACAAGTACATGAGTTGTTATAGAAAGGATTGATCCGTGAGAGTCTGAGTCCCTGTGCTGTACCAGCGGTATTAGCACCAAAGAAGAATGGAGAATGGAGGATGTGTACAGATTCTAGGGCAATAAACAAGATCACAATCAAGTACAGGTTTCCATTGCCACGAATGGATGATATTATGGACTGTTTGAGTGGAGCTGTGTATTTCTCAAAGATAGATCTGAAGAGTGGATATCATCAGATTCGGATCAGAGAAGGAGATGAATGGAAGACTGCCTTCAAGACAAAGGAAGGACTGTATGAGTGGTTAGTCATGCCTTTTGGGCTAACCAATGCACCGAGCACTTTCATGCGGCTCATGAACGAGGTTCTGAAAGAATTTCTGGGTAAGTTTGTCATTGTTTACCTAGATGATATTTTGATCTTTAGTAAGACATTGGATGAGCATATGATGCATATTCGTATGGTATTTGAGAAGTTGAGAGAAGAGAAATTGTTGATTAATTTGAATAAGTGCAGTTTTGTAAAGAAAGAGTTGGTGTATTTGGGGTTTGTAGTTTCAGGAGAAGGTCTGAAAATGGACCCAGAGAAGGTACAGGCTATTCTTGAATGGCCTACTCCAAGGAATGCTACTGAGGTAAGATCTTTTCATGGTCTAGCTAGCTTTTACAGAAAATTTATCAAAAATTTTAGCAGTATTTGTGGACCCTTGACTGAAATAATGAGAGGGGATAGAAAAGAGTTTAAGTGGACTAATGGGGCAGAAAAGAGTTTTCAATTGTTGAAACAAAAAGTTACAGAACAACCTATTTTAGCACTTCCAGATTTTAATAAGGTGTTTCAAGTAGATTGTGATGCTAGTGGTACTGCAATAGGAGCTGTTATGAGCCAAGAAGGTAAACCTGTTACTTATTTCAGTGAAAAGTTAAATGATGCCAAGAGGAAATATTCTGTTTATGATCAGGAATTTTATGCTATAGTTCAGGCATTAAAGAAGTGGAGACATTATCTACTTCCTAATGAGTTTGTGTTGTATACCGATCATCAAGCTTTGCAATATTTGAATAGTCAAGGAAAATTGAATCAAAGGCATTTGAAATGGGTTGAGTTTTTGCAGAGTTATACATTTGTTTTGAAACACAGGAGTGGAAAGTCTAATAGGGTTGCAGATGCTCTTAGCAGAAGGCAACTATTGCTGACAGAAATGCAGATTGAAGTGGTTGGGTTCAAGGAACTCAAGAATTTGTATCCAGAGGATCCTGATTTTGGTGAAGCTTGGAAAGCTTGTACAGAACCTGTTACTCTAGACAGGACGAAATGGCTAGATTTTATCATCCAAGATGATATGCTATTTAGAGGGAGTCAGTTGTGCATCCCACGAAGTTCTATGAGGGAGAACCTCATCAAGGAGAAGCATAGCGGAGGATTGGCTGGACATTTTGGTCGTGACAAAACTCTTTCTTTGGTTAGTGAGAATTACTATTGGCCACAGTTGCAGCAAGATGTGAAGAAGTTTGTACAGAGCTGCAGAGTATGTCAGATGGCAAAAGGAGTGAAGCAGAATACAGGGTTGTATCAGCCATTACCTATACCAGAGAAGCCTTGGGAGGATATCAGTAAGGACTTTGTTCTTAGTTTACCGAGGACTCAGCGGGGACATGATTCAATTTTTGTAGTGGTTGACAGATTTTCAAAGATGGCACATTTCATTCCCTGCAAGAAGACTAATGATGTTGTTCATGTAGCAGAATTGTTTTTCAGAGAAGTAGTGAGACTTCATGGTTTGCCAAAGACCATAGTTTCAGATCGGGACACTAAGTTTGTTGGATATTTCTAGCGTACATTGTGGAAGAAGTTGAAGACAGATTTGAAGTTTAGTTCATCACATCATCCACAGACTGATGGACAGACAGAGGTGGTGAATAGGAGCTTGGGAAATTTGCTGAGATGTTTGGTTGGAGATAAGCCAACAGGATGGGATTTGATTTTACCACAGGAAGAATTTGCATACAATAATTCTGTCAATAGAAGCACTGGTAAATCACCATTCTAGATTGTATATGGAAGTAGTCCAAGAAATGCATCTGAATTGAGGAAGATAGATAAAGGAGAAATAAGTAGTGCTGAAGCTGAGGATTTTGCAGAACACTTGAAGAACATCCATGAGGAGGTGAGGAAGCATATTACCAAGATGAATGCACAGTATAAGGCTAAGGCAGATGAGAAAAGGAGGTATAAGGAATTTTAGGTTGGTGATGAAGTCATGGTTCATTTGTGAAAGGAGCGGTTTCCAGTTGGTACATATAACAAGCTGAAAATGAAGAAGTTTGGGCCATGTAAGATACTGAAGAAGCATGATTCAGGAAATGCATATGAGGTAGAATTGCCTAGTGAGCTGAATATTTCACCAGTGTTTAACATTTCAGATTTGATAGAGTATCACGAAGGAGGTGTTGAAGATGAGGTTGCAGCAGCACAGTGGAGTATTCTAGCAACTAGTTCAAACACTAAGGAGATTGAAGATATACTGGATAGTCGTGTTGGCAGAAGCACAAGGAACAGGACATATGAAGAATATCTGGTCAAGTGGAAAGGATGACCTGTTGAAGATTCATCATGGCTGACAAAGGAGGAGGTTGGCCGTCTTGGCTTTCCTCTGCACACCTGAGTCGTGACAGGGTCACTTCTCAAATTACCCTGGGTGTCTGATGCAGGAGCATCTTGGGTGTAAGAGAAATCTTGCATCACCCAAAAATATTTCCATTTTTGAATATTCAATAAGGGTTATTTTGTGCAGAGCTACTATTTATGGAAAGTTACTATTTTTGGTAATTTTCGTATGTGCTCAGAATGATCTGATTTCTTTCTTGGAGGTTCATTTTGGTCATATAAGTCTGCCAGTAAAGTTTCATTGCCAGATCAAGCGTATATTGGAAGATATTGAAGATTTTCGGTATTGGCAGCAGGGTACAGAAACTTTGAACTCAGTTTTGAAGGCTTTAGAGGCCCCGGATGAGGTCAAAAATTTGGGTGACGGGCACTTGCGCGGGTCAAGCCTGTAGAGCGCTTCGTGGTGTTTCTGAAATGGGGTTATAATAGCTGATCGGGTCAACTGGTGATGACTTATGGTCTTCGAAAGTTGGGCCACCTGAAATGGTGGAAAATAATTTTCTTCAAAATTTCTGTTCGGGTTTCAAAGGTTATCTTGAGCTGACTATGATGTAATAAAATGTAAAATAAAATAATTCTAAGTTTGGTCGGCCTTATTGGCTAAAAATTCTGGAACCTTCCCAGGCGGTGGAAAATTGCCTATATAAGGAAGGCTGTATTATTGCCTTACGCAGTTCAGAATAGTTCTGGGTAGTAGATCTGGGTATTGATTTTGAGGCTTTGTCCTACAGAATATTGTAAGGGAATGCCCATGTGGCTTTGCATATTGTAATTCTGAAAGTTTGTAATTCCACATTTGTGGAGATAATAAGAAGCCAATTTTCTGTTCTTGCATATTATTGTTGTTGTTTCTCTATTTCTCTTATGTGGTTGTGGTATTAAGGGGAGCACCCTTCATCACTTCCCATAGGTCACGATCTTCCAACATGTCTTCCACCTTGAGTTTCCATAACTTGAAATTAGTGTCATTAAATTTCTCCACCTCCATTCTTCCATATGATGAACTTGCCATCTCAATCTGCAAATACGATTCAGAATGCTCTGTAAAAAACTCCCACTCAAACTTGAGATCAGCTCAAAAAACCCTACCCAACAACTAGGATCAAAAGTTGATCAAGCTCTGATACCACTTGTAAGGAAACTCAAGTGCGGAAACAGCTTCCTACGCTAATCTCTCTAAGAGAGTTGTGCAAATTCTTTTAAATCCTTACAATTTTAGATTCGTTAACTACTTTAACAAAGATATTGCAACCACATACCATACATATAGAAAAATAGAGAATGACAAAATGATATACCCTGGGGAAACCTTTCGGTAAAAACCCAACACTTCAAAACCTGCACAATGTATTGATCAAAACTATTACAGCTTACAATACACTTGCAATGCAAGTTCTTTCAGAAGATTTCTAAACCCTTGAAGACAAATCATGGCAGCATAAAATTTTCCAACAATACACTCACATCACATCTCTTCACAACCCTAAAAAAGCTTATATCATGTGCTTCACTTTTTAGGGCTACTCCCAAAGATAACCGTATAAGGGTTTTACCATTCTCCAAGAAAATAGGAACCCCACGATTGGGGAAGAGTGTACAGTACTCAAATTTATCAGTTGCCACATGTCTTCACCTATCATTTAATCTTCTTGACATAGCTCTTACGTGTCATAGGAATCCGTCATAATCATTTTAGCCATGATCTCCTTACACACAATTCAAAATGCTGACACATCAACATTATTTGCAAGAAATACATTTTACAAAACAAATAATAAGAATAGGAATTATCCAAGGTTGAGAAACCTTATTCCTAACAGTAATGTGGGGAACTCATGTGACCAACCATGGCCTAGAATCTATCCACATCTAAGTCTTTTGGTACATTGGTTCTCAATAGGGCATGATCAAGAACCTCCCTATGACTAGAGGAAATTTTCAACAACTATAGAATAGATATTTGTGCGAGTGTCTTTTGTAGTTTTTCCACAAGATTAAACTTTGGAGATGGCACCACTTGTTTAGACATTGTTGTTGTAGGTGGTGTATTAGATGCTGAGACTCATTTAAGAGTAAGGTTTTCTTGGCTTCATGTTACAACATTTGAAGATTTAGATTTGTTTTTCACTCCTTCTAGAGTGATCATGTTGATGGAATATTCACATGGCTCCATCATGTTGATTATATTGTGACCATCATTGTATGTGTAATTAATCTTATTTCTTTTAGAAGCTTCTCCATTTTCATAGTTAGGTAGTGGAGTTTGAAATGCTTTGTGATCATTGTTTGTGTGGTGTCCATCTACCTTGACTTTACCTTGTTCAATAAGATCCTGAATAACATGTCTCAATTTCAAGCAATTATTAGTGGTGTGTCCTTTATTATGATGGTAATCACAATATTCATTATCATTCCACCACTTGGGTTTGTCTTCTGGATCCCAAGGCTTTTTGTGATCAGGAATTGTAATGATTTTTTTTTCCACAAGTGATTTTAAAACCACTTCCAAGGTGTCTCCCAATGGTGTAAATGATCTCTTAGGCCAAGGTGCCCAAGGTTCTCTTTGAGGTTTGTTGAAAGTATTGTTTGTTGCTTGAGTCACTGTAGGATTCAGACTCTTGTTCATTTGAAGACTTGTCGTTAGATTGAAAACATATGGTTTGGGTTTTGGATTAGGAGTATCAACCACTCCATCATTAACCACATGTTTGTTCTTGTTTGCATATTTGTACTTGTCCTTAGTGGGATAGGACTTGTCTTTATGTTCCTTGTTAATGGTAATGTCACCTTTCTTGATTAGAACTTCCTCTATCTTGAGAGCATTATCAATCATTTTTTCAAAGCTTGGTGGTCCTTGTAATTAAATTGGGAAATTCATTTCTGCTACCAAGTTGTTAATGAATATATCCATCTTTTCATTTTCAGGTATTTCCCTAGCGTATCATGCAAATATTTTTCTCCATCTTTGTAGGAAACTCAAGAATGATTCTCCCATCTTCTATTTGGTATTGCATAAATCCAACATTGTGACTATGAGTTGGATGTTTTAGGAGTAGTGGTGTATGATCTTGAGGGTCAGAATCTCCCATGTGTTTGTCATACTTTGGTATTGTAACATTTTTAGTAAATGGAATCATTGTGAGTCCCTTGTCAAAAGGGAAAGGACATATGTGCTCCAAAGAATATTGTTGCTTTGGTTTGTCCTTTGATTCCTTGAGTTCTTTAATTTCTACTTTCATGATAAGGAATTGTCTATTCATAATTGACATAGGACTAATATCTACCTTTTTTTTGAGTTTCTCCACATCATAGTCCTTAGGTAATTTCACACCTCAGGAAGCAAGTTCTAAGAAGTATTTTTCTTTGTTTTCTTCCAAGGCTCTTTCAAGAATTTTGTGAAATCATTTTTTGCTTAAAGCTCTATTGTATTCTTGTTCAATAGGATCTGCATCATCATCAATATCATCCTCATCATCATCATATTGGGCTTTTTGTTTTTGTCTCTCACATTTTTCTTCATTTTGTGCATGGAATCTTTCATCCCATCGATATTCACCTTGATCATTCATGTTTATTGGTTCGGGTGTTGCTATATAATTAGTACTAGGTGTAGCACCATACAAGGGATTGAGTCTTGAAGTTTCTCCCATTTCCAATGTGAATATAGGTTCTCCTTCTGAGAATGGGTTTGTTTTGGAATTGTAAGTCTTGTGCTAGGTAACAACCATGAAATCCAGATTGAGGACCCAATGAGTGTCTTGTGTTTAAGAGTGGGTCTGATAGTTTGCAATGTCTGATTGTGAATCCAAGGATGCAAGAGGGGGTTTGAAATGTCTTTATGGATCCAATGTCAAATGGGGTTAGAATGCCCTGCTTATGAGTTGGGAACCAAAGTGCAAGTGGGTTTGAAAGCAAAAGTTTCAGCGTCAAACGGTGTCAAAGTGCCTTGTTTATGAGCTAAGAACTTGTTTGTAACTGATTGGGTAAACTAACTCCACAATTGGACAATGTGGTTTTGGACCATGTAAGATGACAAGACGTTCTAAAAAATGAATCTTTCTGGGTATCAGATGACTGTGTTTAGGCAACAGGAACCTACTAATTGGCCAAATGGGTATTTGGAAATGTGAAAATTTTGTTTTTGGGATGTATGGAAATGCTCTCTATCCCAGATGCAATCCTAAATAGTGACTGGTGAACAAATTGGAA
The DNA here is from genome assembly GCA_027943335.1 of Chamaecyparis obtusa. Classification (NCBI taxonomy): domain Eukaryota; kingdom Viridiplantae; phylum Streptophyta; class Pinopsida; order Cupressales; family Cupressaceae; genus Chamaecyparis; species Chamaecyparis obtusa. Next base: position 1,294,812 of record BSBK01007312.1, read on the forward strand.
CCCTGAATGTGACCCAAGAAATAAAATATGCGACTCAAGAAATGGAATGTTCCTCGGATGCGACTCAAGAAATGGTGTGACTACCAGATGTGACTCAAGTTTGAACGTATGTGATTCGAGATGCGGGGTGTGACTATGGAATACCAAGTGCAATCTTATGATGACCAATAATTTGTAATTTTAGTTTTTCTCAGAAAATGTGCCATGTCTGTTAGATTCCAGTGACTGTTAGGTGTTTGTAAATGCTTGAAAATGTAGTGTGCTTGTTCATTTGGGGGAAATTAACTGAGTTTGTATTTAAGACACACCAAGCAATCATTTTTAGATCAAACACACCTAACCTTCCTTATACTAGGTAGAGATTGAAACCACTTGTTCACTGACTTAGGAACACACCCAAAGACTCCTCAGAATATGGCAATCCAATAACACACAATGGATATTGGAGCCCATATTATCCAAGTAGTAACGTCAATGGGGGCTTGATATGGTGAATGTCTCAGGGAAATTAATATTTGCCTCACACAAGTGATAACAACCTTTCAAGGGTGATCTGTGTGGCATCTAACATAGAGCTTTTAATGAAGGCATCCATTCACAATTATCTCCCATAGTCCCACAAGTAGGATTGAGGTTGTTAACCCTATAGGAACCTAAAAATGTGTAGTCTCGAGAAGAGAGATTAAAGAGGCTCCGCTCTACACAAAATCCAAGTCTATCATTGGGATTGATCATCAATCTCCCAAGACAAGATAAATCATGTCTTCCAAGGCTTTAGCCTCAAGGAAGTGTCAAATTTTATAGTGGGGTGGAAGATTCAGCAAAAGACTTGTCCCCACTTGGGTCGTTCCCGAGAGATTTTTTCCTCAACCATTAGGCCCTCTAAAGGTTTTTAATAAAGTAAATAGATAAGTGATGGTAAGCTCTGGATTTTTGGTTCTCCATGAAGGAGAAGAGCATAATCTCCTAACTTATACCACAAATCTCAAACACATCAAGCATGTCTAAAGTTCAATTACCCCAATTTGATGCCAAATAGAAAACCAACGTTTGAGTTTCTAGCTTTCCCTCAAGGGGAAAAGAGCATAATCCTCTAGTTGTTTTGCAACTAATCCCAAATTGTTTAAGATTCCTAAAAACAAGCATGAAGTTATTTTATCAATTTTACTTTAGAGGCAACTTGCATGAGAAGCATTAGTAGTCTTTTCTTTTTGGTCTTGGGCAAACATCCTGCAAACAACTGTTAGGCTTGCAAAATCAATCAAAAACACCAAGTTCACCCATTATCTTGTTAGTTGGTTAGAAAATCCAAAATCCAAAAAATAATGCTTCAAGGAAAATGTAATGCCCAAAAAATCCACTGGGCATTACACAACTTACTTTCTTCTAAAATAATTTCTAATGTTTAGATTTTCTTCTTTCTAAACCAAATGGTAGGAAAATATAAAATAGAGAACTTTTATATAACAAATGGACATTTTTTTTAATAAAAAAACTATAATATCATTAGAGAATTTTACATAAATTTTGAAGGCAAATAAATCAATAATACTTCTCATAATTTATCTTCTTTGGAAATTGCAAGATTACAAGTCATTTTTTTTAAACTGAACATTTTCAACCAGAATAATTTCTGATAACATAAATGTAGGAAACTAATTTAAAGTTCCAATATAGATTACAATAAATTAACTATTAAAGAGGTATTAATTTTACTACGAAATAACTTTGAAAATACTACTAGTAATAAAAAACCATCTTTCAAGAGGATAAATTATAAGCCTTATTTTCAGCCTTTCACTTTTACAAATACAATATCTTGAAGAACATTATGAGTAGAGTAAAATTACTTAAACTCAATATACTAGTAATCATTTCTTTAAAATTCTTTCTTTCAACTTAATCTTGAAACTTCAACTTGAACTCCATCTTTCACCAAGCAACAAAACCTGCAACATAAAACTTTTCCACATGGCCATAGAGGCTCACCTCCCAACCTAGGCCATTTCATGGCCACCCCTAAGCTAGGGGAAACAAGAAATGGATGGGTTGCAAAAAAGAAACACATACATAAAAATTCAACCATAAAATGGAAATAAATCATGCACAATTAACTCCCTTCCCAAGCTTGCACAAAGGATTCTAAAATTGAATCCATAGATGGGTGAAGGTGGAAACTTCTCTTATGGAGACACCTATCTTATACCAAAATAAGAATTTCAATAAAATCTCACATGCCTTCACAAGGCCCTTGCAAACTTACAACTCAATTCCATGAGCATCAACACATCCCTTATGACCCCCATACAACATAAGAAGGCCCTCAAGGATGCCCATACATCCAAGTTCTCATACATAAAGAATTCCCAACTAGGCCTTTCACCCCAAGTCCCTCTCAAATCCTCCCAAAGATGAGGATTAAACTTGCACACCCATAAGCATGAAGAAAAATAAGATTAAAGTCATAAACTCAAATGAAACTACTCAATACAAGATTTACACACAAGATACTACAATTTCCAAAATTCACACAAGTTCATATATCTCAATGCAACTTCACAACAATTACATGATAGAGCCACCAACCTATCTCCTAAGCATTGGAAAATTGGAAGGTTGTAGAAGAGCTTCCCTTGACTCCTAGCTTGCTTTCCTTCTCCAATCTACTAGCAAATCTCTCTAGTCCTCCTCTCACTCCACAATGCTAGCATAGACAAGATGATGAAATCTAATTCCTAAGCCTCTCTCCCCTAAAGACACTCAAACATTCCTCTCTCATTCCCTCTTCCCAAAATAAATTAGGTTTCTAGATACTAGATAAAATGACACTTGCCCTTGCTATAGAAATGGGATGAAATTCAACACATGGAAAAGTGAGGCAACCTAGAGAACATTACTATTTTCGTCATAACCAAAGATGGCCCATTTAGAGAGACAAAATGGAGGCCTAGGGAAGTGGAAATGGTATAAAAAGGCCCCCTAACCCATGTACTAGCCTTAGGGCACTAAAACCCAACCTTAACTACACCTTGGGACTCCACAGAACCCCTCAAAAACCCCAGTTATACTTGCATCCGAAAATGGAATATTGATAACATAAATCTTGGTTCCCTAAACCACCTACCTAGCCTAGGGATACACAAGACCAAACAAAGGAAAGGGTGGGGTCCATATTCTACTCAAGCATGCCATCTCATCACAATGGTGTCAAGTGACACATCACAAAAGTACACATCACATAACACACTTGGCATGCTTAGTGGAAAAATTACATTTATATTTTCACAAAATGAAATTTACTCTTAAAAATGCATTTACAAACATTATTAACCACATACACACATGCATCACATTTATGAATAAAAATCATGTTACAACGAGGTCATTCTCTTCTTAGAGCCAACCTTAGTTTCAAACTGATTGCACTTAGATCCATTCTTGTTTCCCCAAATTTACAACCATGGCCATATTCCTGCACACTAATTTTTGATGTCAGTACCTTATAAACTCTTTGCATTAATAATCATATCAAAAGTGAAATAATAACATCTAAACTTGATAAATATAAATTAACTGCATTTCATGAATCATAACATAATCCACATTATACCCTAATTCTTTAAGCAAAGAAATATAAATTCAATTTTCACATAAGCATGTAACCCTAAGTTAATCATTGAACCATTATACTATCAGCATTTACTATTCTGTAAGATAACGTAGCAAATGCAGAATACAAAATTTCATATATCATAAGGTAAGCATGAAACTGATACGAGCATATAAAGAGTATGACTAACATCATCATCATATAAATCTATAACAATCATCTCATAAGGTCTAATGATAACAAGTCATAATCCAAAATAGGTCAAATGTCTCTAATCAATGTATCATCCAGATGAATCAAATGCCAAAACAACTATCAAGCTAAGATGGGTCAGGGTAGGACCTCACATCCTCCCCCCCTAGGCGTGAAATTCCTCCTGGAGTTCATTGAAATAGATAGGGATACTGAGCTCTCCAAATATGGCATAATATATAGTAATAGAGTTTGAAGATGAAAAAGAAATGTCTATACTCCTTAATTAAAATTTAATTTAAAGGAACTCTAATGTTTATACCAATAATTCATTAATTTCCAAGAGTGCTAAAGATTTCAACATAATTTAGGTTAATCTGCAATGCTATTTTTACGATGACTAGTATACTGGCCACATATATTGGCCCCATAAAAACAACGTTATCAAGTTTTTAAAATAATGATTTAGTTTGAACTACGAAATGAAATAGGTAGTGATACAAGGACAAAACACAACAACAATTTTTATTTTTGAAAGAATGCTAAATGACAACTATGGTTACACCAAACTCACTAGGAGCAATACTAGAGACACAAAGACTAGGTAGCCATCATCTCATAAGGAAAACATGGCATGTGCTGGCGTGCCAGCATCCCTTAATCAAGTGACCTAATATCCCTAACTAGGTTTGGCGTAAAAGATTCATTATGTCCAAACTTAATCTTAAAAAAAAATTAGTAAAGAGGAAAATGCAATAAGCATAAATGTGTCATTAATCATCTTAATATTATTTTCCCTAAAAATTTTAACTTGTTAAAGAGGGTACTAAGGTCATTAACTATTAAATAACAAACTCTAAGTAAAAGCTTCACAATTAAAAATAAATCCAATCATGTGACATAACAAAAATTCTTAATTCACATTAAATATGTAATTATTAAATGGCTTAAATCTAGAGAAATAAGAAATCTTGTGCGTTAGTCCGACGAAACCCTAATTAGGGTTTAACATAAAAAGTTACAAGGGGGGGTAAAACCAAATGTTATTAATTAGAACATAATAAGTTTGATTGATAGGAATAACATTATTGAATGCAATGGTTCGTATTAATTTCATATAAGATTCAATAATCCTTATAGTTAATCCAACCAATGGATTGGAACATTAAAATAATACAATAATTACTCAATGGATTAATATTATTGTTAGGGAAAAATAATTCACTTAAGACCTCCCAGGAATTAATAAATTATTTATTCCCTAATATTCCATATATTTATTAAAGGAAATAATGTGGATCATTAGATAAAATAATTCAACTAATTTTCTAAAATAAAACATTAATAAATCTTTAATTAATTTTAAAAGTGTAAGAATATAAAATTGAGATCTCAAATCTCAATATTAATTTAAATAGAAGAAAAAGCCATAATTAACTAGTCAATATTTAAGGAAATACAAATAACCACAATAACTATAAAAATCCTAAAATATCTCAAAAATCAATAAATAAATCTTGGCATTTCAATCCACTTAAAATAGATAATAAATTAAAAAATTCACTTTCCAAAGCAAGAGGGAAAAAGACAAGAAAATAATGGATAAATCTCAATTAAATAAATAAAAGAATTCAATAACACAAAGTCTAAAACTCAAAAAAAAAAATAGTATTAAATTAATATATAAGATTTGTTAAACAATATTCTCAACATTAGCAACTTAACATAGTACTAATTTTGTCTTTATTAAATATTAAAAGAAGTAAGTTTCTCTTGGTAATAAACCCAGAAATTCTATATTCTAAAATACAAATCTCTAAGATGAATATAAAATAAAACAATATTAAGTTTATTAAATTAAAATTAAATCACTTTAGTCAAAACATCATTAAAAGGATGAAACGATCATTAATAAAAAAAAATTAAAAATCTTATTCTGTATCCAATCATAATCCTAATTTATAACAAAAATAATTTAATAAAAAGAAAATGTCATAATCGACATTATTTCCCTATTTAATTTTCATGATCTTCCCAAAAGTGATCCTTTGGCAAACTTTTGTACGACGACAATTAGTTGAAAATGCTTGTAAAATGAAAAATCTGGGGCTCAGCCCCACGGTGGGTGCCAAAAATGTGTGTTTGAGTTTGTGGCCTGCAACACAACACTTCAATAGGATAATAACATTACTTGTTAGAGAAAAATATGGATTTAATTGAAAAAGCTAACAAGCAAAAACATCCTATTGCTCTCTAATTAATGTGAGTATGGAATAACGGTTAGTTTGCTCTCAGATTTGACCCTTAAAACAGTGACAATCTACACTAAAATGAGAGCTTCAAGAGTACATGTATGCAACTAAAATGAGATATGAAATCCTAATTCTTTCCATTTTAACCCAATTTGAAGTGTTTGCTAATTAAACAAAGCTTGAAAATATGGAAAAACCTATCAAATTAAGAATTAATGGGTAGATCCTCCAAGCATTAGAGTTCAATAATCATGGATTATGAAGCCTCAAATTCGTAAGCATATCAAAAGTCTAAGTATTAGGAAGAATTTAGCAACATTGAGAAGAAGAAAGAAGCCTTTGAAAATTCTATTTTATAGAAGATTGAAGGAATTCAATGGCTGAGATGCATCTGTGAGGAGTAGTTCAGATGCATCTTGGCTTGATGCTTGATCCATCTGCAAGCCTCCTAATCATGAAAGTGTGTTTGTTGTATTTGTTTGATTTAGGAGGTATTTATGCATTTATTTTAATTAATAACTCTAGCCTTTGCATTTGATGGGATGGGATTAATTAAATAGGCCTAGAGTTAATAGCTTTGATTTTACTTGAAACCTTAGTAATTAATGCTTGATTTAGGATTTGATGGAGTTTATTGAATTTTTGGGAGATTTATGCTAATAATCAAAGATCAAATTAACATAATTAAGGTTACATACCAAATTAAGGGAAAATAGGGCCTTAGGTTTTATTAGCCCAATTTTAGGTGATTACAGGTAGTTAGTGAGCTAACATTCAACGATTTGGCAAAAGAGGATTTCTCCTAATCTCCAAATCCCAGTGGTTAAGTTTGAAACATTTGGTGATCTAGCGACAAGGTTATAAGAAAATGATGGTGTGTTTAGTCACATGATCTCTAGATGGTGGGGTTAGGGGCTTGCCATAGGAAGGGTAAAGAACAAAAAGATCTGACAATGGTCGTGATGTCACTGATAAAAGATGCTTGAATTATATTGATCATGTGTTCACGACTTTCATCCAATGAGAAAGACCAATGAAAAGGTGGGTCCGGGTGCTAGATGTTGCTAATATATCACCCCTGATTGGTCGTCGAAGTAAATAATGTGGAAAATAATGATTTAAGTCAAGTAAAGGATTTTGATTAATGTTAGCCACATGATGTGCTTGGAATGACAAGAAGCAACTACTGTGTTTTAAACCTAGGCAATAACCATTGTAGCTAGACTTTTTCAAAATTCTGCTAGGATTTTTCTACAGGATTGAATCAGATTTACTTTAGTAAAGGACTAGATATTAAATGCAAAGGTGGCCAATCTACTTGATTTGATCTTGTTCACCATCACAGAATGATCTTGAAGTGATGCTTGACTAGGAAGGTTGTCCATGCCATGGAGAAGTCAGTGAAATAGTCACGCCATTTATTATGCAATTGAAGACAACAGAAGGCCAAAATGATGAATTTCATGTCTTTATTATGTACCAGTTATGGTTTTTTCCTTAACTAAAGATCAAATTGGATCTGATTGGTTCAGATTTCCTAACATGTCTTTTCTACAATGAATTTCCTGATTCCTTGGTTGTTGTAGTTATTGGAAACCCTAGTTCTATCCTAGCTATCTAAAGCTTATTGCATCTTTTTCTAGAGGATTCCATGATGGCTAGTGATATATATAGCGAGTTTTTATATTGTAAAGGGTGGTGAGAGTTATTTAGTAAGGAGAGTTCTATATCTGGTGTTTTTCTCTAAAGAATTCTTCTCTCTGAATGTACTAATACATGAAAATATCAATGAAAATGTATTGAAATTGCTTTGCACATTTTTTTGTCTTCTGGTATGGATTTTGAGTTTTCTATGTATTAAATTTGTAAGGAATCTTTAATACATCATTTACAAGGTGAATAGTGGGGTTAAGTCTAAGTTTCTTTCAGGGGAAGGGTAAATATTAAGGGATATCTCTTGGAATTCAAGGTTGATGCAAGAATTTGATGACAATATGTATCAATGAGAGGATGATTTCTAAGGCATCTCATTTGGGTTCTAGGTATATTTCATTTGAGGGATTTTAGTGGATGTAGATGCTTTGACTCTTTTCCCTAGCATTGGGCATTGGTCTTTACTCAAATTACATTTCTCACCATCAACATAATTAAATAATAATCTATCTTTAATTTATGTTGAAAGGAATAGATGTTTATGTCTGTATCAGGCATACAGATAACTATTGTGATTCTTTAAAGAACTGAATCTTTTAGGTACAACCGCCTGAGTTTAAAGCTCAAAGTAAAGAAGGATAAAATAGTTAGCACCTTAGTGTTTTATATTTTTAGATGTATCTTTTGGGTCCATCGAGTCATGTATTAGAATCTTAAATTTGTATTTAACATCTGCAATCATTTTAAGTACTAAGAAAATTGGGGACTCTACTGGGGAACTTAACATTTTTGTAACAGGCTTGTTACAATTGCCTATTAACCATCTATTTTTTTATTTGAACACCAGTTTACAAAATTTATCCCCACATGTTCTATGGGTGGCGACTCTGAAATCTGTGTTTACCAATTGCTGGTTTAGCATAAAGAAGTTTTTGTGAATATCTTGTCAAAAATACAATGAGTTGACAAAGATATACTAGGTCATATTATAGGGATCACCCAGAAAGAAATATTGGTGATGAACTTCCCACACCTAGTAGAAAGTAATGGTCTAGGAGAGGTTTATCCAATCCTAATTCTCCAAGACCTTCTAAAGGAAGAGTTCCAAAACCCTTTCCTAGCGAAGTCTCTTCTTCTTCTGAAAATCCTGAGCCTTTTAGGAGAATAGATCCTGATGTAGCAAATCCCTCTCAGGAAGGGGAATTCACTAATGTAGGGTTTTTCCCTACACAAGAAAGTCTAGACCAACCAGGAGATACTTTTTCTGCTGAGACTACTTCTTATGATTCTGATAAATTGTGTGATGAGGTTATAGCTCTGAGGAAAAAAGAGCATGAACAATTACTTGAAGTTACTAATAGAAGAAAGAAGTGAGAGCAAAAGATTTATGATTTACTTATGGGAAGACAATATCTCATAAGAAAAAATAGGAACAATGAGCTCTAGGCTCAAATTTTAAATTAGGAGTTCAAGGGTCTAGATAGAGATTCATTTTGTGATGTTGGAGCTTTGAGACAACAAGTTCATAATAATTAGTCAAATTATAAGAAGATGAATTTGAAGGAAAGGCCCACTTCTAAGGCAATTGCATCCATCAGAGATCAAGAGAAATGAGGATCTCAAAAATAATGTCAGGGATGCATCTGACAAAGGAAAAAAAAATATGGTTAGAGTCAGTGTAAATGAACCCAAACAGAGTAAGGTTATTCTTGATGGTGTCTCCCAAGCTAACATAGAATTGGAAAAGGGTAGAAAGGCCAAGGAGGACTTGGAAATTCAACTAGAAAAAATGGAGTTGGAGGATGCTGCAGATGAGATGAAGAGAAAAATTTCTTTCCTACATGCTAATATGAATACCACTACTAGTAGCTCATTCCATGTCACTGTTGGAACAGTGCCAAAAATCCAAACAAGTGGTCCCAAGCCATGTTTCTAGGCTTTAAGGTCCAAACAAGTGGTCCAAGCACTAGTCCAAAATGTCAATTTTGCAGTTCCACTAGCTAGTGGTCCAATGGGAAATGCATTCTGTCAAACTGATGGAGGTGGTGGAGCCCAAGCTTCACAAAATTTTCAAAGAAGGCTAGTTCATTTGGATAGATACCAACCATTATTCTTTGATGGTATCCCTGATCAACCAAATGCTATCCCAAATGAGGTAAGAGACAAAATCCCTAAGTTCATGGGAAATAATGTTGTCACTTGTGAAGAGCATCTTAAGTCTTTTATACATAAGATAACTGACTATGAAATTGAAAATGAAGATGTTGTAATGAATTTATTTGTTCATTCATTGATAGAAGATGATAGGGATTGGTATAGGGGTTTTCTTGAGAATAGTATGTTAGGAATGGGAAAACAGAGAGGAGGGGGAGGGGGGGGTAAATTAGTGTTCACTATATTTAATCTTTTCCTTTACTCTTAAACTTAACTTGAATGCTTAAGAACTAAAATGAACATTAACATTAAAAATATAGATGAACACAAAACATAACACCAATGTGGTTATGGGGAAACCCAAATAGGTAAAAACCCCGATGGGGATTGACACCCACTAATAATCTATACTAGTGTCTTATGACCCTTGTTAAAAGATCCTTAACCCTGTTAGGAGTTGTCTTTACAATGCTTTTAGTAAAGTGACCTTGTCAAGGGTCAGACCCTATTAGGAATCTTTTACAATAACCCTATTAGGGGTGGGGACACACTATCCTAGAGCTCACTGCTCAAGTGGTGAAGGCTACAACCTTCAGATCTCAGATACACAATATATTTGTTGGATGAACTTGCACTCTGAAACTACTTGTCTGATCAGTTCCTTTGATGCATTGATGCTTTTAAGTCTTGCAAAGCTCTAATACATCTTATCAACTCTTCAAACATTTCTTCTCTACTTATCTCAACTCTATTTCAACTTCCTTACCAAATACAAAGGGCACATCTCATATTTATATGCGCTACCAAAATAATTAACTAGGTCGGCCTATAACTAATTACATACAATGCTTCCAATTGAATTGGCTCAAGCGTGTTTACATACAAACATAATTACATGTCTACAGCCTAAATATAATAGTCACATATCCTTTACTAAATAATTTTATCATCACTAAACAAATTACCAATAGTCGGCTACATACACTGTTCTGTTTTGGCATTCACTATCTATGTAAGTTCAACTATTTGTATATTTGTCATACTAAATCTTCTAATCATGTTCTCTTAGACTAAGCATGAATATAATGTTACCATCTTATCTTCTAGGGAACATACCATAAATCATTCATATGCATGTGCGTTGATGCTCTGATCTACTGGTGCTCTATTAACTTTCCAGTCTTCTGTACTTAACCAAATACCAATCTTTTGATGATGTGTGTTGACTCCAGAACTCTATATTACCTTTTTTCCATAATGAAAACAATATATTAAGTCATATAAAATAGTATAGTCAACTTGCCAACAATCTCCCCCTTTGTCATTGATGGCAACAAAGGAATATGGTAAAGTTACTATTTGTCCTCTTATACAAAAACTCTAACATATATCTCCCATAGTCTTATTACTATACATCATCTTTACATATCTATAACTCCATATTCTATACATGCTCCCCCTTTGGCATTAATGAAAAAGGTGCTAAAAACTAAATCTCTACAAGTACTTACAGGGAAAGTACATCCAGATATGCTATCTACAACTTGTGGATCTTTTGCTTCTAGAATGAAATCAATGCATTAACTATTTGGAGATGGGCGCATAATGCATAATTCAGATTCTCCATCTTCTCCAAGTCTAAGCTAGGACCTTGATCATATGTCACCATGGTGGCATCGATCTCCTTGATATTCTAATTGAGCACATCTAGAGAGGGCACAAGAGCATTCCTTAGCTGTGTTTGCCTTGGCCTTATCTTAGACATCTCCTTTTTTGATCTTTCAATCTTATCAATCTACCCTTGATATACATTATCACACATATTTACATCATTGGAGGGGTCTTCTACTGATTTCCTTACTTGTTCTATCATTGCATCTGCCTCTTGTATCTTCTTGAAATGATCATCAGTTAGCTTATCTTGGTCCATAAAATCTACAATGATCTTCCTTCCATTTATTGCAAACTCTTTTAAGGATGCTTGACCAACCTTGAGTGAACTTAGGTCAAGTGAAAAGTTACTGACCAATTCACTAAGCCTCTTCTTCATATACTATTCTTCTACAACTAGGGATGCAGATTCTTCCAAGCTAGAAAAGTTTGTCTTAAAATTTGAGAGAATTGTGCTCACAACATCCACTAAATGAACCTTAGAAACTTTCTTGTCTAAAAGTAGCAGGTTGTTCAATATGTTCACTAGCTCAACAAATAGGGCATTCCTCATTACTTGTTTCTCTTTGGCCTTCTCCATAGCTAAGACATTGATCTTGATAAGGTCTTCTTCTCCCCAAGAATCCAGACTAGTGGTGTCTGGTGTCAATCTTGACAAAAATGATATAGAAGGAGTGATAGGAGTGCTATACATTACTTATTGCTTTACTCTAATTTGCATTCGAACAGATGTCTCATCTATTGATTCATTTCCTTTTATCTCTTCTCTTCCTTTCTTTTCTTCTATCTTTTCTTCCTATTTTTCTGTTTCTTTCTCTTTTTCTTTTTCTGATTCTTTTCCTTCTTCTTGTTGTAACCTGGGTGAATTGTCACCACATAGAATTTCAGCTTCTTGTGTGCTCACAAAAGCTTCTTCAAACTTTTCCAAGTCTTTATCTATGGTTTCCATGGCTATCTCTACATTATCAATGATGATAGTGTTATCTTTTGGTGTCTCTGTCATGGGCACATACTTTTCTTCCTCTGCAGGAGTTTCAACTGCAGGCACTAAATCCTGAGGACCTGTAAATGGTACATTAGTGGGCTCTGCCACTTTGACTTCCTTATAGGGAACTTGTGTTGAGGGCATAGTGGGTGGATACATGTGTCTATTCAAGAATACCTTCTCAAAAGCCTTTTATGTTTCCTTTGCAACCAACTCATAATTCTTGTCCATGATGTGTAGTGTTCTTGTCTTAGTTCGAAGGTGCAGTTTCACCGAATCTAATAAATTTTTCTCCTCTAGAGAACATACTGGGATTATTTCATCTAGAGTCTTTTCTCTTATCCTTTGATTCTCTTCAATGGCCTATCTTTTTAGGAATTCTAAGATATTCCACACATTATCAAGAATCTTTGTCTTTAGTTCTAGTACTATCCTTTTAAACTTCATCATGTGTTTGATAATCATTCCATGGATTTCTAATTTGTCAATTTCACTATACTTCTCATAGAACTTCCCTACTTGATCTATCCCACCTTCATCGATAATCTTGTACTCAACATACTAAGACTAGGTTTGAAACTTACTTCTGGAGGTGCTTGAGTATTCTTCCCGCTTCTTGTTTCTTGTGACGATGGATGACTACTTTTGATCTCTTTCTTCCTCTTAGACATTGCCTTATACTCAGGAGGAGAAATAAGGTCAGTTGTTTTTGTGGGTGCAAGAGGGGAAACATCTATTTTACCCTTCACATCATTAGACTTCTCCACTTTTACCTTCTTCAATTTAGGATCATCTTTCTTTGCTTCTGCAGCTAATGCACTCTCAATTCCCAAAGAAATATTTTCTAGTCTTTCTTTGTCTAGGTCTGCTTGAGTTACTCCATGAATCTTCAATATTTTAGAAGTAACCTTGGCTACTTTTCTTTTAGTTGTTGAGCTATTTAAGACTGCATCAACTTATCTTGTTTTCTCTTCATAAGTCCACCATCTTGGCTCATTAGGGTCCTTAGGTGCTGATAATAGTACTTGAGCATATGCCTCTAGGATTGGCTCCTTAACCTCATATCCAAGTGGATGAATCCACTTTGTCCTTGGTTCAACTACTTCCATACATGTTGTATCAGTCTCCACTATAAATAAAATGTTGTCCTTGTATTTTTCAACTATTTTCTCAGGTATCCTATATCTCATCTGCATCTTGATTCAAAATGTTTTCAATTCTAGCTCCATGTAATCCTCCAATGAACTATTACTAGATGCCTTAAAGGATATTTGAGGCATTGTACGTATATCTTTGTCTAGGTATAAATCTAAAACCTTTCCAAGTATATGGAAGTACATGTAAATGATTAAAGACCCAAACCTGAATATTTTGGTCTTGTCATGTTTGATGGCCTTAATGTTGTCTATCAGTTGTGTGTGCAAGATCTTGCACAAATTGAACTCTCCATTTTCTCTGACAATCCTTATTGCTACAAGAATAGTGGCCGCATACACACTATTCACCCTATTGGTGTGCTAGAACTTATACCCTAATATCATAGACATCAGTTTGATGTCTTTCTCCTCTATAGGCTCAATGGTCATTCTATGCCTATCACTTCTTGACTTGCATGATTATTCTACAAGTTTTCTAAAATCATTGCCTGCTAGGAGAATGGTGCCTATCCTTGAGAGGCCTATAATTTCATGTAAGAGATCTCCTATAATTCTTACTAGAACTTCACCTATCCAAAATAGGTCATCATGGATTCTTCTTAACATTATCTTGATCCATTTGGATTTGTAAAACTCATGTGCCATAGAAAACTCAATAATAGGATGATTCTCTAACTACGTGAATTCATTAAGGAAGGTTTTATCTGATTTCATCATGGTCTCAATGTGCACTCTAATTCTATCAAGACCTATTGGCTCCTTTTTACAATATATGTATGCATGGATGTCTTCAACATGCATAACACCCATAGGAGTGTGGGAGAATATCCCTTCTAGGTCATCCAATGTAGATTTGAATGGGTTCCTCTTAAACACATATCTTTTCTTCTTTGCAACATTAAATAAAATAGGAGTAGCCATCACTTACTTGTATATCACTTTCCTAATGGTTTCCAAGAACTTTTGAATTGACACAATCAATTAGGGCTTCCGCAACCAATCAAACACACTGCTTTGTTGGTGAATCAATTTGTAATCCTTCACAATCAACTACTAGGGCTTCTATGCTCTTCAATCACTCTGAACTTGAATGCAATGAGTGATTTACAAGCTTCTCTATATTTTAAAGTAAAAAAATTTCCATTAATGCTTGTCGTGTAAACCAGACTTTCATTGAAAATTTCCAATTTTCATTCTCCTATCCATCATCTAGTGTGCTCTTGCACATAGATTCTGCTAGTCTCCAAAATGTTAAATCCAAAGGTGCATACTCAAAGCATAAGTATACCGGCCACGTAGGAGTTTAGAGCTAAAATAGCTCCCCCTATGACCCTGAGGGCTATTCATCTAGATGTAGAGGGTGCATCCACTATGGATGCATCCAATACATTCTCATCAACCTTATCCTTCTTTTCCTCTGACCAAATCAAGCTCACATCTTTTGAAGCTTTCACAAACTTGACTTCTCCTTTGGTATCCAGTATTGATTCTTCTAGCTTTTTAGGGATTTCCTAACTTTGTGTTCTTGATTTATAGAACTTTGAGATGTGTCCAACCTTGTTACATGAGTGAAAAATAACTGGAGGCCTTAAATTCCTCGGCGCATTGACATGGGTTACCATTTTGCACTGTCTAGCTTAGTGACCATTATAGTTACATATCTGACATGTAACATTCTAAGAACTTCTTACATTTAGTTGATTTTGATTTCTCTAATTATGCCGAGTCTTGTTCTTCTGACTTGTCTTACAACTCATAGCTCTATGACCAAATTTATTGCATGAATAACAGTAACCATTGAAAGTTCTTACCTCTGTACGATTCCTAGCTATATGTCCATACTTGTTACATGCATAACAAGTTAGGTCTACTAGTTGCCCTCATCTTTGGATGGTTCAATATTATCTTTAGTCTGACTTCCAGTCTCCTTAGCATCTATAGTGTCTTCTGGTGCTTTCATCCTTGTTCGCATGTCATCAATCTGATTTTGTGCTTCATTGAATTGAATGTTGTTGGTATCTCCTTTAAGCTTCTGAGCATACAACTAAGATTCAATTAGATCCTTTCTTGTGTGTAATTTATCAATGTGATTCTTAGCGTCTTTCAATTCAGATTCCAAGATTTCTTTATTGTTTCTTAGCTCCAAAATTTCCATGTTTTCTTGCCTCAATTCTTCATTTAGTTGAAGGTTCTCATTAATATGTTCATCATAGACTTCCTGATTGTTAGTTAGTTTGTCATCCAATTCTTCAATCTGATATTTCAAAGATGTGTTTTCCTAATTTAGCTTTTTGACCATGATCCCTAAATCACTGGTAGAACATTTTTTTAAATCTTTCCTTGGTCTTTTGATGACTTCTTGAGCATCACTGAATTTTTCTTTTAGCTCTTCAATTTCTTTTTCAGATCTGTCTAGGTCTTCAAGAGAAGCTTCAAGATTTCTTTTTACATGTTTTATTTCTGTCTTTTCCATGATCTCCTCAAGTGGTTAAACTTATTTTCTAAGGACCAGAGCTCTGATACCAATTTTTAGGAATGGGAACACTGAGAGGGGGGGGTGAATCAATGTTCACTATATTTAATCTTTTCCTTTACTCTTAAACTTAACTTGAATGCTTAAGAACTGAAATGAAAATTAACATAAATAAGATAGATGAACGCAACACATAACACCAATATGGTTATGGGGAAACCCAAATAGGTAAAAACAATGGTGGGAATTGACATCCATAAATAATATGTTCTAGTGTCTTATGATCCTTATTAAAAGATCCTTAACCCTATTAGGAGTTGTCTTTACAATGCTTTTAGTACAGTGACCTTCTCAAGGGTCAGACCCTATTAGGACTCTTTTACAATAACCCTATTAGGGGTGGGGACACACTATCCTAGAGCTTAATGCTCAAGTGGTGAAGGCTACAACCTTCAAATCTCAGATACACACTATATTTGTTTGATGAACTGGCACTGTGACACTACTTGTTTGATCAGTCCCTTTGATGTGCTGATGCTTTGACCTCTTGCAAAGCTCTAATACATCTTATCAACTCTTTGCACACTTCTGCTATGCTTATCTCAACTTTGTTTCAACTTGCATAACAAATACAAAGGGCACATCTCATATTTCAATGCACTACAAAAATAATTAACTAGGTCTTCCTATAATTGATTACATACAATGCTTCCAATTGAATTGGCTCAAGCATGTTTACATAAAAACATAATTACATGTTGAATAGGTTAAAAATGGAGCCTTAACAATGCACCTAATATTCAACACTAGTCATTTGTAATATGTTTTGTGTTGAATTGAAATAGCATAAGTAAATCTAGAAATACTTTAAAATTAATTAGGTCAAGATACATACCTCATCACGAAATTGATTTAGAAATACCTATTTTATGAAGCCTGTGCAGAGTTTCAGAAGATTCTACAACTAGATCTAGAATTAAGAAGCTGAGACAAATAAAACCCAGAAAAATTTCATCTTTTCGGCAGTAGGTAATCTTTGACCCTCATAAAAGGTCAAAGGCTAAATTTTTATTTTGAAGGTCAATTTTGACTTTGTTCGTAGATCTCGGAAGTTCAGTGAAAAAGGTACTCAGATCTGTCCTCTAATTCCTGAAACAATGACTAGAGATATCTAAAAAAGGGGGTTTTGGGGGGTGGCTATATAGGGTTTTCCCTTAGCCAAACCCCCATTTTGGTGATCTCCACCTCCATGAATAGCTGATTAAAATAGAATGTGTGTGTATATGTATTGAAAGTGTAATGCCAAGATCTAATCCTCTAGATCAAAACCCTAGCATGAATATGTATGAGACAACAATGCATAGATTTGAATGAGATAGAAAAGCATACCAATCCCCCAAGGCTAAACTACTTCTACCAAAATCACAATCTGTAATTGTTACCCCATGATTGTATCTTTGAATGCTTGAAAGTTGATAATGATGGATCAAGGAAGAAAGGATATCTCTTGCTCCAAGTATGTGTTCAAAAAGATGCTTGATGACAACAATGGCTTGATCTTCTATATCATCCTCTTGCAATATTCCATCTTCACCATTACTTGCTTTCTTGAAATCTTCTTGTTCATGAAATTGTCTCTTTGAGAGCACTTCATCATGAAATTGCTTGATAAAAATAAATGCAAATGAGAGTCTTTATATAGAAGTTTCAAGGTGAGGCTCCTAGAGCAATGTGAGGACCCATAATTCAAATTTAACCTCGAATTAAGGTCCAATCAAATAACCAACTAAGGAGAAATGAATTTTGAATTAAAACCTTTTCACACTTGGATCTGAGGGCCCGACATTGATTTCGGGGCCTGTTGGGACCAAATCTAGAAAAGAGGCAGAAACTCTAGAGGAGGTCAAAGACGACCTTGTCTCTAACCTAGGTCAGGGACAAGATTGACTCTGACCTAGGTTAGGGTCAACCTTGACACTGACCTAGGTTAGCGTCAACCTTGACACTAACCTAGGTTAGGGTCAACCTTGACTTTGACTCAGTAGGCCCAAATCCAGCCAGAATCAAGATAGGAGGTCCCGTGGATGCCCCGAGACCTAGAAATGATGCCAGAATGCGACAGAATGTCAGGGAGTGGCATAAAATATAGCCATGGAAGAGGGAAATTAAGGAGAATCCTCAAGATCCTAACCCTAATTTCACCTAGAATGAAGACATTAAGTGCATAATGCATCCTAAATGCAAGTCTATCATGATAAATGTACCAAAAGAGGGTGCTAAACCTATCAATATGGAAGTGCTTCAATTTTAAATGATACATTTAGCCCTCACTTTAGCTCAGATATGAAAATACATGAATATGCAAGCTAAAATAAGAAAATATCATATTAAATAAAAAGGATATAGCCAAGTCCTCGATGTAAAGATCCTGCAGAAAACTGTTAGAACCTGCAACACACAAGGTTAATGAAAATCCATAAATCACCTAAGGCTTACTATATGACAATTTGAGAAGTATATAGAAGGATTCCTAACCTTCCTAAACTAGTTCAAGGAATTAGGTATCTGCATCATAATTCCAATGCCGTTGATAGCACTAAAAATGGAGTTACTGAACTCAAATTATGATGAAAAGAGTGGATGTTTGTCTAAATGCATAAGAAGGCAAATTCGAGTTTACCCTAAGGAAACCCTAAAAGAAACTCTAATTCAAACTTATAAATAAGGAAAAGAGAGAAATAATTACTCATTCTTACCATTTGCAAATTCAAAATGAGGAAGCAAGATTCTGAGAAGAGAGGAACTTCAAGTGATGCAACTGGAGATTCTGAGACACAGCCTGGCTACCAGACAGTCACTACTTGAGGTGAGTTTTCTGTTGTCTACCTTTGTACTTTTCAAATTCCTATTTTTATAGGCAAGGTCAACTTTACTACTCTTAGGTCGACCTTGACCCATTTAGGTTGACATTGACCCATCTCCGTCGACTTTGACCCATAAAAGTTGACATTGACCAGAGGTTTTTTCTAGTAAAGTGAACATTGACCTAGTAAGGTTGTCCTTGACCTAACTGAGGATGACTTTGACCTAGGTTAGTTAAATTTGTAGATTTGATGATGTTGATGACTGATATGATGTTTGTTTGTGCTTGCAGGACTTGGTCTATTTTTGAGAGCATCCCTTTGGAGAGTTGTTGGTCATGGTCAAAGAGAGACTATTTGAGCTTGATGATGAGGAGATGTAGTTACTAAAGGATGTGGGACTATACTGGGTATCATCCCTTCCATAGATCAGACTACACCAAGCCATGCTATTAGCTCTGAAAGAGAGATGGGATGAGGATACATGCTCCTTCCATCTTCCCTCTAGTGAGATCACAGTGACATTAGAGGATGTATATAGGATCATGTGGCTTCCAGTCCAAGGTGAGACCATCAAACCTAGAGCACAATGTGTTTGTGAGGAGATCCATGCAGACACAGAGTATTGTATAAGATGGGTTCCACAGATGCAAACCCGGTCAGATCATGGCCTATTATCATCCATACTATCAGGCCCTACACCTTTAGTATGGAAGGTGATGCTTTGCATAGTAGCCTTGGTTCTGTTACCCAACTCAAAGGGTACTATATTTTGTTCACCTCTTACACATCTCATATAGAGGATGTAGAAAGATAGGACCATGTTCTCATGGGGTCGCAACATGCTAGCTCAACTATACCATGAGCTAGGTTAGCTAGTGAGGTATCAGGATGAGAGTTTGTCGATATGCACACTCCTACATATTTGGATGTTTGAGCATTTCACATGTACACATCCATAGGGAGTTCTAGTGATGGTAGATGTGAGCACAATGAGAGCCTTCACATATCCTTTGAGAGATATTTGGCAGTTTGGAGATATGCTCTACTCGACAGTACATCTAGACCACATTGTGAGCACTGATGTGATATGGAGACCCTATTGTCATATGACCAAGTGTCTTGATACACAGTTCTAGATGAGACATTCATAGTAGCATAAGCTACTAGAGGTTCATCAGAGTCATATAGTGATGCCCTACTATTATGATTGGGTGATGAGGTAGTTCGGCCTATTATAGGGAGTCCCTAAAGTAGTACCTCACTATGTACATCTAACAAGATACTATCAGAGACCGGATGCCATACACCAACCATTGATAGTAGACATAGAGGATAGCAATGTAGAGGACATAGAGGTACCATCAGATGTGACCTATTCGGGCATGAGCTAGGATTACATAAGGTACTAGAGTTTACAGGGGATCTGTCCTATCTTTCCCAAGGATTATCCCACATGTGATCCAAGCTTTATAGAGAGGATACACTGAGATAGTGGAGCCACAGAGGAGGATGAGGATATAAGAGATGAGGAGGAGCACATCTCTGAGGGAGATCCCATGGAGGAGGAGAGAGAAGATAGAGAAGAGAGAGAAAAGGAGAGTGCCAATGACATACCCCCAGCTAGTGATACTAGTGAAAATATACCTATCACTCACGCATCACCATTGAGATCATGATGACCCCCATAGCCCCACACAAAGACACCACCATCAAGACCTAGATATAGCTATTGTGGAGAGACTAGTCACTCCATGCCCCCACCATCTAGACACTTTAGTGACGTCTAGGAGAGAGACCTAGGTATGAAATATGAAATTTTATTGAATATGTGATTTGATTTGAGATAAATAGGACACTAGACTTATAAAAGTTATCTTTCTACAGCTAGCATAGCAAAGTGGAGGAGCTTTGTATCTGATATTCTCAAGGATACAATTATATCCTATTGACTACTAGCCGATGAGTGAGAGTCTTCCATTGGTCATAGAGATCCCAGTAGGCATGCTGACATCTTTGCATGCATCCAGAAAGAGCTAAGATTGTGTAGAGAAAGAGAGGAGAAGCTGATGGAAGAGGTACAGAGTCTCCGAGGATGTTCACATGGTATGAGCATATCCAAGAGTCATACATGGACACAAAAATCTTCATCTTCCCAGCACAAAGTAGAGGGATCTGAGAGTCATCAGCCATCAGAGCGACGTAGTGATAGATAGGGCCATTGGCCACATATGTATGAAAACATGAAAATATATTTTTGATGAATGAAAAAATTTATCTACTCATTAGTTCTATGTTTGATTACTTATGCTTTCATCAATATAAAACTTAATAGAAAGAAAGAAAGTGCATAAACATATTCAATATGTAATTTTGCTAAAACTACATAACCTATAAAATAAATCTTTATAAGGAATACATAAATGGAGCTGAAAAAAAAAAATTAAGGATAATAATGTTTAAGAGCACTTGAACCAAAGTCTTCAATAATAACAAAAGGTCCAAGCCAATTATGGCTAAATTTAACTTTTTCGCCTGGTAAAGCATTCACATTTCATTGGTTCTCATAAAGGACTAAATCACAAATCGTAAATGTTCATTCAACTACCTTATGATTGTATTGTTTTTGAAGAGATTTATGATAGGCTTTAATATGTTCTAATGCATGTATTCATTGTTCATCCAACATTTCTAGCTCTTCTAAGTGTTGTTCATGAAAAGTATCTTTATCAATTATCACATGAAATGAAACATGTAGAGAAGGTATTTCTAGTTCCAAAGGCATAATAGCATCAGTACCATAGACAAGGTTATAAGGAGAAGTACATGTGGCAGTATGAACACTAGTCCTATAGGACCATAAAGCATAAGTCAGTTGAGTATGCCAATCTTTCACATGATTACTAACTATTTTTCTCAAGATTTTTTCAATAATTTTATTTGATGCTTCAGCTTGTCCATTAGATTGAGGATAGTAAGGAGTTGAAAATCTATGTTGGATCCTATATTTCTCCAAGAATTTCACAACTTCTTTGTTTTTAAAAGAGGTTCCATTATTCAAAATTATCATCTAAGGAATACCAAATCTTGTTATGATATTATTAAGGATGAAATCAAAAATAACATTCATCATGTTTTAATGAAGAGGGACAGCTTCAACCCACTTTGTGAAATAATCTGTAGTAGTGAGAATGTAAGTATGTCCTTGAGAAGAAGCCGGTGAGATTTTTCGAATAAGATCAAAACCCCAAACACTAAAAGGCCATGGATAAACTTGATTACAAAGCTGATGAGCAGGAGCATGAATCAAATTACTATGTTGTTGACATTGAGGACATTTCTTCACAAACATGAAAGAATCTTGTTCCATTCTTTGCCAATAATATCCCATTCGAAGGAACTTATTAACCAGGGATTTTCCACCAAAATGTCCCCAACAAGAATGAGAATGAGCCTCTGCTAAAGCTACAGGAATTTCAGTTCTATTGAGACATCATAATAATAATCCTTCATAAGACCATTTGTAAAGCATATCTCCTAAAATGATCTAACGTGCTGCAAGTTTCCTAATACGATTACACATGTTCCTTGTTTTTGCTTTAGGAAAAGTATCATCCTTCAAAAAATGAAAAATATGTGAATACCATTCATCTGAATGCAAATGGAAACAGTCAGAGGTAATCTTGTCAGAAATTACAGGGCATTTTAGATTTTGTATAGTAAATTGAAAGTTTTCAGCATTATTCTCAAGACAAACAAAGGAAGATGCACTTGCCATGGTGTTTCCATGTTGATTATCCTTCCTAGGTAAAGTCTAAATCATATAAGAGGAGAATTGTTAAAGCACATCAAGAGATAAATCTCTGTATTATGTCATTTTAGCATTTTTAGTCTGATATCCTCCTTTAATCTCTTCAACAATCAGTTGTGAATCTCCATATATTTGTAAATGTTTGATATTGAGGGATGAAGCTGCTCGTAGTCTAGCTATAAGAGCTTCATACTCCACAATGTTATTAGTACAAGGAAAGGTTAATTTATATGATAAAGGGATGGGTTCTTCATAGGCAAATTCAAGATGATACCCACACCAGACCCTATCTTACACTTAGACCCATCAGAATATAATTCCTAAATATCATCCTGTTGAATAGCTAGGATATTATCATCAGGAAATTCTATTAAAGTAGAACATTTATCAAGAATGAGGACAAGGAGCTTCAACTAGGTAATCTATCAATGCCTATCCCTTAATAACCTTCTGAGACATAAAATTAAGATCAAACTTGGTAAACAACATTACCCATTTTTCCAACCGGCCAGAGAGATCAATTTGTGAGAAAAGATGTTTCAAAGGATCAAATTTGACAATCACATTAACTTCAGCATTTATAAGATAATGCCTCAATTTCTGACATGCATAAACTTTAGCTAGACATTGTCTTTCTAAATCTGTATATCTTGTTTCATAATCAAGTAAAGTCTAACTAATGTAATACACAGGTCTTTCTTTTCCATCATCATCAATTTGAGCTAACAACACACTCATGGCCTATGAAGTCACTGAAGTGTATAATTGGAATGGTTTATTGAAATTAGTAGGCTGCAAGATAGGAGGATTCACAAGATACTCCTTAAATTTCTCAAAAGATGGTTTACACTCATCATTCCTAGAAAAGTGGTATCCTTTCTAAGTAAGTAAGTAAAAGGGATAGTTCGGTCTGCTAAATTAGAAATAAAGTGATGAATAGCTTGTATTTTTCCTTGTAAACTTTGTAACTAAGAAATATTCTTAGGAGGAGGCATATTAACAATATCTTCAATCTTTTTAGTATCTACTTTGATTCCTCGCTTAGAGATTATAAATCCTAATAATTTACCAGAATCAACTCCAAAGACACATTTCTTAGGATTCAATTTCATATTATAACTTCAAATCCTTTCAAATATCTATCTCAAAATAGTAACTTTATCTTCTCTTTGTATAGATTTTTCCAAGATATCATCCACATAATCTTCAAGAATCTTATGAATGTAATCATGAAAAATCAAAATCATAGCCCGCTGATAAGCTGCTCCCACATTTTTTAATCCAAAAGGAATCATGACCCAACAAAAGGTTCCCCAAGGTGTTATAAATGCACTCTTAAATTGATCTTCAAGAGGGATAAAGATTTGATTATATCCCGAAAAACCATCCATAAAAGATAACAAGGCATGGCCTGCTGTTGAATCCACAATCATATCAATATTAGGTAACGGGAAATCATCTTTCAAGGATGCCTAATTTAAATCTCTAAAATCAATACACATCCTTATCTTATTTTCTCCTTTTGACATGGGCACAATGTTTGAAATCCAAATTGAGTAGTCAATAGAACGGATAAATCCAGAATCCAATAATTTCTCTATTTCACCTTTGACTAATAAAGTGATCCAGGGATTCATCTTTTGAATTTTCTATTTCATAGGTTTCATATTTTGTTTTACAATAATGTTATGAGTAATAATCTTTGAATCTATACCTGGCATATTTGAATATATCCAAGCAAAGATATCCTTAAATTCAAGAAAAAGGGAAACCATCTGATCACGTTCAACTTGATTCAAACATTTGCCAATTTTTATCATCCTTTAAGAGTTGTTTTCATCTACTTGAATATCAATAGTTTCAGTGATTAACAAATCACTTCTTATTAGAGAATCCATTGGTAAAGGAAGAGTATCTTGTTCTTCATGTTCCCCAAAATAAGCATTAGTTTTTAAACAATAAGGCTTTCCTCATTTGTGATGAAACTTAGGTAAATCCTCATAAACCCCTAAAAATTCCATTAAGGCTTCATCTTTACGAAAAATATCCAAAGACTATTGTTGATTAAGATCAATAAGCAATGGGTTAACCAACTTCCACTATCCACTATAAATATGATTAACATTAAGAGGAAAAGTTGATGGTTGTCTATAAGGATTGAATCCTAATCCATATGCATGATCATAAACTTAATTATCCAAAGGTACTTGTATACCTTGTTCATATTTACCACATCCTTTCCCATTAAATCTTGATTTCTTAGGAAAATGATACTAGGACCATATTGATCAGTCATGTCAAAAGGAGTCCAAGGAGTGGCATATGTCACGATGTCATAACAATTAGACTTTATAGTTTCAATCATTTCGTTAATCGAACTGGCAACAAAATTACTTTTTATTTCTTCAGAAAGTGGAGAAGAAATAAATTTTTTTTCTCAAAGTCATTTTGTTGCTTCATAAATTTGAAATCAAAGACCTTGTATTCTCCAATAAATGTAGGATTAAAATCCAATGTCCCCCAATCATCCTCAGTCAAAGAAGAAGATGGAACTTCTTGTTGTTGAATCTCAGGTTGTTTTATCTCAGATTGTTGTATCTCTGATTGTTTTTCAATCTCTTTACTAGGTTGAAGAGGTTTAGAGTTTTTGGCATATTCTTCATTTCAAAAAGGATTTGGGGCATCATATGCATGTAATGTATACATTAAATTGTTATAGATGAACCTAACCTTGCATTGAAGAGTAGAAGGAACTGCATGCATAGTATGTAACCATGGTCTTCCTAAATGAAGGTTATAATTGAGAGGTCTAGGCATAACATGAATAGGATTATTTAGAATAACTAGACTGACTTTAACAAGGTAATAATGCCCAAAGTTCTCTTTGCAATATTGTCAAATCCACATATAGGAACATTATCAGGTTGAATAGTAGTAAGATCAGCCTTAATTTCCTTGAGCATATCCATGCTACAAACATTAAGTCTAGATCCATTATCATTTAAGGTTCTTCAAATGATACTCTGATTAATAGAGACAACCACCATAAGAGCATCATATTGATTCTGCACCTCTAAGGAAGGTATATCATCATCAAAAAACACAATAGGAGGTACAGAAGGCATAGTATGCATACAATCCAAAATAGATTGAATCTTCTCTTGATTAGGAGGCAAAGCAAGAAGAGTAGATAAAGCTTTTTGCAATGCCTCATGATATGTCAGGGAGGTTTGAAGTAATTCCCATAAAGATATACTAGCAGGAGTAGAACGTAATTGGTCAACTAAGTTATACTCCTTAAAGGTAGATGGATACCTAGGTGCTTAAGGAAGCATAGGTTGAGAAGTAGGTAAAGAAACCAAAATAGTAGGCTAAGGGTTATTCCATGTATGATAAGCGTGTGAAATGGAATTGATGTTATCAAAGAAATCCAAAGGATCTCTATGTTTATCCTTAATTTTTATACGAGGACATCCTTTTACCGTCATCAAAGGTGTAGGATATATCATTTTAGGTTTATCAATGTTACAAATAGTGGGACATGAAGGTAACCATGCACACACCCTATGGTAAAGGTATATTGGAGAGGTTTTCAAGGAGAGTGAAATAGGAATAGGATCCATGGAGATCATATTCAACAAGTAAGGTAATAACTGGATCGACTTTAACAGGTAAGGTAATAATACCCAAAGTTATCTTCGCAATATTGTCAAATCCACACATAGGAACATTATCAGGTTGAATAGTAGTAAGATCAACCTTAATTTGCTTGAGCATATCCATGCTACAAACATTAAGTCTAGATCCATTATCAATTAAGGTTCTTTGAATGATACTTTGATTAATAGAGACAGCCACCAGAAGAGCATCATATTGATTTTGCACCTCTAAGAAAGGTATATCATTATCAGAAAACACATTTGGAGGTATAGAAGGCATAGTATGCATACAATCCAAAATAGAATGAATGTTTTCTTGATTTGGAGGCAAAGTAGGAAGAGTAGATAAATCTTTTTGCAATGCCTCATGATATGTCGGGGAGGTTTGAAGTAATTCCCATAAAGATATTTTAGGAGTAGCACATAATTGGTCAACTAAGTTATACTCCTTAAAGGTAGATGGATACCTGGGTGCTTGAGGAACAATAGGTTGACAAGGAGGTAAAGAAATTGGATCAATAGGCTAAGGGTTATTCCGTGTGCTATAAGCATGTGAAACAGAATTGATGTTATCAAAGAAATCCAAAGGATCTCTAGGTTTACCCTTAATTTTTATACAAGGAAATCCTTTTAGCATCATCAAAGGTGTAGGATATATCATTTTAGGTTTATCAATGTTACAAATAGTGGGACATGAAGGTAAGCATGCACACACCCTATGGTAAAGGTCAATTGGAGAGGTTGTGGAGGAGAATGAAATAGGAATAGGATTCATGGAGATCATATTTGAACCATATTCATCATCACTACCATGTACCTCATTAGGGAATCTATCCTTTTGTACAATAAAAGCCTCATCAAAGTACTCAAAACAAGAATGCCACATGTTGACTACAAAGAAAGAACTAAAAGCATGTAAATGTAAATATTTTTGTAGTTTTAAAGGAATTTTGCAATTTTGTTCTATTTATCAGATATAAATGCAAGAAATCTAATCTTATAAGCATGCAAGATTTAAATCTAACACCATAAAATAAAGATTTGTCATAAACGGGTTCACCAAAATGAATAGGTTAAAAATGGAGCCTTAACAATGCACCTAAGATTCAACAATATTCATTTGTAATATGTTTTGTCTTGAATTGAAATAGCATAAGTAAATCTAGAAATACTTGAAAATTAATTAGGTCAAGATACATACCTCATCATGAAATTGATTTAGAAATACCTATTTTTTTAAGCCCCTATGGGGTTTCAAAAGATTCTGCAGCCAGATTTGGGATCAGGAAGCTAAGAAAGAGAAAACTTAGAAAAATTTCATCTTTTCGGCAGTAGGTAGTCTTTGACCCTCATAAAAGGTCAAAGGCTACATTTTAATCTAAAGGTCAATTCTGACTTTGTTCGCAGATCTCAGAAGTTTGGCAAAAAGGGTACTCAGATCTGTCCTCTAATTCAGGTGAAACAATGACTATAGATATCTGAAAAAGTAGATTTTGGGGGATGGCTATATAGAGTTTTCCCTTAATCAAACCCCCATTTTGGTGATCTCCACCTCCATGAATAGCCAATTGAAATAGAATGTGTGTGTATATGTATTGAAAGTGTAATGCCAAGATGTAATCCTCTAGATCAAAACCCTAGCATAAATATGTATAAGACAACAATTCATAGATTTGAATGAGATAGAAAAGCATACCAAGTCCCCAAGGCTGAATTACTTCTACCAAACTCACAATTCAAAATGTTTACCCCATGATTGTATATTTGAATGCTTGAAAGTTGATAATGGTGGATCAAGGAAGAAAGGATCTCTCTTGCTCCAAGTATGTATTCACAAAGATGCTTGATGTCAACAATGGCTTGATCTTCTATATCATCCTCTTGCAATCTTGCATCTTCATCATTCCTTTCTTTCTTGAAATCTTCTTGTTCATGAAATTGTCTCTTTGAGAGCACTTCATCATGAAATTTCTTGATGAAAATGAATGCAAATGAGAGTCTTTATATAGAGGTTTCAAGGTGAGGCTCCTAGAGTAATGTGAGGATGCATAATTCAAATTTCACTTTGAATTAAGGTCCAATCACAATAACCAACTAAGGAGGAAAAACAATTAAATGAATTTCAAATTAAAACCTTTTCGCACTCTAATTCGAGGGCCTGACATTGATTTCAAGGCCCGTCGGGAAAAAATTTGGAAAAAGAGGCACAAACTCTAGAGGAGGTCAAATATGACCTCATCTTTGACCTAGGTTAGAGATGAGTCAACCTCAAAACTAACCTAGGTCAGGGTCAACCTTGACTTTGACCCAGTGGGCCCAGTTCAAGCCAGAATCAGAACAGGAGGTCCTGAGGATGCGCAGAGACCTAGAAATGATGCCAGGATGGGACAGAATGTCGGGGAGTGGCATAAAATCCTATGATTATTGTGATGAATTCTAGGAGGACCTATTTATAAGTCTTACCTATAAAATAGATCCATGGAAGAGGGAAATTAAGGAGAATCCTCGGGATCCTAACCCTAATTTCACCTAGAATGAAGAGATTAAGTGTAGAATGCATCCTAAATGCAAGTCTATCCTGATAAATGTACCAAAAGAGGGTGCTAAACCTATCAATATGGAAGTGCTTCCATTTTAATATGATACATTTATCCCCCACTTTAGCTCAAATATGACACTACGTGAATATGCAAGCTAAAGTAAGAAAATATCATATTAAATAAAAAGGATATAGCCAAGTCCTCGATGTAAAGATCCTGCAGAAAACTATTAGAACCTACAACACACAAGGTTAGTGAAAATCCATAAATCACCTAAGGCTTACTATATGACAATTTGAGAAGTATATAGAGCCCCTTATGCTCCCCCTATTTCGGCTTCCTACTTTGGAAGGGTGAAACAAAGTGATAAGAAAACTTCTATATAGTGGATATGTAGAGTGTTGAAAATTCCTCTCCTAAACCTATTAGAAGGATTCCTAACCTTCCTAAACTAGTTCAAGGAGTTAGGTATCTACATCATGATTCCAATGCCACTGATGACACTAAAAATGGAGTTACCAAACTCAATTTATGATGAAAAGAGAGGATGTCTGCCTAAATGCATAAGAAGAGAAATCCAAGTTTACCCTAAGGAAATCCTAAAAGAAACCTTAATTTGAACTTATAAATAAGGAAAAGAGAAATACTTACTCGTTCTTACCATTTGTAGATTCGAAATGAGGAAGCAAGATGTCGAGAAGAGAGGAACTTTGAACGACGTGCCTAGAGATTCTGAGACACAGCCTGGCTACCAAACGGTCACTACCTGAGGTGAGTTTGATGTTGTCTACCTTTGTACTTTCCAAATTACTTTTTTTATAGGCAAGGTCAACTTTACACCTCTTAGGTTGACCCTGACCCATTTAGGCCAACATTGACCCATCTAGGTCAACTTTGACCCATAAAATTTGACATTGACCATAGGGTTTTTGCCAATTTCTGGGATGAGGATGACCTTGACCCAAAAAGGTCAACCCTAACCTAGAAAATTTAAAATTGACCTAGTACGGTCATCCTTGATCTAACTGAGGTCATCTTTGACCTAGGTGAGTTAAATTTTTAGATTTGATGATGTTGATGGCTGATATGATGTTTGTTTGTGCTTGCAGGAATTGGTCTATTTCCAAGAGCATCCCTTTAGAGAATTGCTGGTCATGGTCAGAGAGAGACTTTCTGAGCTTGATGATAAGGAGATGTAGTTATTGAAGGATGTGGGACTATACTGGGTATCATTCCTTCCATAGATCAGACTACACTGAGCCATGCTATCAGCTCTGATAGAGAGGTGGGATGAGGTTACATGCTCCTTCCATCTTCCCTCTGGTGAGATCGCATTGACATTAGAGGATGTCTATGGGATCATGCAACTTCTAGTTCAAGGAGAGACCATCAGACCTAGAGCACAATGTGTTTGTGAGGATATCCATGTTGACATAGAGTATTGTATAGGTTGGGTTCCATAGATGTGGAACAAGTCAGATCATGTCCTATTATCATCCATACTATCAGGCCCTACAACTTTAGTATGGAAGGTGATGCTTTTCATAGTAGCCTTGCTTGTGTTACCCAACTCAAAGGGTACTATATTTTGTTCACCTCTTACACATCTCATATAGAGGATGGAGAGAGATAGGACCATGTTCTCATGTGGTTGCAACATGCTAGCTCAACTATACCATGAGCTAGGTCAGCTAGTGAGGTATAAGCGGGAGAGTCTGTCGATATGCACACTCCTACAGATTTGGATGTTTGAGCATTTCACATGTACACACCCATAGGGAGTTCTAGTGATGGTAGATGCGATCACAATGAGAGCCTTCACATATCCTTTGAGAGATATTTGGTAGTTTGGAGATATGCTCTATTGGATAGTACATCTAGACCACATTGCGAGCACTGATGTGATATGGAGATGCTATTGTCAGATGATAGAGTGGCTTGACACATGATTCTAGATGAGACATTAATAGTAGCATAAGCTGCTAGAGGGTCATCAGAGTCATATAGTGATGCCCTACTATTATGATTGGGTGATGAGGCAGTTTGACCTATTACAGGGAGTCCCTAAAGAAGTACCTCACTATGTACATCTGACAAGATACTATTAGAGACCCAATGCCATATGCCGACCATCAATAGCATACATAGAGCATAGTGATGTAGATGAGATAGAGGACATAGAGGTACCATTAGATGTGACCTATTCAAGCATGAGTCATGACTACATTAGGTACTGGAGTTTGTAGGGGATCCCTCCTATCTTTCCTAAGGATTATCCCATAGGTGATCCAGGATTTACAAAAGGGATACACCGAGATAGTGGAGCCATAGAGGAGGATGAGGATATCAAAGATGAAGAGGATCACATCTCTGAGGGAGATCCCATGGAGGAGAAGAGAGTAGATAGAGGAGAGAGAGAAAAGGAGAGAGCCAATGACATGTTGCTAGCTATTGGTACTGGTGTAGATATACCTATCACTTACGCATCACCATTGAGATCATGACAGCCCCCATGACTCCACACAAAGATCCCAGTAGGCATCCTGACATCTTTGCATGCATCCAATAAGAGCTGAGATTGTGTAGAGAAAGAGAGGAGAAGTTGATGGAAGAGGTACAGAATCTTTGAGGATGTTCACATGGTATGAGTGTATCTAGGAGTCATACACAAACACACAAATCTTCATCTTCCTAACATAGAATAGAGAGATCTGGGAACCATCAGCCATCAGAGTGACGTAGTGACAGATAGGTCCATTGGCCACATATGTATCAAAACTTGAAAAAATATTTTTGATGAATGAAAAACTTTCTCTACTGATTAGTTCTATGTTTGATTACTTATGCTTTCATCAATATAAAATGTAATAGAAAGAAAGAAAGTGCATAAACATATTCAATATGTAATTTTGCTAAAACTACATAACCTATAAAATAAATGTTTATAAGGAATACATAAATGTAGTGAAAAAAAAATGAAATTAAGGATAATAACATTTAAGATACATAATATTAATGGGTTCCTTAAAAGAAACACCATCCATATCAACAAGTTTATAAGCACTTGAACCAAAGTCTTCAATAATAACAAAAGGTCCAAGCCAATTAGGGCTAAATTTTCCTTTTTCGCTCGGTAAAGCATTCACATTTCCTTGGTTCTCATAAAGGACTAAATAACCAACCACAAATGTTCATTCAATTACCTTATGATTGTATTGTTTCTGAAGAGATCTATGATAGGCTTTTATATGTTCTAATGCATGTATTCGTTGTTCATCCAACATTTCTAGCTCTTGTAAGTGTTGTTCATGAAAAGTATCTTTATCAATTATCCCATGAAATGAAACATGTAGAGAAGGAATTTCTAGTTCCAAAGGCATAATAGCATCATTAACATAGACAAGGTTATAAGGAGAAGTACTTGTGGTAGTACGAACACTAGTCCTATAGGCCCATAAAGCATAAGTCAGTTGAGTATGCCAATCTTTCACATGCTTACTAACTATTTTTCTCAAGGTTTGTATAATAATTTTATTTGATGCTTCAACTTGTCCATTAGATTGAGGATAGTAAGGAGTTGAAAATCTATGTTGAATCCTACATTTCTCCAAGAATTTTTTGACTTCTTTGTTTTTAAAAGTGGTTCCATTATCCAAAATTATTGTCGAAGGAATACCAAATCTTGTTATGATATTATTAAGGATGAAATCACAAATAACATCCATCATTGTTGAATGAAGAGGGAAAACTTCAACCCACTTCATGAAATAATCCATAACAGTGAGAATTTAAGTATGTCCTTGAGAAGAAGCCAGTGAGATTTTTTCGATAAGATCAAAACCCCAAACACTAAAAGGCCATGGAGAAAATTGATTACGAAGCTCACCAGTAGGAGCATGAATCAAATTACTATGTTGTTGAAATTGAGGACATTTCTTAACAAACATGAAAGAATCTTGGTCCATTGTTTTCCAACAATATACCATTCAAAGGAACTTATTAACCAGGGATTTTCCACCAAAATGTCCCCCACAAGACCTAGAATGAGCCTCTGCTAAATCTATAGGAATTTCAATTCTATTAAGACATCATAATAATATTCCTTCATTAGAACATTTGTAAAGTGTATCTCCTAAAATGATGTAACATGCTACAAGTTTCCTAATATGATTACACATGTTCCTTGTTACTGATTCAGGAAAAGTACCATCCTTCAAAAAATGAAAAATATGTGAATACCATTCATCTGAATGCAAGTGGAAACAATCAGAGGTAATCTTGTCAAAAATTGTGGGGCATTTAAGAGTTTGTATAGTAAATTAAAAGTTTTCACCATTATTCTCGAGACAAACCAAGGAAGATGTGCTTGCCATGGTGTCTGCATGTCGATTATCCTTCCTAGGTAAAGTTTGAATTGTCTAAGAGGAGAATTGTTAAAGCACATCAAGAGCTAAATCTCTATATTGTGTCATTTTAGCATTTTTAGTCTTACATCCTCCCTTAATCTCTTCAACAATCAGTTGGGAATCTCCATATATTTGTAAATGTTTGATATTAAGGGATGAAGTTGCTCATAGTCTAGCTATAAGAGCTTCATACTCTGCAATGTTATTATTACAAGGAAAGGTTAATTTATTTGACAAAGGGATGGGTTTTTTGTAGGTGGAATCAAGATGATATCCACACCAAAACCTGTCTTACACTTAGACCCATCAAAATATAATTCCCAAATATCATCTTGTTGAATAGCTAGGATATTATCATCAGGAAATTCTATTGAAGTAGAACATTTATCAGAATGAGGACAAGGAGATTCAGCTAGGTAATCTATCAATGCCTATCCCTTAATAGCCTTCTAAGACATAAAATTAAGATCAAACTTGGTAAGCAACATTACCCATTTTTCCAACCGGTCAGAGAGATTAGTTTATGAGAAAAGATATTTCAAAGTATCAAATTTGACAATCACATTAACTTCAACATTTATAACATAATGCCTCAGTTTCTAACATGCATAAACTACAACTAGACATTGTCTTTTTAAATCTATATATCTTGTTTTGTAATCAAGTAAAGTCTGACTAATGTAATACACAGGTCTTTCTTTTCCATCATCATCAATTTGAGCTAACAACGCACTCACAACCTGTGGACTCGCTGAAGTGTATAATTGCAATGGTTTATCAAAATTAGCAGGCTGCAAGATAGGAGGATTCGTAAGATACTCCTTAAATTCCTCAAAAGTTTGTTTACACTCATCGTTCCAAGAAAAAGTGGCATACTTTCTAAGTAAGGAAGTAAAAGGGATAGTTCAATCTGCTAAATTAGAAATAAAGCGATGAATAGTTTCTATTTTTCCTTGTAAACTTCATAACTGAGAAATATTCTTAGGAGGAGGCATATTAGCAATATCTTCAATCTTTTCAATATCTACTTGTATGCCTCGCTTAGAGATTATAAATCCTAATAATTTACCGGAATCAACTCCAAAGACACATTTCTTAGGATTCAATCTCATATTATAACTTCGAATCCTTTCAAAACTCTATCATAAAATAGTAACGTGATCTTCTCTTTGTATAGATTTTTCCAAGATATCATCCACATAATCTTCAAGAATCTTATGAATGTAATTATGAAAAATTAGAGTCATAGCCCGCTGATGAGTTGCTCCCACATTTTTTAATCCAAAAGGGATCACGACCCAACAAAAGGTTCCCCAAGGTGTTATAAATGCACTCTTAAATTGATCTTCAAGAGGGATAAAGATTTGATTATATCCCAAAAATCCATTCATAAAAGATAACAAGGCATGGCCCGCTGTTGAATCCATAGTCATATTGATATTAGGTAACGGGAAATTATCTTTCAAGGATGCCTTATTTAAATCTCTAAAATCAATACACATCCTTATCTTATTTTCTCCTTTTGACATGGGCACAATGTTTGAAATCCAATCTGATTAGTCAATAGAACAGATAAATCAAGAATCCAATAATTTCTGAATTTCACCTTTGACTAATAAAGTGATTTGGGGATTCATCTTTCCAATTTTACGTTTCACAAGTTTCATATTTGGTTTTAAAATGATGTTATGAGTAAAAATCTTTGAATCTATACTTGGCATATCTGAATATTTCCAACCAAAGATATCCTTAAATTCAAGAAAAAGGGAAACCATCTGATCACGTTCATCCTGATTCAAACATTTTCTGATTTTTATCATCCTTTCAGATTTGTTTTCATCTACTTGAATATGAATAGTTTCAGTGATTAACAAATCATTTCTTATTAGAGAATCCATTATTAAAGGAAGAGTATCATGTTCTTCATTTTCTCCAAATAAGCATCAGTTTTTAAACAATAAGGCTTTCCTCATTTGTGATGAAACTTAGGTAAATCCTCATAAACCCCTAAAAATTCCATTAAGGCTTCATCTTTAGTAAAAATATCCAAAGAGGATTGTTGATTAAGATCAATAAGCAATGGGTTAACCAACTTCAACTGCCCACTACAAATATGATTAACATTAAGAGGAAAAGCTGATGGTTGTCTATAAAGATTGAATCCTAATCCATATGTATGATCATAAACTTCATTATCCAAAGGTACTTGTATACCTTGTTCATATTTACCACACCCTTTCCCATTAAATCCCAATTTATTAAGCAAATCATAACCAAGACCATATTGATCAGTCATGTCAGAAGGATTCCAAGGAGTGGCATATATCACAATGTCATAACAATCAGGCTTTATAGTTTCCATCATTTCATTAATCGAAGTGGAAACAAAATTAGTTTTTATTTCTTCAGAAAGTGGAGAAGAAATAATTTTTTTTTTCTCAAATTCATTTGGTTGCTTCATAAATTCCAAATCAGAGACCTTGTATTCTCCAATAAACGTAGGATTAAAATCCAATGTCCCCAAGCCATCCTCAGTCAAAGAAGAAGAAGATGGAGCTTCTTGTTGTTGAATCTCAGGTTGTTTTATCTCATATTGTTGTATCTTTGATTGTTTTTCAATCTCTTTACTAGGTTGAAGAGGTTAAGAGATTTTGGCATATTCTGCATTTAAGAAAGGATTTGGGGCATCATCTGCATATAATGTATACATTAAACTGTTATAGATGAACCTAACCTTGCAATGAAGAGTAGAAGGAACTACATGCATAGTATGTAACCATGGTCTTCCTAAATGAAGCTTATAATTGAGAGGTCTAGGCATAACATGAATAGGATTATTTAGAATAACTAGATTGACTTTAACAAGGTAATAATGCCCAAAGTTCTCTTTGCAATATTGTCAAATCCACATATAGGAACATTATCAGGTTGAATAGTAGTGAGATCAGCCTTAATTTCCTTGAGCATATCCATGCTACAAACATTAAGTCTAGATCCATTATCATTTAATGTTCTTCAAATGATACTCTGATTAATAGAGACAACCACCATAAGAGCATCATATTGATTCTGCACCTCTAAGGAAGGTATATCATCATCAAAAAACACAATAGGAGGTACAGAAGGCATAGTATGCATACAATCCAAAATAGATTGAATCTTCTCTTGATTAGGAGGCAAAGCAGGAAGAGTAGATAAAGCTTTTTGCAATGCCTCATGATATGTCAGGGAGGTTTGAAGTAATTCCCATAAAGATATACTAGAAGGAGTAGAACGTAATTGGTCAACTAAGTTATACTCCTTAAAGGTAGATGGATACCTAGGTGCTTAAGGAAGCATAGGTTGAGAAGTAGGTAAAGAAACCAAAATAGTAGGCTAAGGGTTATTCCATGTATGATAAGCATGTGAAATGGAATCAATGTTATCAAAGAAATCCAAAGGATCTCTATGTTTATCCTTAATTTTTATACGAGGACATCCTTTTACCGTCATCAAAGGTGTAGGATATAGCATTTTAGGTTTATCAATGTTACAAATAGTGGGACATGAAGGTAACCATGCACACACCCTATGGTAAAGGTAAATTGGAGAGGTTTCCAAGGAGAGTGAAATAGGAATAGGATCCATGGAGATCATATTCAAACCATTTTCA
This sequence comes from Chamaecyparis obtusa, assembly GCA_027943335.1. NCBI lineage: Eukaryota > Viridiplantae > Streptophyta > Pinopsida > Cupressales > Cupressaceae > Chamaecyparis > Chamaecyparis obtusa. Next base: position 1,331,888 of record BSBK01007312.1, read on the forward strand.
TCCTCACTACCATGTACCTCATTAGGGAATCTATCCTTTTGTACAATAAAAGCCTCATCAAAGTACTCAAAACAAGAATCATACATGTTGACTACAAAGAAAGAACTAAAAGCTTCTAAATGTAAATATTTTCATATTTTTAAGGTATAAATGGAAGAAATCTAATCATATAAGCATGCAAGATTTAAATCTGACACCGTAAAAGAAAGAATTGTCGTAAATGGGTTCACCAAAATGAATAGGTTAAAAATGGAGCCTTAACAATGCACCTAAGATTCAACACTATTCATTTGTAATATGTTTTGTTTTGAATTGAAATAGCATAAGTAAATCTGGAAATACTTAAAAATTAATTACGTCAAGATACATACCTCATCATGAAATAGATTCAAAAATACCTATTTTCTTAAGCCTGTATGGAGTTTCAGAAGATTCTGCAACCAGATCTGGGATTAGGAAGCTGAGATAGAGAAAACCTAGAAAAATTTCATCTTTCTTACAGCAGGTAGTCTTTGACCCACATAAAAGGTCGAAGGCTACATTTTTATTCTGAAGGTCTATTCTAACTTTGTTCCTAGATCTTGAAAGTTTGGCGAAAAGGGTACTCATATATGTCCTCTAATTCCTGAAACAACGACTATAGATATCTAAAAAAGGGGATTTTGGGGGCTGGCTATATAGGTTTTTCCCTTAGTCAAACCCCCATTTTTGTGATCTCCACCTCCACAAATAGCTGATTGAAATAGAATGTGTGTGTATATGTATTGAAAGTGTAATGCCAAGATCTAATCCTCTAGATCAAAACCCTAGCATGAATATGTATGAGACAACAATGCATAAATTTGAATGAGATAGAAAAGTATACCGAGCCCCCAAGGCTAAAGTACTTCTACCAAACTCACAATCCATAGTTGCTACCCCATGATTGTATCTTTGAATGCTTTAAATTTGATAATGGTGGATCAAGGAAGAAAGGATCTCTCTTGCTCCAATTATGTGTTCACAAAGATGCTTGATGTCAACAATGGCTTGATCTTCTATATCATCCTCTTGCAATCTTGCATATTCACCATTCCTCACTTTCTTGAAATCTTCTTGTTCATGAAATTGTCTCTTTGAGAGCACTTGATCATGAAATTGCTTGATGAAAATGAATGCAAATGAGAGTCTTTATATAGAGGTTTCAATGTGAGGCTCCTAGAGCAATGTGAGGACCCATAATTCAAATTTAACCTAAAATTAAGGTCTAATCACAATAACCAAATAAGGAGGGAAAAAAATTAAATGAATTTCAAATTAAAACATTTTCACACTCAGCTCCGAGGGCCCGACATTGATTTCGAGGCCCGTCGGGACCAAATCTGGAAAAGAGGCACAGACTCCGGAGGGGGTCAAGGATGACCTTGTCTCTGACCTAGGTCAGGGATGAGCTCAAATCTATCCTAGGTCAGGGTCAACTTCAACTTTGACCTAGGTCAGGGTCAACCTTGACTTTGACCCACTGGGCCCACATCTAGCCAGAATCAGGATAGGAGGTCTCTGGGATGCCCGGAGACCTAGAAATGATGCCAGAATGGGACAAAATGCTGGGGAGTTTCATAAAATCCTATGATGATTGTGATGAAGGCTAGGAGGACCTATTTCTAAGTCCTTCCTAAAAAATAGAGCCATGGAAGAGGGAAATTAAGGAGAATCCTTGGGATCCTAACCCTAATTTCACCTAGAATGAAGAGATTAAGTGTAGAATGCATCCTAAATGCAAGTCTATCATGACAAATGTACCAAAAGAGGGTGCTAAATCTATCAAGATGGAAGTGCTTCTAGTTTAAGATGATACACATGTCTACAACCTAAATAAAATAGGTGCATAGCCTTTACAAAACAATTTTATCATTGCTAAACAAATTACCAACAGTCGCCTACATAGATTGTTATGTTCTAGCATTCATTGTCTCTGTAACTTGAACTATCTATATCTTTGTCATACTAAATCTTCTGATCATGCTCTCTTAGACTAAGCATGAATATACTCTTACCATTTTATTTTCTAGGGCACATACAATAACTCGGTCATACGCATGTGCGTTGATGCTCTGATATACTGGTGCTCTATTAACTATCCAGTCTTCTGTACTTAGCCAAATACTTATCTTCTAATGATGTGTGTTGATTCCAAAACTCTATATGACTTTGTTTCCATAATGAAAACACTATGTTAAGTCATATACAACAGTATAGTCAACTTTCTAACATAGTATAACTTCATGGGATGATTTTGTCAAAAGTTTCAAACATCAGTATGTTGAACATGTTAATTCTAGTTATATGCTCAATGAGTTTAATAATATCAAAAAGAATCCAAATGAGAGCATGTCTAAATTCAATAGTAGATTTCAAATGGAAATGTATAAATTTTTCCTAGTTTTGAGATTAGATGAGGAAGTTTTCCTAACCACATATTTCAATGCTTTGGATGGAAAAATGTCTTATCTTTTGAGAGACAAAATCCCATGTACTTTGAGAGATGCTTTCAAGCTAGCAATAAATATTGAAATTAATAGGAAAGCATCTGGTCAAATGTAAAAAAGGGATGAAGCAAGACTATGGAAAGAAACCAAACAACATGTTGGTAGACCAACCAAAGAAGAGGATAAGGTTAACAAGTTGGAAAAATGTTGTTAAAGATCTTTCAACCAGGCTAGAAAATGGTGAGAGAGGCTTTTAGGACAATAGACCACCATATCAGAGGCAAGAAAGATTCCCTAGGTTGCATGATCAGCCTTACAAGACAAATTGGAAGGATGGGAAGCCTATTTTTTATACCCATGAGATTCAAAAAGGAAGGGATGTCCCCGATCCTTTAAAAAGGAATGCAACACATAATGTAGAGAATAATCCATGGAGTGTGGCTTGTAATATTCCTCATTCACCTTATGAGTGTTATGTGGCCCAAGCTTTGGGAGAAGATGTGGAAGAACCACATGAAAGAGATGATGAAGGATCTGAAAAGCCTGCAATTAATATGTTTACCACTAAGAGAGTGGAAGATATTTCATCTTTGAAAAATGAAGAAATACTTGTTGATGTTGATTACAAGAGAATAAATTTTCTAAAGTATGAGCAAATTTTTTTTCCCATTTAGATCAAGATGCTTTTGAAAATGATGTTTGCAAATCAACAAGTGTGATCAGTTTGGATCTAGGTAAGGCTCACTAGAGAAAACCCATTGAAGAAGAAATTAGAACTCGTATTGTGGTTGTCCTTTCTCAAGCCAGATCCTCATATAATTTGAGGAGTATAATAGTGGATACTAATCAAGGAGTACCGAGATCAATTTTTATAAAAGATGGTTCTCAAGATAAGGTTTCTCCAAAACCAAATGTTTTCAAAGGAAAAGGTGGTAACAATTATAAACAAAAGGGTTGGTAGGGGAAAGGATTTGTCTGATCTTTCTACTGAACCTCCAACTTTTGACATAAGACATGCCCTATCTCAAATGAAAGTCTCAATCCCCTTGTTGGAAATGCTGAAGATAAAAGAGCACAAGGCAACATCATTGGCCTAGATAACTAAACAAGGAGATACCCCTATTGTATTTAAAAAGGAGAAGCTAGTGGATGACCCTGAGACCAGCAAGGAGATTTCTAACTTTTGTGTTGGAAATATTGTGATGCAGGAGCATCTCAAGTCCTTGGAAATCCTGTGTCACCAAAAAAATATTTGATTTTGTCTATGTTTCTCAGTTCCTACTTTGACCAAGTTGGTTCGGTGTTGCTCAGTTTCCTTTGTTCGCTAGTGTTGGTTGATTATCTCTCTGGCACTCGGTATTTCCCTACCTCTTGGTGATGCTTGTCTGGTGTTCAGTTTCCTTGCTTACCGAGTTGTTTGTTTTGGATTTCTTTTCAGATTGACTTTGTTAGGAATGAATGATGAATGTTTGGCAACCATTCTGTAGTAGTAGTTGTTGTATTCATGACTATGATTGTCATTGATGTCAACATAGTGATCTTCTGGAGATTTGCAGAGGAGAAGACAATGTTTGGATTAGTGCACGTGGGATATTGTAGATAGAGCTATGTGATGTTGAAGATCTACTCTTTGATATGTTATATGTTTATGGTTAAGATTGCAGATAGTAATTCATTTATTCATGGAAGTTATGAGCATTTTGGTAGAAGCAGTATTCAAGCAGTATTCCTAAGTAGCGGTTTGTGGAAATCAGATGACATCTCCTAATCAAGATGGAATATGGGTTTTCATAGTTAAAGGAAAGTTGAAGACACATTGATAGTGATGTGGATGATAGTGCAAACTTTGAGGTCACATGGATGGAGAATTATTTTATTTGGAAGTTGACATTTTTGTATAATTTTGATGTAGCGTGTGGAACCTTTTATTTTGTAATTAGATGTCAACTCATTTGTAATTACTTGAGTGTGGTATAAAGGAAGGAATGTTTTTACTTTTTGTAATATGGTTGAATGTTAATGTACACATTAAGTGAAGAAAAGAGCTAATGTAGTTGTGAAAGAAAATTTGTGAAGGAAGACATGCGAAGTACAAAGATCTAAATTTGAGATCTGGTGTAGCAGTGAGTGTGGTTTGGCATAGTCAGAGAAGAGGTAACATATTGTTGAGATTAGTAATATTTTGGTAATATTCTATTTAGTAATACAAAGATCAATTGGACAATGTGTTCAGTGATCTTACCCTGAAGCTATTTGGGCAGTGGGTCCTTCTGTCTTCCATAACTCTTAACAGGGTTAGAATCTTTTAGCATGGATTCATATGTAATAAATGTATTTCATAAGACTCCTAATAGAGTCCATCCTTTCACAAGGAATATTCATCTTAGTGCATCTTTTGTGGGCATCATTCCCACTAGGGTTTATTCTTTGATCAAGAGGTTCCCTAGTCAACATATATTGTGTCATTGTGTTATTGTGTATGAATATCTTTCTATGGTCAGTAATTATATTGCTTAGATGGTTAAATGTTGTTGAAGTTGATAAAAGTTATAATTATCTGATAACTGATTCAGCCCCCCCCCCTCTCAGTTATCTTGGTGGACTTTACTTTCTAACATACTTGTGCATTTAATTTGGGTCATAGATTTAATGTTGATATCCATCATTGGGAAGCATGTGGACCTAGATATATTCATTCCTTCCATTAATTATGGATCTAAAGGTTGACTTGGCTCGATAGCCTCTTGTATAAATGTAGTTGTTTGGTTAGATTTTAGGAGGAAGTTTTTGATAGGAGATAGAAGATAGTATATTAGAGATTTCTAGTAGATCCTCACATTTTTTAGGACTTATGTACTTGATTGTAATATCTAGCCAAAATTAGGAAGGCCTTACAGCCTGGCATGTATGAATCAATTTACAGATAATATCTAAAAGACATCTACATTCTCTCTCTCACTATTGTATGTTGTTTCTTTTGTGTGTTGTTCTGTAAGGTAGATCTAGTTAGGGTGTTCCTTTGGACCCTCTCCCCATTTTCCCTTGCATTAGGTGGTATCAAAGCAAGGTGGGATCTGGATCTAGGTTTGAAATTTCCTTCTTGTGAAGCCCTAGTTGAACTAGTTGTGGGGTAGAAAATTGCGATCTAACCTACAATTGCAGAGGGTTTTCAAGATGGTTTGTGGGAGGTGAGATGTAGATCCGAGATTGGTAGACATGTTGAGATAACTTGCTACTAGATTGGAAGTTGTTGAAATAGCCCAGAGAAGAAGAAGACATCTTGAAGATGTTAGTGATGATGAAATTGAGGTAGAACAAGGTGATGTAGAACTTGCACTTGTGATGGATTAGGGTGAGGAAATATTCTTGAAGGCTTTGACAAGTTTGAAGTCTACACCACACTTTAAAGTTTTTTGAGTATGAAAATGTACCTGAGGAAAAGAAGGTGAAAATTGCAAGCACAAAGTTGAAAAGCCATGCATCCTTATAGTGGGAACATCTATAGCTGCACAGAAAGAGGAAAGGCAAAGAAAAAATCAAGGTATGGAATGAAATGGTGAATAAATTGAAAGGAAAGTTCTTACCTTATGATTATCATATTAACCTAGTTCAGAGAATGCAAAGTTTGAGGTAGAAAGATAGCATGATAAAATAATATACTGAGGAATTATATAGATTAGATATCAGATCTGGACATGATGTGGAAAGAATTGCTAGATACCTGAATGGTTTGAGAGTTTCCATCCAAGAAGAAATCAGTTTGGTCAAATTAGAGAATATTGAAGAGGCTTATCAATTTGCATTGAAAGCTAAGGACAAATTGAATAAGAGACATGAGAAAAGATAGAGAGGTAGAGGTGGTAGATTCCCTAGAGGAAGAGGTAGATCTGAACCTGAAAAGACAACTTTGGATAAAGGCAAGACCGAGTGGAAAGTTGAAAGTTCATCTAGAGGCAGAAGGAGTAACTACCATGGTGGTTATAACATAGGTGGTTTCTGAGGAACTTTTTAAGAAGAAGAACATAGATCATTCGAGTGCACACAGGCAAGTAAGAAGGTTAGTAGTAGTAGAAATGCTTTGGTGAAAGAAGAGTCACTGAATGAACGTGAGAAGGAAAATAACTTGATGGTAAGGAGAACACTTTGGAATGAAGGTAAAAAGGAAGATCCAGTAAGGAAAAAAATTTTCAAGACCAGATGTAGAGTTTCTGATAAACTTTGGAAGGGAATCATTGATAGTGGTAGCTTGGAGAATCTCACATCTAAGGAAATGGTCACAAAGTTGCAGTTGAAAAGGTTGGAACATCTGAAGCCCTATCAGATTTCATGGATCAAAGATGAGCATACACTCTTGGTAAGTGAACAATGTTATGTGAATTTTAAAATTTGAAAGTACTATGATAAGGTGTTGTGTGATATCATTCCTATGGATTGTTGTCATATTTTGTTGGGTAGACCTTGGAAATATGATATACATGCTATATATGATGGGAGATTCCATAAATATACTATTTGGGCTAATGGAAGAAGAAAAATCTTGTTACCTTTGATTGAAGAACCTATTAGTAATGTTTGCACATTTGTGAAAGTTTTCTTGATGGAAGGTAGAAAGTTTGTTAAGGATTTGGAGAAAAATGATGTATGTTTTGCAGTGACTCCTAACAAACTGAGTAGGAAAATAGAGGATAGTGTCCTTGAGGAGATTTATAACTTACTCACTGAGTATAGTGAAATCATTTCTGATAATGTACCTGATGGTTTTCTACCAAAGAGAAGCATTGATCATTGCATGGATCTAATCCCTAGAGCTAGTTTACCGAATAAGGCACCTCATTGGTTGACACCTACCGAGAATCAGGAATTGAACCAACAGATTCAAGAATTGTTGCAGAAAGGTTTCATCAGAGAAATTTTGAGTCATTGTGTAGTACCTGATGTATTGGCACATAAGAAGAATGGATAATGGAGAATGTGTACTCATTCCAGAGAAATCAATAAGATAATAGTGAAATATAGGTTTCCTATACCGAGAAAGGATGACATAATGGATAGTTTGACTGGAGAAAAGAAAATTACCAAAATTGATTTGAAAAGTGGATATCATTAAATTAGAATCAAAGAAGGTGATGAATGGAATACTAATTTCAAGACAAAAGAAGGTTTGTATGAGTGTTTGGTTATGCCTTTTGGTTTAACTAATGCACTGAGTACTTTTATGAGGTTGATGAATGAAGTTTTGAAGAAATTCTTGGGTAAGTTTGTGATTGTATATCTTGATAATATTCTGATATTCAGTAAGACTAGAGAAGAACATTTTTTTCTTGTTAGCCAACTTTTGCAGAGATTAAAAGAAGAAAACTTGCTGATAAATCTGAAAAAGTGTTCCTTCTTGAAAGAGAAGATTCTGTATTTAGGATTTGTGAATTCAGCTAATGATTTGAAAATGGATCCTGAAAAGGTTGAAGCTATTTTGAATTGGCCTACACCTAAGAATTCTAGTAAGGTAAGATCATTTCATGGTTTGGTAAGTTTTTAGTGAAAGTTCATTAGGAATTTTAGTTCAATTTGTAATGCTATGATTAAGACTATGAGAGGAGACAAAAGGGAATTCAAGTGGACACATGGAGCTGATAAAATTTTTGAGAATTTGAAGTAGAAGGTTGATGAATTTCTTATTTTGGCATTGCCTAATTTCAATAAGGCATTTCAAGTGGAATGTGATGCAAGTGGTAGTGCAATCGGAGCTATGTTGAGTCAAGAAGGTAAACCTGTTGCTTTCTTTAGTGAAAAATTGAATTATGCAAAAAAGAAAGCTTATGTGTATGATCAAGAATTCTATGCTATTGTTCAAGCACTAAAGAAATGGAGACATTATTTGATGTTGAGTGAATTTGTGTTGTATACTGATCATAAGGCTTTATAGTATTTGGGTAGTCAAAACAAGTTGAATCAGAGACATATGAAATGGGTTGAGTATTTGCAGAGTTATACATTTGTGATAAATCATAAGAGTGGAGTTACTAACTGAAGTTCTGATGCATTGAGTAGAAGGAGATGTTAGATCACCAAGATGAAAATTGAAGTTCTAGGCTTTGATGACATTAGAGATTCTTATGAATTTGATCCTGATTTTTTTGAGCCATGGACAAAGTTCAGAGCACCTATTCAATATTAACAAAGTACTAAATGGGATGAATATTTTATGCAAGGAGGTATGATGTTTAAAGGTATTTAGTTGTTGATAAGACATTGAATCTTCTTAAGGAGAAATAATTTTGGCCACAGTTGTATAAAGATGTTCAAAAAATTGTGAAAAGTTGTGGAGTTTGTCAAGTTGCAAAAGGAGTAAGTCAGAATAGTGGATTGTATACACTGATTTTTGTTCTTGAGAAGCCTTGGATTGACATCAGTATGGATTTTTTTCTTAGCTTACCAAAGACAATAAGAGGTAATGATTCTATATTTGTTGTTGTGGATAGATTTTCTAAAATGGCACATTTTATACCTTGTAGAAAGACATCAAATGCAGTACATGTAGTAGATCTTTTCTTTAAGGAAATTATCAGATTGCATGGATTACCGAGGAGTATTATCACTAACCGAGTTAGTAAATTTGTTAGATACTTTTGGAAGACTCTTTGGAGAAATTTTGGCACCGAGTTGAAATATAGTTCTACATTTCACCCACAAATCGATGGACAGACAAAAGTTGTGAATAGAAGTTTGGGAAATCTTTTGAGATGTTTAGTTGGAGACACACCAAGTAATTGGGATTCTATGTTGGCACAAGCAGAGTTTGCATATAATAATTCAGTGAATAGAAGTACTGGAAAAATAACTTTTGAGATTTTAAATGGCATACAGGAGAGAGGTATATCTAATTTGAGGGATATTACTAATGAAAGAAAGAGAAGTGCTGAAGGAGTAAAATTTTTTGAGTATATGAAGACATTGCATGAAGATGTGAAATACAAGATGGAAAAGAGTAATTATAAATATAAAGATAGAGCTAATAGATCAAGGAGACATAATACTTTTGATGTTGGTGATGAAGTGAAGGTTCATTTGAAGAAAGGCCGATTTCTTGTTGGAACATATGAGAAGCTAAAAATGAAGAAGTTTGGACCTTGCAAAATTTTGAGAAAATTTGACAGTGGAAATGCATATGAGATTGAGTTACCTGATGACATGGATATATCACCTATATTCAATATTGTTGATATGTATGATTATCATGAACCTAATGAAGACATGACAGTATCGATGGATTACCCTAAGAAGCAAATGGAAGAAGTTAAGCAGATTTTGGAGAAAAGATTTGGCATAAGTACAAGAGGAAGATAGTATATGGAATATCTAGTAATGTGGAAGAATAAACCGATTAAAGATAGTTCATAGATTTCATAGTTTGAGTTGGATGTAGCTTAGACCATACATGTTTCATGATTTAGAGAATCATTTTCAAATAACCTCAGGTGTCTGATGCAGGAGCATCTCAGGTCCTTGGAAATCCTGTGTCACCAAAAACATATTTGAGTTTGTCTGTATTTCTTGGTTCCTGGTTTGACCAAGCTGGTTCGGTTTCCTTTGTTCGCCGGTGTTGGTCAATTCTCTTTGGCACTCAGTATTTCCTTGTCGCTCGGTGATGCTTGTCTAGCACTTGGTTTCCTTGCTTACCAAGTTGTTTGTTTTTTATTTCTTTTGAGGCCAACTTGTGCATTTAATTTAGGTCATGGATTTAATGTTGGTATCCAACATTGGGAAGTGTGTGGACCTAAATCTTATCATTCCTTCTATTAATTGTGGATCTAAAGGGTGACTTGGCTTGGTAGCCTCTTGTATAAATGTAGTTGTTTGGTTAAAGTTTAGTAGGAAGTTTTTGATAGGAGATAGAACATAGAAGATTAGAAATTGTTGACAGATCCTTGCATTTTTGAGGACTTATGTACTTGATTGTAATATATGGCTGAAACTAGGAAGGCCTTACAGCCTGGCATGTATGAATCAATTTGAAGATCATATCTAAAAGACATCTACATTCTCTCTCTCACTATTATATGTTGTTGCTTCCGTGTGTTGTTCTGCAATGTAGATCTGGTTAGGGTGTTGCTTTGGCCCCTCTCCCCATTTTTCCTTTGGTCATATTGTAACCCAAGATCCATCATCAATTGATCCTTTCTATGTCACTTTGATTGTCAATAACGTTTTGCTAAAAAATTGTATGATAGACTCTGGTGTTGCAGCTATTATGATACCATATCATGTTATGAAGGAACTAGGACTTCAAGTTGACACTTCTAATGGAATGTGTTATGCCATGGAACGTTAGTGGGAATAGAAGTGAAGATTTCCTCATTCCCTGAAGCTACATATAAGATGGATGTAGTTGTAGGTGATACCAAGCCTCATTATGGTATGTTGTTATCAAGATAGTGGGCAGCAACAGTGGGAGGAAAATTGTAACTAGATATGTCATATGCTACCATACCTATAAATAGTACTGAGGTTAAATTGTAGAGAGAGCCTCGCTCTTCTGTCATGGTTGAGATAGTAGCACCTGAAGATTTAAATTGTTGTGTTGACATTGACATGAAAAATTTCATTATTGAATAAATCAAGCCACAATTGAAGATTACTAATGTTGGTTCCTTTTCTTTCCACTTGTAGATTTACACTTTGATTTAACATATATTGTCAATGACTCTGTCACCCCTCCAAACTCTGCAAGGAAAAGGTTCAATTAACAAGGATCAATAAGGATCCTCCTACACTTTGAGTCTAATACTTAGGTGGGTCTACCCTTGACTCACTTCTTGAAAGGAGTCACCAAATATTATGCATTCATACTCTTTACAAACTGATTTGAAGATTTTATCATTTATATTTGTGATTGATGATGATGAATTTCTTTTGGGGAACATATTAGTGTCTTACGCTAGGGTACAGAGTCACCAACAACATATATCAACTAAGATCCTAACACCAACCCACCCAAATCCAAAATAAGTGCTTTGCCTATTATTCCTCTCAAATCTTATACCTAGACATCAAATTCTCATTTAACCATGGATTCTCTGAAAATACATTTAAGGATTTAATCCTGACTTTGGCAAGAACTCAAAGACAATTTCACAATATACTTTGTATATCATATACTAACTCACTTTGTGACATTAATTAATAAGAATAAGGGATCATAATAAGAAGACATACATAAGTTTAAGACTAGGATTTAGGTGCATTTCATTAGAATATCAGAATCAATACATTACAGAATGACAAAATACTAAGGAAATAAAACTCAAAACCTGAGCTCTCCTTGTTCAACTACTCAAGTGATCATCAACCTTTCTACATATAATAGACATCAATATATAGTCACTAGCTACCTTGGAATCCTTCAAAAAGGATGCAACAAGCTTCAGATAGATAGGATAGAATTAGGGTTTCAACTACCCACCAATTGAATTCAATCAAAATTTACTACAGGGGAGGAAACCAAGCAATCTCAGAGAAAAATAGATCCAAGAATGATCTTCATTGATGGCACTAACCTTGACTAGTACGCAAAAGACTGGAAATGCATCAAGTATACCCACTGCAACTCTAACTGTGATGTGACTTGAATAACCATTTCACCCACCACCATGGTCTAGACACCTTCTGCAGTCAATCATACCTCAGGCCATATTGTACCAGTGAGCACAAAGTCATACCATGCAGATTGGTCATCAAAACATTGAATTTTTAGTCCTTCTATCACTGAGAAACCCTTAAAATATTTGAATTTTGGGTAGCAATGGTTAATCAGCCAATTTGAATTGTGGTCGTCGATGTCATTCCTTCCTAGCAGATTATGTTTTTCACAAAAATCAACAAAATGGTCAATAGGGTGCAGGGCCACATCACCCTCTTCATAGCCAATATAAATTGAGCACGTCGGCATGACATGGCAATTCAGATCCACCACACTATCAGCCCTATAAAATGAATGGTGGTCGCATGATCCGAAAGGGGAAGAAAATTCCTTATGATTAAGCGACAATCATAGATCCTCTGACAACTATCATACCTTTAACTTCTATAGAGAACATAGTCCCACTAACAACCACCACATCATTAATACCTTAGCCAATCAAAGATGAACACCTTTGCACCATTTGACACATGGACCCACCTGTCAGTAGCCACTGCCTCACAGAATATCAGATGGTTGTCGAGATGCCATGATGATTAACATTTGGCCATTTTTCCCTTACAACAATGCGACAACTGTAAATTATGACTACACTTTAACCACTCCCAAAATAAGATGGATAGACAAAACACTAACCATCCACTAGGTCACTGAACGCTAAGGAATTAACTACCAAAATCGAGAGACCCCGCAAACACACAGTCGCCCAATCACTGAATGAAAAACTTAACCACCTAGGAAACTAGAGATCAAGCAACTGAAAAACCAAGAAAAGTTGGGCCCCACATAGTCACAGTAGTGCCTATAGGAAATGTCAATGTTAAGGAATAATTGTGAGCATGCAAAGTGTCGAAAACAACTAGGGTTTTATAAATGAGACAACTTTGGAACCCTACAACATAAGCTATTTCCTACAAATCTTAAAACAATGATATCTCACTAGTTTCTACCCTTAAGGACATGCGCCCTTAACCAAACCTTGGAAACTCATTAATCTATCACATGCTAAGGGTGCAAGCCAAGAAACATAAAAAATTTAGCTCTTAGATCAAGACTATGTCACAACTAGGGCAGGGCAGTTCACTTGGATTTTTTGCATATTAGACCATGTGCCCTAGACTGAAGCATACTGACATGAAAAAAAACCCCTATACAAGGGTGCAAATGATGAAACATTTTATATCATGCACACACATAAAAATAGGCTTGCAGGTTGGGTGGGACAATTTTAGGAAAATTGCGAGGATAAGACCAATTTCATAGGATTTTGGCTTTAACAGGAAAATGGCCTAATAGTGTCTATGTCTAGAAATGCATGCCTCTTGCAAGCATGGCAAGGATTCAAAATTTTTGGAGGAAGTAGACCACTCACAAGACAAAAATAGGGAACACCAGGACAAAACCCTACAAACAGGAAATAGAAAAGCAGGAAGGGAAACACACAACTAAAATGAAAATATTTACATAATTTAAAGGATTGAAACTTACTTGGTGGCCCTGGGCCACCAAGAGAAAATAAGAGACCCTCCTAAATCAAAGGTTTGATTTTCATCCACATATACAACCAAACACTTGAAACTATCATAATTATTTTGTTGCCAACATATGTGAACATCCATGGGATAAAGTATAAAGTTGTATTTGCTACTGCTCATGCTCTTCCAGTCACAACCACCATCATGCTCATACTCCAAAAAGTATGGAGCATCATCTACCTCTTCTTATGGACTGGAAACAAAAAAATTATCTAGTAATGCATCAAAAAATAAAGCATAGTGATCATCATGCATTACCACAAAATTGTAAGGAAACTCAGGTGTGAAAAAAGCTTCCTATGCTAATCTCTATAGGAGAGTATTGTGCAAATTCTTATAAATCCTTACAATTTTAGATTCATTAACTACTTTAACAAAGATATTGCAACCACATACCATACATACAGAAAAATAGAGAATGACACAATGATATACCCTGGGGAAAACCTTTCGGTAAAAAACCCCAGCACTCTAAAACCTGCACAATGTATTATCTTCAACACAAAGATTACAATACACTTGCAATGCAATTTCTTTCAAGAGATGAGAGACAAACCCAACAAGACTTAAATTTTTGTTATATCTCTCCCATAGGAGTAGCATCATATATATAGACTCCTCTGGACCCAAAAATAGGAACAACCACCAAGACCCATGCACAAAGCCACATGTACACAGTTGTTACATGCAATCCCAAGAACATGTATCAATCCCTAGAATAGACTATGATAGCTTGTCATAGAATCCACCAAAAAATAACGGTCACAAGAGAAGTGTAAGAGAATCTATCATACCAACCTATTTTTGGCATATTCTCTTACACACACCAACCACTTCTTCTTGGGCGCCCAAATAGGCCCAAGTCATAAGATGCTCTTACACCTGTCATAGTACATTCCTTAAATAGTTCTTACACATCATAAGAATCCATCATGACCATTTCAGTCATGATCTCCTTACACACAAGATGCTGACACATCAAGTGGAGTGACACATCAACATGCCAACTAGACATGTACACTCACACTTAATTACATTATTTGCAAAAAATACATTTACAAAACAAATAATAAGAATAGGAATTATCCAAGGTTGAGATACCTTATTCCTAACATTCTCCCACTTGTCAAACACCTTGTAAGAGCAACAGGAACATAAAAGGAACTTTAACTGCTATAGGTCAAAAGGCCCATAGACTCTGAACACCGTCTAAACTTCTCAGTGCCCACTGGTTTCATTAATGTATCTGCAACATTCTTAACAGTATCTACCTTCTCCAAATTTACCTTTCCATCTTCCACCATATCTCTCACAAAGTGAAACTGCACATCAATGTGCTTCGTTCTGGCATGGAAAGTTGGATTCTTTGCAAGACAAATAGCGCTCTGACTGTCACACCAAATAGTAACCTATTCTACATCAACACCAACATCAGAACACAATCTTCTAAGCCAAATGGCTTCTTTACAAGCATGAGTAGCAGCCATGTACTCAACTTCTGTAGTGGACAAAGCAACCATAGGTTGTCACTTACTCATCTAACTGATGGCACCACCAAACATAGTGAACACATAAGCACTGGTGGATCTCGTACTATCAATATCACCTACCCAATCTGAATCCACAAACCCATGAATACAAACTGAATGTGGAGATCCAAAAGAGTTACCATGATAACATATGGAGTAATCTGATGTACCCCTCAAATATCTGAATACTCGCTTAACTGCATCCCAATGTACCCGTCCAGGATTAGCCATAAACTGACTCAAGCCTCCCACTGCTTCGGCAATGTTTGGTCTAGTACAGACCATAGTGTACATTAGACTACCAACTACACTAGCATAAGGTACTCTACTCATGTCCTCCACCTCACTAGGAGATTTTGGACAATCATCTACAGATAACTTTATTCCCATGAAAATAGGAACACATAGTGGTCTACAATCTGTCATGCTGAACCTGTCCAACATAGATTTCACATACTTACTCTGACTCAACCAAAGTTTTCTGTTAGACCTATCTCTACTGATTTCCATACCCAAGATGTACCTAGCTGCCCCAAGATCTTTCATCTCAAACTGTTCTGACAACTGAGATTTAAAATCAGAAATCATACCCTTACCCTTCCCAAACAACAACATATCATCAACATATAATGCAACAATAAGAAGGTGATCATTTTCAACTCTAAAATAAACACAATGATTTGATTTTGATCTTACAAATCCAATTGACAACACAAAGGCATCAAACTTAAAGTACCACATCCTAGGAGATTGCTTCAAACCATATAAAGATTTCTTTAATCTACAAACTAAAGATTCTTTACCTTTAACAATGTAGTGCTCAGGCTGTGACATATAAATCTCTTCCTCCAAATCACCATGAAGGAAAGTTGTCTTCACATCCATCTGTTCTATCTCTAAATCATATGATGCAGCAAGAGATAACAGAAATCTAATGGATGTCAACTTTGCAAAAGGAGAGAATATTTCACCATAATCTATTCCCTCTACTTGTGAATACCCCTTTGCAACCAATCTAGCTTTATACCTTTCAACACTACCATCTGCATAGAATTTCTTCTTAAACACCCATTTATAGCCAACAGATTTTCTCCCCTTAGGCAAAGGTACAAGGTCCCAAGTTTTTTTTTTCTCCAATGAAGCCATCTCATCATCCATAGCCTCAATCCAAGAACCTGCATCTTCCATGCCTAAAGCCTCTTTCACAGATCTAGGCTCATCAGTGTTAGTAATCAAAGCAAAGGCACAACTAGAATCTAACATAGAATAACCAAACCTTTCTCGTTGCTTTCTTTCTCTCATGGATCTCCTGAAGGGTTGAGGTTGAGGTTGTTCTTCCTCTTCTTCCAAACTATCAGAGCTACTAGAGCTCTCCTCATCATTAGGCCCAACATGGTCTCTATGTTCAGTCTTCTCAGGGGTAGGAGGCAACTGAACAACATCTTTTTCCTTTTCTTTTTCATCTAGTTGTAGCACAATAGGAGAAGATGTTAGCTCTCTAAAAATAATATTTCTACTATACAACACCTTACTAGTCACAGGATCCCAAAGCTTGTATCCTTTCACACCAGCACTATATCTGATGAAAATACATTTAACAGCTTTATTTTCCAACTTAGATCTTTTCTCCTTTGGAACATGTGCATAAGCTTCACAACCAAAAACATGAAGATGTCTAATTAAAGGCTTCTTACCAGACCACACCTCCAAGGGTGTCTTACCAACAAGGGCTGATGTAGGAGATCTGTTAACCAGATAGCAAGCAGTGGCCACAGCTTCGGCCCAAAACCTTTGTTCTAAACCAGCTCCACTAAGCATACTCCTAGCCCTCTCCATCAGTGTCCTGTTCATTCTCTCTACAACTCCATTTTGTTGTTGGGTATAAGGAGTTTTCTTATGCCTTTTGAAACCTTGTCTTTACAAAACTGTTCAAACTCTGCTGAGCAAAACTCACCACCATTGTCAGTTCTCACACACTTAATCTTCTTACTAGTTTGATTCTCTACAAGAGCTTTAAATTCCTTGAACCAACTAAAGACTTGTGTCTTAGTTTTAAGGAAATAAATCCATGTCCTTCTACTATAATCATCTATGAAAGATACAAAAAATACAGACTTAGAGATTGAAGGAACTTTTATAGGACCAAATACATCAGAATGAATAAGATCCAAAACATCAGAAGATTTGTGAGAACTAGAGTAAAACTGAACATGATTTTGTTTACCATAGACACAATGTTCATAGAAGTCAAACTCGAGATTGCAATCATTTAACCCCTAAATGAGATTTTTATTTTTCAGGGTTCTGAGACCCTTTTCACCAATGTGGCCAAATCTCATATGCCACAACGTTGTCTTTTCTGCAGGAAGCTTACCTTCCAAAGTATTTTCACTACCATCAAAACCAATAGCCATAGACTTCTTCACTAATTGTTCAGATGGTGAGGATGAAGAACTATTACATAGAGGAATACATGCATTTAGCTGAAATAAGGTACCTCTCCTAGTACCCCTTGCAAGCACTATAGATCCTCTCATCATCTTGCATCCTTCTTTCAAAAAAACAACTTACACACCTACATCATTCAGCATACTTACAGATAATATGTTTCATGCCAAACCTGGAATGTGCATAACTCCATTGATTCCCTTTACTCATCCATCAAAAAATTTGATAGTGACCCTTGCGCATCCAACTATCTTTAGGTGAGAATCATCACCCAAGTACACCTTTCCACCATCAAACTCTTCATATTTTGAGAACCAGTTTCGATGAGAGGTCATGTGAAAAGATGCACCTGAGTCAACCAACCACACATCATCAGATGCATGGGCTGCGAAAGCTATGATGAATGCATCACCATCTTCTTGAGATCTTTCTAAAGCTGAATTTGAACCTTTCTTCTTCTTCTTTGGCTCTTTGCAGTCTTTACGGAAGTCCCCAGATTTATCACAGCTCCAACATTTTGCCTTGGACTTATTGGGATTCTTTGACTTCCCACGGGATTTGGATCTACCCTTATTGTCAGACTTATTGTCATTTATCTTCCCTCTTTAAGTGGATCTCCCACGAACAGCAAGGGCTTCTTTTTCTGAAACGGAAACCTTTCTCCACATCTCCTCTGATAGCAGCGAAGACACCACATCATCTATTTTTAAGGTGACTAAAGTGCTTCTGAGAGTCGTCACAAGATGGTCCCATAAATTTGGTAAAGAACACAAAAGTGTGTAGCAACGATCCTCCTCCTCTAACTTGACACCAGCTGATGTCAATTATGCAGCCAGCAGATTAAATGCATTTAAATGATCCATTAAGGATCCACCTTCCTCCATTCGTAGAGAGTACAACTTATTCCTCAAGAACAACTTGTTCACCAAAGATTTGGCCTAATACACAGCCGCAAGTCTTTCCCACAAACTATTTGCAGTTTTCTCATCTAGAACATTCAGAAGGACTGCATCGGTTAAATAGAGTCTTATGAGACCCTTAGCTTTATGGTCTTTGATATTCCAATCTGCTTGAGCTATAGTTTCTAGCCTTATAGCATTTGAAGTCACTTCCCATAGGTCACGATCTTCCAACATGTCTTCCATCTTGAGTTTCCATAACTTGAAATTAGTGTCATTAAATTTCTCCACCTCCATTCTTCCATATGATGAACTTGCCATCTCAATCTCCAAATAAGATTCAGAATGCTCTGCAAAAAACTCCCACTCAAACTTGAGATCAGCTCAAAAAACCCTACCCAACAACTAGGATCAAAAGTTGATCAAGCTCTGATACCACTTGTAAGGAAACTCAGGTGCAGAAATAGCTTCCTACGCTAATCTCTATAGGAGAGTATTGTGTAAATTATTATAAATCCTTACAATTTTAGATTCATTAACTACTTTAACAAAGATATTGCAACCACATACCATACATACAGAAAAATAGAGAATGACACAATGATATACCCTGGGGAAAACCTTTCGGTAAAAAACCCCAGCACTCCAAAACCTGCACAATGTATTATCTTCAACACAAAGATTACAATACACTTGCAATGCAAAGTTCTTTCAGGAGACAAGAGACAAAGCCAACAAGACTTAAAATTTTTTTATATCTCTCCCATAGGAGTAGCATCATATATATAGACTCCTCTGGACCCAAAAATAGGCACAACCACCAAGACCCATGCACAAAGCCACATGTACATAGTTGTTACATGCAATCCCAAGAAAAGGTATCCATCCCTAGAATAGACTATGACAGCTTGTCATAGAATCCACCAAAAAATAATGATCACAAGAGAAGTGTAAGAGAATCTGTCATACCAACCTATTTTTGGCATATTCTCTTACACACACCAACCACTTCTTCTTGGGTGCCCAAATAGGCCCAAGTCATAAGATGCTCTTACACCTGTCATAGTACATTCCTTAAATAGTTCTTACGCATCAAAGGAATCCATCATGACCATTTCAGTCATGATCTCCTTACGCACAAGATGCCAACACATCAAGTGGAGTGACACATCAACATGCCAACTAGACATGTACACTCACACTTAATTATATTATTTGCAAAAAATACATTTACAAAACAAATAATAAGAATAGGAATTATCCAAGGTTGAGACACCTTATTCCTAACAAAATTACCTAGCTAAAAAGGATTTGGATCCTCAGATTCACCTTCATGAATTACCTTAGCCATTGAGCAACTTGGTTCCTGTATGATGCTTTCATGAACTGGATCATGAACCAAGTGAAGGTTACTTGCAAAAACATTGTGACAGTGGGACAATTGATCTGCAACATCATTTTTATGAAAATAATTTATGTCCCAACCATTGAAGACAAATTCCTCACTACTATCACACTCTATATCATATTCATCAAAAGAAGGAAAATGATATGAACAAGAAACTTTTTCATCACTAGAATCTCTATGATAGGAAAAAACACTATCATTTACTTCTACCTCTTCTTTTGTAGAGTCACTATAGGAGGGGATCTTTGGTGAACATGAATCATCATCATCACTTTGAACACTCACCTCATTGTTAGTGTCAAAGGATATGTCAAAGGGGAGCTACAAATCAAAATCCATCATAGGTACATACCTTCAAAATTCATCATCCAAGAGTGCTGATATCTTCTCACTACTCAATGGATTTTGGAACTTGCTCTCATGTCCATTAGCCTCACCCTTAGTGCTGCAAACATCATCCCTACCAGGAACAAGGATAGACATCTTTGGCCTCAAATCATCTTGTGTGAAGAAAACTATGCAGGAATCATCATCTGCATCATATTCTATTTCTTTCCCTTCACACAAATCATCATCCCACCAGGACAAAGAGGAAGCCCTCTCATGCTAACAAGAAGATGAATCTGCAAATAAATTGGAAATATTGTCAACCTTAGATTCATCTTCAACACTCTCATATGCACTGAACTCAATATCAGCTTCATATTCAACACTCTCTACACAATGAGAATTAGCATCAGAACAACTGTCCTCTTCATGATCAATATAAGAAACCACAAGTCTTAGCAATCTCTTGTCCTCCGCTAACTGCCAGATCTCAACACTTCTCTTTGCAATCTTCTTCTTGAGATTAGAAACTTCAATGAGAAGATTTTCATAATCGATATCACTCATGGTGGGATCAACAGAGACACTAATGTCTTACATCTGATCTTCATACCCACCCATGTTAGCTCTTTCATCAAAATTTTCAATGAATGTTGCCCTTAATATATCCCAAGAAGGGATTGAACATGAAGGCAAGGACAAGAACCAATCCCTTGCACCATTAGAAAATGTCTACACAAGTAACCTCATGGAAACATCTTCATACTCAATCTCCATTTCACCAAAAAGACCCATAAGATCATATATATGTTGGCTTGCCGAGATAGATCCATCAGCCATAAAGCTAGGCAAGCACCTTACATCTTCAGTAGAAAAATCATTTGGGGTACCTTCAATTCCATCAAAACAAAAAGGCCTATATTCCTCCATAAGGAACTTCCAACTAATAATCATCCTTTTATGCAATGCTGACCACTTGGTAGGGATACATTTCCTTCACAAACAAACTAATTTTCATAGGAGAAGGAATATGAAAACAAAAATACTTGGAAGTTCTACAGCAGAAACTCAACTTGTTGACTAGAAGCAAGGCAAGTCTAGAACTCACCTATAGCTCCATTAGGTTCTTTACTGTGTAAAGTCACCACCTCTTTGAAGAGGAAAATATTTTACTTGTTCTTGTATCTCTTCCAACCAACCAAAACTTCATCAGGTACACACTGTTTATCAGGGACTGCACTGATCAAACAGAGAACTCAGAGTCGCCACTCAGCACGTAGTGAGAAAATTTAACAAATGTGTTTTTTCTATTTCACTTTGTTTTTCAACCAAGACTCTGTGATGATCTAGCCAAGCAAGGAAGCTTGTTGTCTTTTACTTCTTCCCCAGCAGAGTCACCATTTTGTTGGTTTCATTTCTTTCCACTTGCAGATTTACACTTTGATTTAACATATATTGTCAATGACTCTATCACCCCTCCAAACTCTGCAAGGAAAATGGCTAATTAACAAGGATCAACAAGGATCCTCCTACACTTTGATTCTAATACTTAGGTGGTCTACCCTTGACTCACTTCTTGAAAGGAGTCACCAAATATTATACATTCATACTCTTTACAAATTGATTTAAAGATTTTATCATTTATATTTGTGATTGATGATGATGAATTACTTCTAGGGAATAGATCAGTGTCTTACCCTAGGGTACAGAGTCACAAATAACATATATCAACTAAGATCCTAACACCAACCCACACAAATCTAGAATAAGTGCTTTGCCTATTATTCCTCTCAAATCTTATACCTAGACATCAAATTCTCATTTAACCATGGATTCTCTAAAAATACCTTTAAGGATTTAATCATGACTTTGGCAATAACTCAAAGATAATTTCACAATATACTTTGTATATCATATACTAGCTCACTTTGTGACATTAATATATCAGAATGCAGGATCAGAATAAGAAGACATACATAAGTTTAAGATTGGGATTCAGGTGCATTTCATTAGAATATCAGAATCAATACATTGCAGAATGACAAAATACTAAGGAAATAAAACTCAAAACCTGAGCTCTCCTTGTTCAATTTCTCAAGAAATCATCAACCTTTCTACATACAATAGACATCAATATATAGTCACTTGCTACCTCGAAATCCTTTGGAAAGGATGCAACAAGCTTCAGATAGGTAGGACAGAATTAGGGTTTCAACTAACCACCAACCGGATTCAATCAAAATTTACTATAGGGGAGGAAACCAAGCAATCTCAGAGAAAAATAGATCCAAGAATGATCTTCATTAATGGCACTACCCCTGACTAGTACGCAAAAGATTGGAAATGCATCAAGTATACCCACTGAAACTCTAACTATGATGAGACTTGAATAACCATTTCACCCACCACCATGGTGCAGACACCTTCTACAATCAACCATACCTTAGGCCATACTATACCAATGAGCACAAAGTCATAGCATACAGATCGGTTGTCAAAACATTGAATTTTCAATCCTTCTATCATTGAGAAACCCTTAAAATATTTGAATTTTGGGTAGTAACGGTTAATCAGCTAGTTTGAATCATGGCCATCAATCTCATTCCTTCCTGGCAGATCGTGTGGTTCACAAAAATCAACAAAATGGTCAATCGGGTGTAGGGCCACATCACCCTCCTCGCAACCAATAGAAATCAAGCACATTGGCATGACATGGCAATTTGGACCCACCGCACTATCGGGCCTATAAATCGGACAGAGGTCACATGATCGCAAAGGGGAATAAAATTCCTTATGATCAATTGACAATCGTAGATCCTCTGACAACTATCATACCTTTAACTTCTTTAGAGAACATGGTCCCCCTGAAAACCACCAAATCATTAATACCTCATCCAATTAGAGATGAACACCTCTACAACATCTAACATGTGGACCCACCTATCAATAGCCACTGCCTCACAGAATATCAGACGGTTGTCGGGATGCCACAATGATTATAATTTAGGCACTTTTCCCTCGCAAAAATGAGACAACTGTAATTTATGACTGCACTTTAACCGCTTCCAAATTGAGACCACCAAACAAAACACTAACTGCCCGCCAGGTCACTGAAGGCTAAGGAATTAATTGCCAAAATTGAGAGACCCCGTGAACACATAGTCGCCCAATCACTGAATGAAAAACTTAACTGCCCAGGAAACTAGAGATCAAGCGACTAAAAAACAAAGAAAAGATGGGCCCCACATAGTCACAATAGTGTATATATGAAATGTCAAAATTAAGGAAGAACTGCGAGCATGCAAAGTGTCGAAAACAACCAAGGTTTTATGACTGAGACAACTTTGGAACCCTGCGACATAAGCTATTTCCTGCAGACCTTCAAACAAAGATATCTCACTAGTTTCTACCCTTCAGGACATGTGCACTTTACCCACCCTTGGAAACTCAATAATCTATCACATGTGAAGGGTGCCAGCCAAGAAACATAAAAAATTTAGCTCGCAGATCAAGACTGTGTCACATCTAGGGCAGGGCAATTCACTTGGAGTTTTTGCATACTAGACCATGCACCCTGGACTAAATCATATTGACATGAAAAACAATCCCTGGACAAGGGCGCAAATGATGAAACATTTTATATCATGCACGCACATAAAAATAGGCTTGCAGGCTGGGTGGGACAATTTTTGGAAAACTACGAGGATAAGACCAATTTCATAGGATTTTGGCTTTGACAAGAAAATGGCCTAACAACTAATCCAATAGTTGATGAGTTGCTATTGCAGCAAAATGGGTTGTGGTAAATATACTTTGATGGAGGATTCTCTAAAGAAGGATCAGGAGTTGGTGTATTTTTTATCTCTCCATCAGGTATTACCTTTAAGTATTCCTTTTTGTTGACCTTTCAATGCACAAATAACACTGCTAAGTATGAGGCATTGATATTGGGATTAGATATTTCCTTAAACCATGGTATTAAATGTTTAAAAGTTCTTGGAGACTCCCAATTGATCATAGCTTAGATTAGACCTAAATATTATGCCAAGGATGACAGGCTAAAATTATATAGATATGTTGTCTGGGATAGAATAGAATTATTTGATGCTTTCAATATTTAGTGGGTAGAAAGGTCAAATAATATCATGGCAGATTTCCTTGCAAATGTTGAATTGAAAAATAATGATGTCACTCTTACTAGTGTCTCAATGTTAGAAATTAAGAGCAGGCCTGATGTGCCTGATAATGTTTGTAATTGGAAAGTCTTTGAGGATGACAATGATATCCTTAGATTTATTCAAGGTTTGGATTAGTATGATGGACAACAGATTGATTGTGAAGTCTCAATAGAGGTTGTTAATGAAAAGGATTGTGTCCTTGGAAATAAAATTATTCAATTATCTTCTAATCATATTCTTAAAGGTTTAGTTGAACTAGAAGGCATGTTTAGAATAAAAGATAATTACATGTCACAAAAATCCAATGCTAAGGTTGAGGATTTGGAAGAAAAAGACTTAGGGCCACAGACATCCCTACAGTTGGTGTACATTGGAAAGAATCTAGGTAGGGATGTGAGAATTAATTTGATAAGATTTATGAAAAAGTATAAGCATGTGTTTCCCTAGTCTTATGATGACCTCAAAGCTTACAGGAAAGACTTGTTTCAACATGAGATCCCTTTGAAAGAAGATACTAAACCTTGTAGGCAGAAACAAAGGCCTATCAATCCCTTACTAGCTACTAAAATACAAATAGAGTTGACAAAGTTAAGGGATGCAAGCATAATTGAGCCTATAAGGCATTCATCTTCGGTCTCTAACTTGGTACCAGTCAAAAAAAATAATGGTGACATAAGATTATGTGTTGATTTCAAAAACTTAAATGTTGCATCATTAAAGGATGATGATGGATTGCCTCACATGGAGGCTATGCTTCATACAGTGACTAGTTGTGAGCTATTATCCATGATGCATGGTTTTTCAAGATATAACCATGTGCTGGTTAAAGAATCAGAACAATTTAAAACAATATTTACTCCTCCTTGGGGGACTTATGTTTATGTCTGTGTGCCTTTTGGTTTACAAAATGCTAGAGCAACTTTTCAAAGGGCAATGGATGTAACTTTTAATGATCTTATCAATGTTCTCATGGTGGTGTATCAAGATGATCTGATCTCTTATTCAAATAATGTTGATGACAATTGTAGTCACTTGGAGAAAGTCTTGTTTAAAATTAGAGTTTGGAATATCATTGAATCCCAAGAAATACCAATCTGTTGTTACTCAAGGAAATCTATTAGGACATATAGTGTTCAAAGAGGGAGTAAGAATTGATCTTGAAAGAGTTGAATCAATTTAGAAGGTCCTTGCTCCCAAAAATATTAAAGGTGTACAGTCTTTCCTTGGACAAATTAATTTTTTTAGAATATTCATTGCTAACTTTGCAGAAATGGTCAAGCCCATAGTCAAGCTTTTTTAAAAGGATGTAAAATTTGATTGGAATCAAGAAGCACAAAAGGCCTTTGAGAAGATTAAGAAAATAATCCAAGAAGCCCCTATTTTAGTATCTCTTGATTATTCCAAACCTTTATCCTTGTTTACATTTGCATCTTTTCATACTAATGCACCAATTCTATTACAAAAAGATGGGGAAGGATTTGAGCACCCCATTACATTCTTTACCAAATCACTATAGTTAGCAAAACTAAATTATGAGCTAATGGAAAAGAAAGCTTATGCATTGGTGAAAGTAGTTAAATCATTCAAGCCTTATTTGGTCTGTGCCAAAGTTAATGCATATGTTCCTCATGCTGTAGTGAAAGACATTCTCGTCCAGAGTGAGGTTACAGGGAAATGATGCAAATGGATTAACAGAATTCAGGAGTTTGATTTGGAGCTTCATATTACCAAATTGATTAGAGGTTTGGGGTTAGAGAATTTGATGATAGATGAAAATATGGAGTTGGTCCAGGTAAATAGTGTTACCATGGGTGAAAGAATGATTACACGCATTGAGATGCAGCCATGGTACACAATTATTGTGCATTTTCTCAAAAATGCCAGTTGCCCAAAGGGCCTGAATGATAATCAGAAGAGGAGCCTTAGATTATAGGCTCAAAAGAATGTGTTTTTATAGGGTGATTTATATAGAAAAGAAAAACATGAAATATTTCTCTTATGTCTGGACAAAGGATAGTTTGAGAAAGCATTAAAAGAAATGCACTCTGGACTATGTGGAGGACATTATTTAGCCAGGGAAATAGCTCACAAAATTCTAAGGGCTGGTTATTATTGGCCTAGTTTATTTAAGGATACTCATTCATTTTTCAAAAAGTGTGAGCCATGCCAAATATTCTCAAGTGGGGGACATAGCTAGATACTGGTTGCTATAGATTATTTTACTAAATGGATTTAGGTGACCCCAACTAAGAAGGCCACTAGCACAGTGGTAATTGAGTTCTTGATGAATAATGTGGTTACTAGGTTTGGTGTTCCTGTCAAACTAGTAATGGACAATGCCATGTGTTTTAGGTCAGAATATTTTGTTGATTTCTATTTAGAGATGGGCATTATTTTTTCATATTCATCCCCATATCACCCATAGGCCAATGGACGGGTAGAATCAAGAAACAAGAGCATTTTATGGATCCTGAAAAAAACATTGGAAAAGAACAAAAGAACTTGGCATGCAAAATTAAAAATGGCAATATGGGAAAAAAAATTATAGAAAAAGGGCCACAGGTAAGTCTCCATTTGAATTGGTATATGGTATAAAGTCTAGACTACATGTTAACAATTTATTGCCTATCTATCAATTTATACAAGATGAAGGATTGGAAATATGTGATCCTTTCCAAGATAGAATGGTCCAATTGATTGAATTAGATGAAACAAGAAGAGAAAGTCAGAAAGAGAATGTAAAATTACAATAGAAAATGAACTATATTTTTGACAAAAGAGCTAGTCTCAGAAAGTTCTAGCCTGGTGATTTGGTCCTTCAATGGAATATCAGGACTGAAGATAAGGGAAAACATAAAAAAAGTTAATCATTATGGTTGGCCCCTTATATTATTCATAAGACTCATGGAAAGGATTCTTATTTTTTGAAAAAATTGGATGATGAAGAAAAGTAATTGCCAGTGCATGGACAATTTCTAAAGTTTTTCTTTAATTAAGTTCCAATCTCTTTCATGCACAGTAGTTCTATAATATATGTATAGGTGTGTTTAATTCTCGTTGTGTGTTTTCTTTTCACAATAGGCTACTATTTTTGTGGTTTTCCACCTAGAGATTCTTGGTTACTTTCTATGAACTTGCTTTCAAGAATCCTCAAATAGAGCCACTATTGGAGTAAATTCTAGGTTTTCTAAGAAGTGTCAATTATTGTCTTGTTGACATTCAAATCATGTATGTGTCTCATTTATTTATGTGTCTACAAGAAATTTTCCAAAAGGGTCTAATTCTCAGGTTCACCATGTGTTAAAAATGTCTGCATATCCTTACCCTAGGTCCTTTTTGTCTTTGGTAGGGTTTTATCTTTGAAAATGTTCTTAAGTGTGCCCTAGCTTTTATGATTTCATGTTACTTTTCTAGGCACGTAAGTTCTCAAGTGTGCACGTGGTTATTCTTTATTCCTTTGAGGTCTCTTAATCTCATAATATAATTGTCAAGTCTTGTTTAATTCAGAGAATGAGCGACATGGTTAAGGTTTTAGCTTGTTTTATGATGTCTCTAAATCTCTGAATGGTGGGAAGTAAGTGATTTTGTCTACCAATTTAATGAATAAGGTGTTCACCAAATCTCATAATTCCTAGTGGTTCTCACTATACATCCAATGATTCAGCGTAGCGGTTATCTCCTATTCTCTCAATATATTAGTGGAGTTCTATAGTATTCGACGATTCAGCAAGGACCGTTGATGCAAACCTTGATCGATGGTTGTTATTAAATCTCAGGTTAAAGGTTACAGTTAGTGAAGGATTTAGTAATTCAGAGTAGCAGTTATCTCATGATCTCTTGATTTTGGCAGTTAGTGAGCTAACATTCATTAATCTGGCAAAAGAGGCTTTCTCCTAATCTCCAAATACCAGTGGTTAAGTTTGAAACATTTGGTGATCTAGCAACAAGGTTATAAGAAAACCATGGTGTATTCAGTCACATGATCTCTAGATGGTGGGGTTAGCGGCTTGTCACATGAAGGGTAAAGAATAGAAAGATCTAATGGTGGTCATGATGCCCTTGAAAAAAGATGCTTGAATGATATTGATCACCTTCTCATTACTGTTGTCCGATGAGAAAGACCAATGAAAAGGTGGGTCCTGGTGCCAGATGTTGCTTATTTTCTTACCCCTGATTAGTTGACAAAGGAAATGATGTGGAAAATAATGATTTAATTCAAGTAAAGGTTTTGAATTTATGTGAGCCACACGATGTTCCAGGAATGACAAGAATCAATGGTTGTGTTTTAAACTTGGGCACTAACCATTGCAACTAGACTTTTTAAAATTTTGCTAGAGTTTTTTAGTAGGATTGAATTGGATTTACTTCAGTAAAGGAATGGATATTCCAATCTACTTGATCTGATCTTGTTCACCATCATAGAATGATCTTGAAGGGATGCTTGACTGTGAAGGGTACCCATGTCGTAGAGAAGTGGGTGAAATAAGCATGCCATTTATTATGAATTTCCTATCTTTATTGTGTACCATTTAGGATTTTTTCCTTAACTAACAATCAAATTGGATTTGATTGCTCTGGATTTCTTGGAATGTCTTTTTTACAATAAATTTCCTAATTCCTTGGTTGTTGTAGTTGTTGGAAACCCTAGTTCTATCCTAGTTATCTGAATCTTGTTGCATCCTTTTCTAGAGGATTCCATTATGGCTAGTGATATATATAGCAATTTTTTCTATTGTAAAGGGTGGTCAGAATTATTTAGTAAGGAGATTTCTGTATCTAGTGTTTTTCTCTAAAGAATTGTTATCTCTGAATGTACTAATACAAGGAAATATCAATGAAAATGTATTCAAACTCCTTTGCACATTTTTTTATCTTCTGGTATGAATTTTGAGTTTTCTGTGTATTAAGTTTGTAAGGCATATTTAATACATCATTTACAAGGTAAATAGTGGGGTTAAGCTTAAGTTTCTTTCAAGGGAAGGGTGAATCTTAAGGGATATCTCTAGGAATTCATGTTTTATGCAAGAATTTGATGACAATGTGTGTCAATGAGAGGATGATTTGTAAGGCGTCTCATCTAGGTTTCAGGTATATTTGATTTGAGGGATTTTTGTGGATGTATATTCTTTGACTCTTTGCCCTAGGATTTGGCATTGGTCTTTACTCAAATTACATTTCTCACCATCAACACTATTAAATAACAATCTATCTTTAATTTATGTTCAAAGGAATAGATGTTTATGTCTGTATAAGGCATATAGATAATTGTTGTGATTCTTTGAAGAACTGAATCTATTAGGTACACCTACCTGAGTTTAAAGCTTGAAGTGAAGAAGGATAAAATCCTTAGCACATTAGTGTTTGATATTGTCAGATGTATCTTTCGGGTCCATTGAGTCATGTATTAGAATCTTAAATTTTTTTTTACCATTTGCAATCATTTTAAGCACTAACACATCCAACATCAGAACCTTATTCACATAGCTTCCTCCTACACTCTTCTAGCCAAAACCCTTTATCATCATGGATATCACAACATCCTCTCTTGGTATTTAGATTCAAATGAGGTGATTGTGGCTTTACAAGAGGTTAATGCCAGAATTTGTAGTGCCCATACGAGTAGCATGGTCCTAGAAAAGATGTTTCTCAGAGTCGGGTACTATTGGCCAACAATGGATCATGATGCATGTGATTTTCTAAAGAAATTCATACCATGCCAATAAAATGATTATCTAAGCCATGCTCCAACACAAGACTTGTATCCCATTTCACCACCTTGTCCTTTTTCATGTTGGGGCTTTGACCTTGTTGGTTTGATCACTCCCCTTTCCTCTAATGGAAATAAGTATATCATAACTGCCACTGAGTATTTCAAAAAATGGGTTGAATAAATTTATTTCACCCTAACTGTGGGCATTCAAATATCTTAGCTTTGTGATAATGGAACCAACCAGCAAAAAGTGTTAACGCTACAAAGATTAATGCACTAATTGCGGTGTAGTTAATTTGCAATTCACTAGTTATTCTGGATGCTCGCCAAAGATGGAAGAGACCAAAGGTGATTTTTATTCCTTGAAAACCTCCACCCACATCTGCATTCAAAATTTCTTGGCCTACTATTGGCCAAACTACCTGAGCACTAGGTTAGTTCATCCTTTACTATATCATCTATCGCTTCGACATCCCTTCCACCATATTCACAAATCATGACACACCCTTTGAAAACCAACATGTCGATGATCTGTGTGCTAGATTTTGCATCCACCATCATTTCTCTAGTACATACTTCCCTCAGGAAAATGGATAAGATGAGGAAACCAATAAAACCATCCTAAAAATCCTCAAAAAGGTTGTCAATGATTCTAGACGTGACTAGAACTACCAAATCAATCCTTCCCTCTAGACCTACTGCACTTACTTTCACACTTCAATAGGAACCACTCCATACTCTTTGCTATATGGTATCGAGGTCATCTTACCAATTGAGGTTGAGTTTATTTCATTGCACATGTCCATGAACAACTATACCACTTGTTGGCACTACAATTTTTTAGTTATGTCAATCTTGTGAAATTTTTATAAAATTGAAGTGTGCATGGTGTTAAAAAATTGTGATATTTTGCTATAGAAAACCCATTAAAAATCCTACAAAATTATCTATTTTCCTCAGTATCCAGTGATCCCTAACTAAGAGTTAAACCTAAGAAAAACCCTAAATATATGTCATTTTCAAAAAACCCTAGGTCACTCTATTCATTTCTTTTTGAGTGTTACCTTTTTGAGTCACTTAGGTTCATAGAAAAACACGTGCATTTATTTTATCATCACGCGAGGGGTCATATTTTTATTTTCCCTAAGTCTAAAGGATCGGTGATATTAATTTTTCCTAAGTCCTTAATGCCTTACTTTTCTAATGTCTCGATGTATCTTGAATCTTGGAATCTTCAGTTGATCGACGGTTGTCATATGTTCATGTAGAATCTTTTAGCTCTATGCGATCATGCAACTAGCCATTGATCTTGCTTTATGGCACAGCCTTGCAAGAGAAATGGGTCCACTGCCATGTATGCACAAATGCTTGTTTCTGATTGGTCGATATGAATAAGTGATATGGTAGTTCTAGGTGGGACCAGTGTCAGAAGAATTCTCAAAGATGAAAGAAATGAAGGGAAGATCCGATGGTTGTTGTCTAATCGCATAGAATCTTAGAGGTCTATGCGATCATGTGACTAACTGTTGATCTTGCATAAAGCTCAGCATAATTCCTAGTTGGGACCATTGACAGGTGTACAGGACTGGTGGTTTCTCATTAGTTAAAAATAGTGGGACCAATGTCAATTTTTGCATATGGTTTTTCCTTGATTGGTTGATAGTACTTGCTGATATGGAGGATGTTAGCAAACACCAGTGCTCAGAAATAAAGAAATTACATGACAACTTGCCAACTGTTGCAAGCATGGCTTTTTCATTATAACAAAGGTAAAGTGAGACGAAAGACTTAAGGAATAAATGATGGTGGGTGAATGCTAACAGTTTGTCACATGGTTACATGAGCTTTTTTAAAGCTATAAGATCATGCAACTAACATTTTGTTTTAATAGTAAAAGTTATAAGGGATTTTCCACCAATGAAGGAATTGACATGATGGCTTGTCGTATGGTTGCATGAGCTTCTTTTGAGCTATGCGATCATGTGACAAACCATTGGATTATTTTCCAAAAGAAAATCAATGGTCAAAATTTAAATTGAAGGAGAAGTCGGTGAAAGGTTTAGACAAGTGACAGTTCATCTCCCAAAAAATTAATGGTGACATCTTGCAAAGTAAATTACTAAAATAATTGTGGATTGATTGTGAGTATATCAAAATCTATGCTTCCTTGAAAAGCCACAAGGAGATAAAATTTGCAGAGCGTTTGGTGACCAGAATTGCAAAAACTTATTGCTATTTTCTTAGGGATTTTGAAGAATAGGTTGGTTCTTCCTGCACTTACTTGTTCTATTAAGAAGTATTGCTTTGCTACTGTGTTCTTTTGTGCGATAATCCCTAGAAATATATTTAAGTGATAATCCCTAGAAATGTCACCTAGGAAGGAGCTTTCTGGAGAAACTGATTATCTGAAGAGGGGTCTACATGAAGAATTATTACAAATTTTTCCTAGCTCAATAGTAAATTTGGTAGAGGTCAAACAACTAACACCAAAGGAGCCTAGGGTAAAAGTGGCAGATGGATTGTATGATATAGGAAATTATATTAGGGATGCTAAGATTGGTTTTCTTAACGCAAGTGGCACTTATGATTTCATAGGGCTAACATTGTTTATAGTAGGTTTCAGCCAGAGAAATACACCTGTTCCCGCCTGTAATGTATGGGAAAATGACTTAGGCAAGCTTGTGGTACCTGGTGTCTTCTTAGATGTAGACCTGATGATTGAAGTTGCAAAAAACTATGACCCTATTACTAAAGAGATTAGGGATTTTAGAGGGCAAAAGATATTGACAATCTCTGCTGAGGAAATCAGAACAGCTTTCAGACTAAGTGACCCCTCACCTAACCTGGAACTGATTGATTTTAAAGAATTAAGAGAGGTATATGATGCACAAAGAGATCTCCTTAGAATTGGTCTTGTACAAGTTTTTTGCACTCAAATTGGAAAAATGATTGTTATAGGACTAGGTGCATAGGAGCCATTCAAAACAGAGTATTTTGATGTACTGGCAAGAGGTTCCTACTGGTCACTATGTCAGGTTTTTGGGCAAGATGCTAATGAGAAAATGCTACAACACCTGATGTATATGGTGATCCAGATATGACATCCACATATGTCAATTACTTTTGATTATGCCCCCTTCATTGCTGATGTAATCCATGATGGACTAATGGGGATTCAAAAGAATAAAGTTGATAAACCTTTTTGGTGTTACTCTTTTATGATGTACATGTTTTTGTTCAAGGGTGCCAATTATTTTGCAAAAGAAATGCAATTATCCAAACAAAGAGGTGGAGAGGACATGCCTGTTTAGCAGTGGAATTTAAATATGACATGGGACATAAAGGATAGTAGTTATATATGGTTTAACAAATATTTTGCAGCAAGATTGATAATATTCTTTGTTCATGATAGCCCTAGATGTTGGAAATATTCAAGACTATCTAGGTTACTGAGAGGGGAAGGGTGAATCAGTAACTTCAAAACTTTTAATAGATTCAGATCTTAACAATATTAGATTGATAATCTGACTGCATGCATGAGTAACAAAAAGAATAAAACATTCATAACACTTAGAACATAGAGATTTGGTGACCCAGAAACCTTCCAAGTAGAAAGTAAAACTAGGGTGGGGATGATACCCACAAAACTTCAATACTACAGTATAAAGTTTGCTGGTTAAGGCTTACAATGATCACTTCTGATGATCTACCTTGTTAGGAGCAATAAGGACTGCTAGGTCCACCTTGTTAGAGGTTTTACAAACATAGAATGAAGTATGCACTCGATTAAGAGATTTTTACAAAGACTGTTAAGTCTACCCGGTTAAAGGATTTCAAGCTGATTCACCTGTTAGGATGAAACAATAGATCTCTTACTTGCAACTGTACTTGCTGATTGAGATTCTCTGATGTACTGATCACCTTTTGTGATGGATAGATCTTTACTACTTCTTATACTGTTGTAGCCCTTTGTAATTTTCTTATCTCTGCCTTTCTCTCTTTTTCATACTTCTCTATTTCTTCCTTTTTGGATATGACATAAAACATTGTTTATATATCAATCTAAGTCAATTCCAAAACAATTACAAAGTTGGCTCTTAAACAAGTAAACACAAATATTACTGAGTCAGCCCAAATATAGTTACACAGTTACTGCAAACTAACTCGGTGACTTTCTGATACTCATCATCCACTGCATTACTCGGCATCATCATGCACTCAATAGAAGTGGAAGCTCGGTCCATACTAACCACTCGATCATAGTTTCAAACTCGGTAAATACTGGAGACTCGGTAGATAAAGTGTTACTCAGTAGAAACTAAATTTCCTATTTAACCATGTAGCACTCGGTAAACACTATGAAACTTTGCGAGCTTGATATGCACTATTCTACTCGATAAGCTCTATTATGCTCGGTAAACTCTGCTCTACTTGGTAAGCTCTATTCTACTCAGTATGTACTCTTCTGCTCAGTATGCACTATTTAGAATAAGTGTTGTCACTAATGACAATCATGCTTAATGCCAACAATCTCCCCCTTTGGCATTAGTGACAAAAACACTTATTGCCAAAACTTATATACAAGAATCATGTTGGATCTTTTTTTTATTTTTCAAAATTTATCTTTGTCAAACTGTTGTTTATACATTTCATGACTCCCTTATATAGAGTACTTTCTCCCCCTTTCATATTACACACCTTAATCTCATACACTTTCTCCTATACATTTTCTCCCCCTTTTTGAAAATAATGCCAAAGGTGTATATACAAGTATTTTACAGGGAGAATCCAAAATGTGAAAGAAAATCAGAATGTACCTTTATGATTAGTGCCAGAGTTCTATCCCAATTCTCTTGAAAAATCTTGCATGTTTGGAGTGCAATTTGGACTTCTACAGAGAGTTCAATCATGTGATCTGCAATGGAAAATTGATTGTCATGGAGTAATGCTTTTAAGTGAACAATTTTCTTTTGCATTATGTCCATGATGGGAAGGATCATGTTCTGAATATCTAGCAGTGTTGACCGGATCTTTGTATCTTCTTTTAATAATTTTGACTACCTATTTGATAGGAATGTGAGTTTCATATGATGTGCAGAGCTTGAACTAGGTTCAAGTTGCAACTTCTGTACATTGTCCTTCAGATCCTCATCAATCCTATTCAATTTATCCTTGACTTCCTTAGTGAACTCGACTACATTACATAGCTTAGCAACAAGTGAGGTAACATTGGAATAGGAGGACTCAATATATGTCAAAAATGAAGATAATTCTACCTGATTAATAGCTATATGCTGAGCAACATGCTCAAGCACTTTATTGTCAAACTTCTTCTCGGCTTTCTCAAGAATCTTTTCTGATGTAGAGGAATCCTCATGGAACTTGTTTACTACCTTAGCTAATTGTAACAAAATATGTTGAGAGGAATCAACTTTAATACCTAATGCTTCTGACAAAATATCCTTTGCATCTTCAATAATTTTATATTCCTTGTCCCTTTCTTCTTTTAGTTTCTTCTGCTTTGCTTTCTTTTGGAGGAGTTCACCAATGTTTTGCATTTGGTCTGCTGAAAGATTTGCAAAGTCTAATTTTGGAATCTCTATCTCCTCATCTAAGTCTATATCCTCTTCTACATTCTTACTCAAAAATATTGTACTCGGTTGAGCCTTAGGATCAATTGTTATTGCACTTAATGCCTTTGTAGAAGTTATTGTAGACATTGTAGGACTAGCTGTGAAAAATGATAAACTACCGACTGGAATACTTGAAGGGCTCAAAACTAAAGTATTCACAATTGTAGAATCAAAAAATGAAATACTTACTGAAGTATCCAAAACTGAGGTACTTACTACTGGAAAACTTGATATGGAAGTAGGTACTGAAGTAGATATAGGAGACTGCAACTTGGTAAAAGAGGTGGTAGTCATTTTTGTCGATGATACATTGAGTTGTGCTAGTGATGATTTGACATTTGATGTATCTATGGAAGTTGTCACAATCATACTTGAAGTTATATCCATGCTAGGTGTAGCAACTTTTGCTGGAGAGTGAGGAAGTGAGGCAATGACTTCTGCAGCTATCCGAACAATATTATCTTCCTCATCACTTTGCTTGTCTACCTCAGTATCTTCTTCATGTTCATCACTGTCATCACCAATATCCTTGATTATCATAGTTTCGGCACTTGGTTTGTGAAGATTATAGATGTTTTTCCATGTGGCAGTGGCACTCTTCACAACTGACTCAATATCTTTGATCAAAATCAAACAACTGTTGAATTTGAGTGTCAACTTATTTTCATTATCTATCAATGCCTTATTAATTTCAGCATTGTTCAAACTTGGCATTAATTGCCTCAAGGTTTGAGCATAGATGTCCTTGACAGTTTGTCTTGCATTGGACCATCTCAACTTAATTTTGTTCAGCAGAATTCCTAGGATTTGAGAAGCTATCTCTTCAGGTGAGTATTTCCATTTTCCTATTTTCTCGACAACAGCATCTTCAATTTCCTGCTGCTCTTCCTCAGATCTGATATCATATTTGAGAGATTTGAAGGTTGTAATTCTAGATCCTTCTCTCAAATCCTTGATCTTTTCATTTAATGAAGGAGGAGGCCTTTTGAATACTATTTCTTCACTGTCTTTGCCTACCTTGCCTCTTGCACTCCTTGTAAATACTACAGAGGGTTGCTTGGGTGCCTTGGTGATAATTACTTTTCCTTTCTTCTTTGCTGGTACTTGTTCTTCTTCCTCCTCATCCTTTTTCTCTTCTTCTTCTTCAAAGTCCTCTCCTTTTTCCTCGGTTGACATTAGAGGTGTGCTAGCTTGTATTTTGGCCATCCTCTTTCTTCCTTTGTTAACCGCCTGTGGAAGCTTTATACTAAGCTCAATTCTCTCCTTAGCTTCTTCATATGTCCCAAAATATGGTGCCTTTGGATTAAAAGGTTGATTAATTAGGGCTTCAATAATATTCTTGGTTTCATAAATATTTACCTCATAGGGAAGAGGTTTCACATGTACAATCCTTGGTTTTTCTACATGGATTGATCTTTGAGGTTTGGATGCTCTCCATGTTCTTGTTGAACTATTTCAACAAAAGATCTGCTAGGTCAAATGACAAATTATTCTTTACAATTCTATACGCTAGGTCAACTACTTCACACGGAACACTGTTCTACCGACTTGAACTGTATATCTTGTGAGCTACGATATGTATACCAAACTTCAATTCTACATCAATAATTTTGCTTATCTTCATACCTCTACCGTCCCACTCAGCTAGGGTTTTCTCTTCTAGTTCCCTCCGACCTAGGGTTTTTGTAGATTTTGCCTTGTCGAGCATGGGAAGACCAGTGATTCAGTGAATCATCTTCTTCATAATCTCTACTGGTTGCTCAAGCCATATTTTACCTTCATGTACTCGGCTGAGGATATATCTGACCCATTTTATCTGAAAGCTCTGAGGCAAGTGTGTGATGTGAACTAAACCCTTATCTTCCAAATGTTGATGCTCCGGTTTGAGAACACCATTGACACATAGTTCCTCACAAATAGTATCTATCTCTAGGGTTCCAGGCTCTTGAATTGTACACTTAAAATGACTGTGAATATCATTAATAAGGAGTACCTTAGGAGGGATCCGAGATTGAGCTCCACTCGGGTCTAGGGTTCCAGCAACTGTGGGCATGCGTTTGAAATCTAGTGCTTTCCATTTTCCATGAACTAACACTTCTGAATCTTTCTTCACTTTAGCGCTGGATGATGCCATGGTAGCTTAGTGAACATAGTAAATTCTTCGAGGAAAGAGAATATCTTGCTGAAATGTGCTTCGAAATGCTTGATTGCACTAGGAGACTTTTTTTTGTGGTGAATAGTGAACTTGATTTCACTTCTTTTGTTAAAACTTTGTCATTAATGCTTAGTACAAATTATGGTATTGAATTAGACAGGCTGTCATCCACTATGAACTAATTTCTCAGTGAAGACTCCGCAACTCAGTGATCATACGAATTTATACTTCTCTGACCTTACTCGATAACCAAATGAAGTTAGGTTACTCCCGACCTTGCTCAGTGGTAACTGATACCAACCTTCTTATGATCCTTCTGTATCTTGCATACTGATTTGGATCTATCTTCCTTTCAGTTCAGGAACTATTTTGGAATATGTCTATGAAGATACAGTTCTAGTGCTTTCTTGGAGACTAGTTAGAGCTCATAGAGCCACTCCATTCATTAGTGAATTTAGGATTGGTTTGCTCGGTAGGTTTAGAAATCCACTTCTGTCTCATCTGCTTCCTAATGTTATTTGCTTTTGCTTTCTTTTCATCTTCAATTTTGCCTAAATTCATGCAGTTTTTAGCTATGTGACCAAGCTTAGTGCAATTATAACATCTTATGGTAGAATCCCTTTTTCTCAAGTGGTGCCTTACACAATTCATGTCAATGTGTCCATATTCTCCACAGTAATGACATCTACACCAAGTGTTGTAATCCCAACCAAACATTGCTTTAATAATTTGTTCCATTGGATTGGGTGTTTTAGTTCTGCATTCTGATGCCTTATGACCTTGTTTGCTACATTTGTGACATATGCCTTTAAATATTGGTTTTTCCTTGCATTCATTTGCTTTATGACCAAGCTGATTGCAATTGTAGCATTTTCCATTGAATTTTTCTTTTCCATTGCTCCAACATTTGTTTGAAGTATGACCAATTTTTCCACAGTGATTACAAGTAGGTTTCTGATTCTTTTGAGTACCTTGTTTGGAGGATTCACCTTCCTCTTTGTATCCAAGTCATGCTTTTCCTTTTTACCTATGAAGGTTTCATTCATACACCTGATTCATATCTTCTTGAGATTTCAACATTCTCTCATTGATTTTCCTTTCAGCATCTAGCTCACTCATCACTCTTAAATTGATTTGCTTTTTAGATCTCAACTCTTCTCTCATATTTTCATTTTCTGATCTTAGAGTCAAGATTTCTTCATTTTCATTAGAGATTTGATCAATAAGATTTTCTAGCTGAAGAGTTTTATTTTGGATTTCATTGTTCTTTCCATCTATTTCATCTTTCATCTTGTTTCTTTGTTCCAAGACTTCACATAATCTTGTTGACTGAATTTCCTGTTCTCTTTTTAATTTTCTCACTTCTTCTTGCAGAGATCCACTCTTTCTAGAAGTTCTTTGATTGCATTTTTTGCTTCATCTGAGCTGCTTGAAGGGGAAAAGTCTTCAATCTTTTCTTCAACATACTGGTGGTCATTGATCTAATTCACAAGTTCCTTCGTACTTTTTAGGGAAGGATGCTCTCTTGCTTCTTTGAGTTGAGTTATGGCCATTTCTAGATCTAGCTTTTCATTCTCAATTACTTTGTTCAATCTGAATATCTCCATTGTCTTGAATCTTTTCTCAAGCTGTCAAACTTTATTCTGAGATCCACTGTGCTCTGATACCAATTGTTGGAAATATTTAAGACTATCTAGGTTACTGAGAGGGGAGGGGTGAATCAGTAACTTCAAAACTTTTAACAGATTCAGATCTTAATAATATTAGATTGATAATCTAACTGCATGCATGAGTAACAAAAAGAATAAAACATTCATAACACTTAGAACACAGAGATTTGGTGACCCAAAAACCTTCCAAGTAGAAAGTAAAACTGGGGTGGGGATGATACCCACAAAACTTCAATACTGCAGTATAAAGTTTTCCGGTTAAGGCTTACAATGATCACTTCTGATGATCTACCCTATTAGGAGCAATAAGGACCCCTAGGTCCACCTTGTTAGAGGTTTTACAAACATATAATGAAGTATGCACTCGATTAAGAGATTTTTACAAAGACTGTTAAGTCTACCCGGTTAAAGGATTTCAAGTTGATTCACCTGTTAGGATGAAATAATAGATCTCTTACTTGCAACTGTACTTGCTGATTGAGATTCTCTGATGTACTGATCACCTTCTATGATGGATAGATCTTTGATGCTTTTTATACTACTGTAGCCCTTTGTAATTCGCTTATCTCTGCCTTTCTCTCTTTTTCATACTTCTCTATTTCTTCCTTTTTGGATATGACATAAAACATTGTTTATATATCAATCTAAGTCAATTGCAAAATAATTACAAAGTCAACTCTTAAACAAGTAAACATAAATATTACTAAGTTGGCCCAAATATAGTTACACGGTTACTGCAAACTAACTCAGTGACTTTCTGATACTCAGCGTCCACTGCATTACTTGGCATTGTCATGCACTCGGTAGAAGTGGAAGCTTGGTCCATACTAACCACTCGGTCATAGTTTCAAACTCGGTAAATATTGGAGACTTGGTAGATAAGGTGTTACTCAGTAGAAACTAAATTTCTTGTTTAATCATGTAGGACTCGGTAAACACTATGAAACTTTGTGAGCTTGGTCTGCACTCTTCTACTCGGTAAGCTCTGTTCTGCTCTGTCAGCTCTGCTCTACTCGATAAGCTCTGTTCTACTTGGTATGTACTATTCTACTCGGTATGCATTATTCAGAATAAGTGTTGTCACTAATGACAATCATGCTTAATACCAACACTAGAGTCCCGGTCACCTTGGCTGAAATTGTTAGACCACAGCAATTTGCGAAGGACCTCAACATAGTGCATAATTAGGGTGATTTTATTTTCTATCCCTATTCAACTTTTATTAGACTATATGGTTTTAGGGGGACTCCTTTTATTTTTCCTTTCCAAGTTCCCATCAAAATTGGCATTGCAAAATTCTTTAGACAATTAGGTGATATTGAGAAGAATAGTATTGCTAAAAGTAGAGGAACTTTGTTCCCAAATATTACCATCGCTCACCAGTTTCTAATCACAAAGGGTGGGTGGCTTCATATGCATAAAATATTGGATCCATATCATTTGACAACCACAACTACATGGATGATAGACGCAGAGGGTTACTACAATGAATTGTTCAGAAAAAGGGTCAGATGCTCAACAATAAACCACATTTTTAATTTTCCTGAAGATATTATTAGAAATACCCCAAGGTTGCAAGACCAAGCAATCAAAAAGGAAAAGTGGTTAGTGTACAAGAAAACATGGGATTTTGTCTGGCAATTTTATCCCCAATATGATCCCATAGGCAGTATAAATCCTATGGGAAAGAGGATAGATAATCTCATGAATTGTTTTCAAGAAATTTTTAAGACTCTAGAGGAGAAGAAGAGAAAGGCCATGGAGGACAACCTTGAGAAGGCTAAATCATTATTGGGAAAAGGTGCATTTGCAAAGGTGTTGCTTCCTGGAAAATATATGTTGCAAGAGAGGACTGGTTACTATGTAATAATCCTTAAGTCTGAATTCAAGAAGCAGCAAAAGAAAAGAGAAGATCTCCCTTCTACATCAAAGTAGGTGGGGAGGCAAAAGGAGGTTGAAGAAATTACAGATGTACCACAAGACCAGATAGCTAAAGACATCCTTGATTTTTAACCTTCCACCAAGAAATAAAGGATAGAAGAGAGGCCTCATGATTTAGAGGAAAAATATTCTCCTTCACAGTCACCCCTAAATATTAGAGATGATCAGGAGATCATAGAGTAGGTTCAATAGACGGGATCTTAGGGTCAAATATTCATGACTCAAGATTAGAAAAATGAGGGAATTCCAGAGCAACCAAAGG
Organism: Chamaecyparis obtusa; assembly: GCA_027943335.1. Lineage (NCBI taxonomy): Eukaryota > Viridiplantae > Streptophyta > Pinopsida > Cupressales > Cupressaceae > Chamaecyparis > Chamaecyparis obtusa. Next base: position 1,373,748 of record BSBK01007312.1, read on the forward strand.
AGCCTGAGTTAGCCTTAACAGTGGGACAAATTGCAGGGAAAGAATTGGACCCTATAGTCAAAAAGCCATGTGAATAATTTCTAGCTGATGATGCATTTGTAAAGACCTAGGCCTTTTTACAATTTTTATGGAAAATGAACATGAATAAATTTGAGGAATCTTGTGAGAAGAAGCACAAGGAGAATCCTGATAAGGATCTTAAAACTATTGAAGATGAAATTAGGAAAGAGATGACAAATAGCTTTGAGGGGACTACTTCAGAACAGGGGAGAGAATTGGTAAAGAATGCAGGAGTACTTGTCCTCCCTGAATGGGACATAGCTGATGCAATAGTCCTTGATGCAGTTAGAAAAAAAACTACACCAATGTAAAAGACCAAGGAAAAGGTAGAACAGGTCGTCAAATGAGTTGCTTTTAGTAATGACCATCAAGCTTTTGTCATGTGGTCATTAAAGAAGGATGAGAAAAACAAAGGAAAGGAAATAATTACGGATAGTCTCTTGGGTGGTCTCATAGTCAAGAGGGTTTTGGACACCTTAGCAATAGAAGCATCAAGTATGGTGGTAGCCATAGCTGACCTTGTAGAAAAGGTGGTAGAAAGGGAAGCGAAAGAGAAGGAGGAACTCACAAGAAAATTTGAAGAAATGCTGAGGGCATATGGAGATTTGAAACAAAGATTGTTTGAGAAAGATAAAATAATTGGAGACTTGAAGAAAAGGTTGGGGGAGGAAAGCTCAATCCAAGCTCCACAATAGTTGCAACTTCCTTCTTCTACTGTTGGCCCTTCCTCCTCAAGCCCCATTATATAGTTTCCCATGTCTCCTCTTCCCCCTTCCCTAAGGAGTGAAGATATAGAATAGAGAGAACAACAAAAATCTGAAAAGAGACTAAAGGACACCATTTAGCACTTTGTTAGGAATGTAAAGCCTAGAGAAGTTTATAAACATGCAGGGTAGTTATCTGACATTTTGCTTTCCTTTAGAAAAGAAGAAGACACTGTGGGAAAAATTTTGGATGAGTGGGTGCCTAGGGAAAATGTTTTGAAGACATTTCTTAAATCAATTAAAGATCATAGTATTGTGTGCCCCCAATTGGCAATTACTTATAAACTTGTCAAATCTCTCATTGATTTTGAAGTATCTAGGGAAGAAGTAAAGAGAAAAGTAGCTCTTTTAAGAGTAAGATACCTGTAGAATGATTTTCAAATATTCCCAAGTCTTGTTAGAGCAGATGGAACCATAAAACAGAGGGAAAAATGGTTGGAACAAATTGAGAATGGAGTGTCAGTCAAGATTGATGCTGCTATTAGCACTAAAGACACTTTTCCTTTTGTAAAAACAATTGAAATGTTGCAAGATGCCAGGGTGCATTTTACTAAGGTGATAACTAAAATTCATCAATTGTTTACTAACTAGAACAAGATTCTGCCAAAGAGGGATGAGATTTTGACTTTTAATTGGCCTTCTAAGGATACCTTTTCAGCTTGGGAAGGAGCGTCCCTTTCAAAGGATAATAAAGAAGAAGAAACATCCTCTGAGGATGCAATAGATGGCATTGACTCAACTCCCTAAAGAAGCAAGCATGGATATAACACCTAGCAGAGGTTGAACTGGCCTTGGAAGCTATTCCAAGATTTTGGTGCTCATCTTTACAATCCATCTCAAAGTTTTGTAACAAGAAAGTTTCTATTTCATATTTTGTCTTGTATGAGAACTCCTTTCTTGTCTTTTCTAAGAGGATCCAAAGCTTGTTTGCAATCTTTATTCTATAAAAGGATTACCAGGATTAGTGTAAAAGGACCGAGAACTTGATCAATTTGACTGATAAAGTTTCTTGAGTCTGGGATATCATAGATTGTTTTTAGGCATATTTTTATAGAAGAACAATATTTTCTTGGTTCAAAGTTATTTTTGGAAGGTTATATTGTAAAGTATTTTGTATATTCTCTATTTGAGTTATGAATTGTTCCAATTCATTGCATAGATAATGTCTATGTGTATGTTTATATTTCTCAGCTCTGATCCAACATCAGATTAAATAAGATTTGAAAATGACATAAATTCTTTGAAATTTTTCTTAAGGATGCATCAGTAAGTAGTGTGAATCTAGGAACCTTTTGATAAAATCCACCACATGGTGATTAGTATTTTCAAAAGGCAAAATAATTCAAAGTTTAGTTTATTGTTTCATGTATTACAGTCTTGCAGTGGAGGTGTTGCCCAATGTATAAGACACTGGCCAGTAGTGGAGTTTTCTTATAGAGATCAGTGTTTGAAAAGGTTCTATTGATATTTCCATTTTTTATTAATATTGTCGAAATTCTTTGAAATACAGTGAGTTGCAGGGCAGTTTACTACATAGTGATAGTGAAAAATCTATAAATGAATGGTCATCATTTATATTTCTCTTATCATTTACCTATTACATTTAAATCTAGTCTGTAAATTAGTAAAGCAAGTTTTGTTACTAGATTAGGAACACCCTCCTTGGTTTTGCAGAGCCAGAAGTGTAGAGGGTAGTTTTTCCCTATAGTTGGTCCAATCATCTTTAGAGAACCATATTTGGATCTAACCCATCCTCAAAATCTGTAGATGTATTGGTTGCCTATTAGAGCATAAACTCCCATTTTTTGGGAACCAACAAAATGGTGACTATGCTGGGGAATAGGGATTGAAATACTATGATAAATTTGAATTTTAGATCTTTGGTATTATAAATTTGAGTATCAAATAATGTAGGTACAAGTTGAGCCAGACTCCTGGCCTTCTTATTTGTTAGAACCAGTAAAGCACCACTGGAAAATAGAGGAATATTTGCAAGCTTTGGATTAAGTCAGAACCTGAAAATCTCTTTTAGCTTTGCATTTGTTTATAGTAAGCTTTGTTTTGATTACCTACCAAGTATTGAATATTTTGATCTACTAAGTGTGTGAAGATATTTCCCAACTTGTGTTGGTGGTGACTCTGAAAGTCTCTGCAGCAGTGCTAAGTAAAGATAATAAGAAAATAAGAAATTGTTTCACATACTTGCAATTATAAGTCAAAGAAATACTAGGGCTTGGAGGAAGGATCACCTAGAAAGTAGGTTAGAAGGTGAACTTCCAAGCACTTCTAGGACTTATCTTCCTCAAAGAAATCAAAGTAGTGCTGATATGTCTCAGGCATGGAGACAAAAGAAAAATATGAAAATGAATCACCAATTCACTCATGACCAGGAAGAAAATGCCTTTGAGTATAAGGAGGTAGTTGATTTGGGTTTAGGAGCATATGAGGATTTTTATTCTCATAAGGATGATGAAATACATCATAGGAAGATGAAATTAGATGTAGAACCTCAAAAGGAAATTAGGAGGTCAAGAAGTAAGAGCAAGGACCTGGAAGGGAGAAATGATCCCCCAACTCGGGGGCCTTCTCCTTCTGAAAGTCCTAAAAATCCTAGAAATCAGCAAAGAGATGTTGAGTCTGAAAGTTCACCCTCTGCTACTACTCTTCCAGATTTAGAGGATATTTTTTAAGAAATCTATAATTTAGAGAAAAATATCCAAGAACAAATTGCAATTAGGAAGGAGAGGGAAATGGAAAAGGAAACTGAAACAAGACAGGCCCAAATTAGGGCAGATCAGCTCAAAAAATAGTTAATGACTTTAAAGGCCATAAAATTTGTAGAAGCCCCCAAGGAAGTTGGTGAACAACCTATTCTCTGACCCATTGATGAAGTTAGAAAGCCTAAGGATAAAGGAAAATAGGTTTCAATAGGAATCCAAATAAATGGCACCATAAATGAAAAAATCCCAATAGATCCTTTGTCCAAATTGGAAGATGATTTAGAAAGGGCTAGAAGAGAACAAGAAGTTATTGCTAAATAATTAGAGAAGGCAGAGGCTACTACTTTGGAAATGAAAAAGAAAGTTGATTTTCTTAGATAGTCTTTTACTCCTTCAATTCCAGCTAACCTTGTGATGACATCAAATATTAATGTTGGAAATTCTGCTACCCAGGGTGCCATTGTCACACCAGTGACTACTGCAAATGTTGCTAATGCAGAAAATAACAAAGCTCCACCTCTCAAACAAATGCTTCATTACAAAGAGGAACAGTTCACATTGAAAGGTACATACAGCTTCTCTTTAACAATATTGTTGGTTATCCTAATTTGATTCCTGCAAAGATTACAGAGAAATTACCTAAGTTTACTGGAAATAATGTTGTTTCCTATGAAGAACATCTAAAGAATTTTATTGATATGATTGATGACTATGAAATAGAATATGAAGATGTCATCATGAAATTGTTTGCTCAATATTTAACTGAAGATGCAAGAGACTGGTTCAGAGGGCTTCCTTATGATTGTATTGGTTCTTGGGATGATTTTATAAATTGTTTTAAAGATCGGTACGATGATAAGACTAATGAGGGTTTTATGTTAAATGAATTTAACAATATAAAGAAAAACCAAAATGATGAAGTCCTAGAATTCAATGTGAGGTTTCAAAAGGCAATGCACAAACTCTTCCAAGTCATGAGATTGGATGAGAAGGTATGTCTAGCAACATATTTGAATGCTTTTGATGCCAAGATGAGATAAATTCTTAGGGATAAGAACCCTAGGACTATCAGAGAAGCTCAAAGATTTGTGGTAAACATTGAGAGCAATAGAAGGGTATCTGGAAAACTAGGAAGAAGAGAGGATCCTAGAACCTCTAGGTTCAGAAAGAAAGAAGTTGATAAACCTGTGAATGTAAAACCTAGGGAGGATGATAACCTCAAGAAAATCCTAAATGCCTTAAAGGATCTGAAACTAAGGGAAAGTAAAAATAAGTTTCAGGGAAATGATAGACCTCCTCCAAATAATTTCAATAGGTAGCATAGGATGCAGAACTATCCTTACAATACATAGTGGAAGGATGGAAAGACTATTGTCCCAGAAAAGAAGGATATGAGGCCAAATGATAAAACCCCTGAACCTTTGCAAAAGCATTCAGTCAATATGACTGGTGAAATTCCATGGTGCACTGTGTGCCAATCCCCTCATGATTTAGATTATTGTGTGATTTCTCAGAATATGTCTGAAAGTATTGAATAAGAAGAGGAGGATGATGAATCATATGATGACAGAGGTTATGGAATGACCTTTGCTAAATTTGTCAAAGAGGTTGAATCTGATGAAGAAAATGAAAATCAAGATGTGAATCATTCTCAGAACAGAGGAGAGGCTTACTATCAACAAGTTTTTTCCGATGAAGAAGAGGAAGAAATTGAAGATATAAATAACAACTCTGAACAAGTTGAAGAACCTGTTGTATTAAGAAGACCCTCCGATAAAGAGATAGCCCAGATCACTGTTGATGTGGTGACATAGGCCAAGAGTAATTATGTCCTTAGAAATAGGACTGTTGACAAAACATTTGGTAAACTAGCAGGTGTTTTTATTAAAAAGGATAAAGAAGATGCAAAGTAGTCTGCCACAAAAAATAAGGCTGCTGATGATGCCAAGAAATTAAAGCAAAAGGGCACTGAAAAGCTTGTTGAACCAATCAAGGTTTTTAAGATCAAGGCTAAAACTCCAATGGCTACTACCCCAACTTCCCAACCTAAAAATAAATCGAAGGATAAAGAATGATTGGGTACAGCCACGCAACTTGAAGTCAAGGATACCCCAAAAGGCAAGATAGACTTATCTATTTTAAATTATGCACCTATTGAAATGAATCATTTGTTATCCTAGATCATAGTAAAAGTGCCTTTATTGGAAATGATGAGGATAAGTGAACACAAAGAGAAAGCCCTCACATGGATAAATGGTGTTCAAACCACAGACATTCCAAGAAATAGTAAATACTAGAACGAAGGGTCAAGATCCAACTAAAAAGGACACTGAAGAAATTATTTCAAAAATTCCTTAGATATATTTGGACACTAATGTTGTGAATACGTCTATGGGAGTTGTTGACTCTTTTTTTCTAACATTGGTCATAAATGATAAAATGTTGAAAAATTGCATGATTGACTCAGGGGCCTCAAATACTATCATGCCTGCTAAAATTATGAGATCAATGGGATTGTAGGTTGATAATCCTCATGGGAGATGCTAGGCAATGGACTCTAGGGAGGTACCAGTAATTAGAACAATAAAAGCCTTACCTTATAGGCTTGCTGCTTGTCCTGAGAAATAGCTGACTATGAGTGTTTTAGTTGTGGATATTCCTCCACAATATGGAATGTTGTTATCAAGAAAATGGAGTGCAGCAATGGGAGGTAGCATCTAGTGTGACTTATCTTACACTAATTTTAATATCATTGGTGAGAGCATTAAGGTACTCAAGGAAGTTAGAACCCCTCACATGATTGAGGAAGAAGCTAGTGATAATAACATGAATTATTTTCTAGATACTGACATAAATTCCTTTCAAGTACAGAGTAATGATAATGAAGATGAACCTTCTCTATTAGCTCAAGAGGAAAGAAATGTAACAAGTCAAAATGATCTTTGGACAATGTATTTTGATGGTGCTTGCTCTAAAGGGGGATCTAGTGCAGGTGTGTTGTTGATTTCCCCCACTGAAAAAACTTTTAAGTTTTCCTTCACCCTGTCATTTGCTTGTACAAATAATACTACAAAGTATGAGGCTTTACTGATAGGATTAAGATTAGCCTCAAAGCACAAGATCAAAAATCTCAAAGTTATTGGAGATTCAGAATGAGTTGTATCTCAAATTAGATCCAAATATGTTTCAAGAAACCAAAGGTTAAAACAATATAGGAATGTTGTTTGGGATGAGATAGAACAGTTTGATGCTTTCTGTATTGATTGGATGCATAGAGGCAATAATAAAATGGCTGATTTATTAGCTAACATTGCATTAAGGCTAGAGGATATCACTTTTGTAGGGATATCTAGGATTGAGATTCAAACTAGGCCATCCATACCAGATAATTATGAAAATTGGAAAGTTTTTGATGATGACTTGGACATTTTAAGATTTCTGCATTATGATGCAAGTTTTGGAGATAAAGAGATAAATTTTGGTGAGTATGTAGAAACATCAGATAATAAGGACTCTCTCCTTGGTAAGGAGATCTTGCATTTGAAAAAAAATAAAGTCCCAAAGGGTTTGGTAGTGTTGGAAAGAGCATTTGACATCCATGATAGCTCTTCCCAGACAAAGCTTTTAAGCAAGCCTGAAGGTGTAGAGGAGATAAATTTAGTAACAAAGGAAGCCCCAAAAAATGTATATATTGGGGGAAGCCTGACTCCTGAAATAGAAAGGTCTCTAATAGGTCTTCTTAGAAAATATAGACATATGTTTGCTTGGACTTATGATGATTTAAAGGCATATAGAGAAGACTTGTTCCAACATGAAATTCCTTTGAAGGAAAATACCAAACCTTGTAGACAAAAGTTGAGACCTATCAACCCTACTTTGGCACCAAAAATGTAGGATGAGTGATGTAGGCATCATTCAACCTATTAGACATTCGACATGGGTTTCTAATCTTGTCCCTGTAAGAAAAAAGAATGGAGACATCAAGTTGTGTGTAGACTTTAGAAATCTGAACATAAATTCTTTAAAGGACAATTATGGTCTACCAAACATGGAAGCCATGTTATAGAGGGTTACTAGATCTAAATTAATTTCCATGATGGATGGTTTTTCAAGTTACAATCAAGTAGTTGTCAAAGAATCAGAACAGTTCAAAACTACATTCACTACTCCATGGGGTACTTATGTGTATGTTAGGATGCCTTTTGGTTTAACTAATGCTGGGGCTACCTTTCAAAGAGCCATGGATGTAGCCTTTGCAGATTTCATAAACAAATTTCTTATTGTTTATCAGGATGATTTGATAGCTTATTCAAAAAAGAAGGACCAACATTGTGGTCACTTGGAAAAAAATTTTGTAAGAGCTCTAGAATATGGGGTTTCCCTTAACCCAAGGAAGTGTTCCTTCGGAGTAACTAAGGGTAAAATTTTGGGACATATTATATCTAAGGATGGAGTCAAGATTGATCCTGAGAGAGTAGCAACAATAGACAAGGTACCATTGCCAAAAAATGTAAAAGGTATCCAATCTTTCTTTGGTCAGATAAACTTTGTCAGAAGGTTTCTTACAAACTTTGCTGAAATCAGTGTTCCCATCTCTAAAATGCTAAAGAAGAATGGAAAGGTGGAATGGAATAATGAGGCCAAGCAAGATTTTTCTGATATCAAAATGGCTATTAAAGGAGCCCATGTATTAAGATCACCATATTTCAGTAAGCCGATCCAAATCTTTTCATTTGCTTCTTATCATACTATAGCTGTAGTATTGTTATAGAAGAACTCAGAGGGTTTTGAACAGCCCATTTCTTTTTTTAGTAAATCATTGCAGGTAGCTGAATTAAAGTATGATGTAAATGAGAAATAGGCCTATGCATTGGTCAAAGCTATCAAGAATTTTAGATGTTACTTGGTAGGAGCAACTGTAGTTGCATATGTGCCCAGTGCTGCTGTAAAAGACATCTTGGTTCAACAAGAAGTTTCAGGGAGAAGACGCAGGTGGATAAATAGAATCCAAGAGTTTAATATTGATATCCAAATCACCAAATTAGTAAGAGGATTGGCATTAGTAAAACTTATGGCCCAAAGCAATTTGGATGCTAATCACATCAACACTCTTGAAGAAGAACAAAGGCCATACATTTGTGATTTAGATTGCTGTGAATGGTACAAAGATGTCATTGGATACTTGCAAAAGCTCTTACTTCCTTCTAATATGGAAGACCAAAAAAGGAGGACTAACAAATTACATGCTCTAAAATATGTGATCATTAAAGGATAATTATGGTGGAGGAGTAATGAGGGTGTCTTGCTAAAATGTGTTGACTCTCAAAAGGCTAATGATCTATTGCAAGAAATGCATGAAGGTGTGTGTGGTGGCCATTACATGGCTAAAACCACTGTACATAAGATATTGAGGTCTGGATTTTGGTGGCCTAGTATTTTCAAGGATGCACATTCTTTTGTCAAAAAATGTGATGCTTGTCAAAGATTTTCAGGAAAATTGAAATTCAGTGGAAATTTGCCTCTGAGTCCTGTAATTGTGGAAGCCCCTTTTCAAAAGTGGGGTATGGATTTCATAGGAGAGATCGAAAACAAATATAGTGGAGGACATTCCTATATATTGGTTGCAACTAATTACTTTACAAAGTGGGTGGAAGCCATTCCCACTAAAAAAGCAACCCGTAAAGTGGTTATTGTTTTCCTAATGCAAAATTTGCTAATAAGGTTTGGATGCCCTAAAGTTTTAGTTGTAGACAATGCTTTGTGTTTTAGATCTGAAGAATTTGTTAGCTTTTGTTTGCAATATGGTATAAAAATTTCATACTCTTCTCCCTACCATCCTCAAGGAAATGGTCAGGCTGAATCAAGTAACAAAAGCTTGATAAAAATTTTTAAGAGAGTTTTAGATGCAAACAAGAAGGCATGGGATTCAAAACTACAGCTAGCTCTGTGGGCTGATAGAGTGACAATCAAGAAGGCTATAGGGTGTGCTCCTTTTGATATAGTATATGGTATCCATGCCAGGTTACCAAAAAATAATTTTTTGCAAATGTACAAGTTCATCTAGTTGTATGATGATGATCAAGATGATGAAATGAAGATCAGATTATAGGACCTGATACAAGTAGATGAATCGAGGAGGGAAGCACATGATACAAATTTGAGATCTCAGCTCAAGTATAAGAATTTGTATGACAGAAAAACTATAGTTAGAAGTTTTCAAGATAATGATTTGGTCCTGATGTGGAATGCCAAGCTTGAAGACAAGGGTAAACACAGCTAATTTGACCCTATTTGGTTGGGACCATATTTGATCAGTCAAATATGGGGACTTGATTTATACATTCTGAAGGACTTGATTGGAAATGAAATGGAATTTCCAGTTCATGGACAATTCCTTAAGATGTACTTTTCTTAAGGTACTCTCATTATCCATGAACAGTAGTAGTTTCCCCTTCCAGTTGTGTGTTTGTTTTCAGGTTTTGTCAGTAGGTTAGTTGTTTTGTTTCAATAGATGGTTTTCTTATCTCAGAGTTTCTGAATCCTTGTCATGCCTGCAAGAGGCATACATCCCCAGACAGAGCCACTATTGGCACTTCAATTTTTTAGTTATGTCAATCTTGTGAAATTTTTATAAAATTGAAGTGTGCATGGTGTTAAAAAATTGTGATAATTTTGTGACAGAAAACCCATTAAAAATCCTGTAAAATTATCTCTTTTTCCTCAGTATCCAGTGAGCCATAACTAAGAGTTAAACCTAAGAAAAACCTTAAATATATGCCATTTTCAAAAACCCCTAGGTTTCTCTATTCATTTCTTTTTGAGTGTTACCTTTTTGAGTCACTTAGGTTCATAGAAAAGCATGTGCATTTATTTTATAATCACGCAGGGGGTCATATTTTTATTTTCCCTAAGTCTAAAGGCCCGGTGATATTAATTTTTCCTAAGTCCTTAATGCCTTACTTTTCTAATGTCTCAATATATCTTGAATCTTGGAATCTTCAGTTGATCGACGGTTGTCATATGTTCGCGTAGAATCTATTAGCTCTATGTGATCATGCGACTAGCCGTTGATCTTGCTTTATGGCACAGCCTTGCAAGCAAAATGGGTCCACTTCCATGTATGCACGAATGCTTGTTTCTGATTGGTTGATATGAATAAGTGATATGGAAATTCTCAGTGGGACCAATGTCAGAAGAATTCTCAAAGATGAAAGAAATGAAGGGAAGATCTGATGGTTGTAATATATTCGCATAGAATCTTAGAGGTCAATGCAATCATGTGACTAACCATTGATCTTGCATAAAGCTCAGCATAATTCTCAGGTGGGACCATTGATAGGTGTACATAAATGGTGGTTTCTCATTGGTTAAAAATAGTGGGACCAATGTCAATTTTTGCATATGGTTTTTCCTTGATTAGTTGATAGTACTTGCTGATATGGAGGATGTCAGCAAACACCAGTGCTCAAAAAGAAAGAAATTACATGACAACTTTCCAGGTGATGCAAGCATGGATTTTTCATTATAACAAAGGTAAAGTGGGACTAGCAACTTAAGGAATAAATGACGGTGGGTGAATGCTAACGGTTTGTCGCATGGTCGCATGAGCTTTTTTCAAGCTATGCGATCTTGTGACTAACATTTTGTTTTAACAGTAAAAGTTATAAGGGATTTGCAACCAATGAAGGAATTGACATGACAGCTTATCATATGCTCACATGAGCTTCTTTCAAGCTATGTGATCATGCAACAAACCGTTGGATTATTTTCCAAATGAAAATCAACAGTCAAAATTTAAATTGAAGAAGTGGGTGAAAGGTTCAGACAAGTGACAGTTCATCTCTCAAAAAATTAATGGCAACATCATGTGAAGTAAATTACTAAAATAATTGTGGATTGATTATTAGTATATCAAAATCTATGTTTCCTCAAAAAGCCACAAGGAGATAAAATTTGCAAAGCATTTCGCGACCAGAATTGTAGAAACTTATTGTTGTTTTCTTAGGGATTTTGAATAAAAGGTTGGTTCTTCCTGCACTTACTTGTTCTGTTAAGATGTATTGCTTTGCTACTGTGTTCTTTTATGCCCAATATATTTAAGCTATAAGCCCTATAAATGCCACCTACAAAGGAGCTTTCTCAAGAAACTGATTATCTTAAGAGGGATCTGCATGAAGACTTATTCCAAATTTTTCCTAGCTCAACAGTAAATCTGGTAGAGGTCAAACAACTAACACCAAAGGAGCCTAGGGTAAAAGTGGCAGATGGATTGTATGATAAGGGAAATTATATCAAGGATGCTAAGATTGGTTTTCTTAATGCAAGTGGCACTTCTGATTTCACTGGGCTAACATTGTTTATGGTAGGTTTCAGCTAGAGAAATACCCATGTTCCCACATGTAATGTATGGGAAAATGAATTAGGAAAGCTTGTGGTACCTGGTGTCTTCTTAGATGCAAACCTGATGATTGAAGTTGCAAAAAACTATGAACCTATCACTAAAGAGATTAGGGATGCTAGAGGGAAAAAGCTATTGACAATCTCTGTTAAGGAAATCAGAATGGCTTTTAGACTAAATGAGCCCTCACCTAGCCTGGAACGAATTGACTTTAAAGAATTAAGAGAGGTATATGATGCACAGAGACATCTCCTTAGAATTGGTCCTGTAACAAACTTCTGCACTCAAATTGGAAAAATGATTGTTATAGGACAAGGTGCATTGGAGCCATTCAAAATAGAGCATTTTGATGTACTGGCAAGAGGTGCCTATTGGTCACTATGTCAGGTTTTTGGGGAAGATGCTAATGAGAAAATGCCACAGCACCTGATGTATATGGTGATCCAGATATTACATCCACATCTTTTAATTACTTTTGATTATGCCCCCTTCATTGCTAACTTAATCCATGATGGACTAATCGGGATTCAATAGAATAAAGTTGATAAACCTTTTTCCTTGGTACTCTTTTATGATGTAAATGTTTTTGTTCAAGGGTGCTGATTATTTTGCAAAACAAAAGGAATTATCCAAATAGAGAGGGGAAGAGGACATGCTTGTTCAGATGTGGAATTCAAATATGACATGGGATAGAAAGGATAGTAGTTATATATGGTTTAACAAATGTTTTGCAACAAGATTGAGAATATTCTTTGTTCATGATAGCCCTAGAGTCCCGGTCACCTTGGCTGAAATTGTTAGACCACAACAATTTGCAAAGGACCTCAACATAGTGCATAATTGGGGTGATTTTATTTTCTATCCCTATTCAACTATTATTAGATTATATGGTTTTAGGGGGACTCCTTTTATTTTGCCTTTCCAAGTTCCCATCAAAATTGGCATTGCAAAATTCTTCAAACAATTAGGTGATATTGAGAAGAATAGTATTGCTAAAGGTAGAGGAACTTTGTTCCCAAATATTACCATTGCTCACCAGTTTATAATCACAAAGGGTGGGTGGCTTCATATGCATAAAATCTTGGATCCATATCATTTGACAACCACAACTGCCTGGATGATAGACCCAAAGGGTTACTACAATGAATTGTTCAGAAAAAGGGTTAGATGCTCAATAATAAACCACATTTTTAATTTTCTTGAAGATATTATTAGAAATACCCCAAGGTTGCAAGACCAAGCAGTCAGAAAGGAAAAGTGGTTAGTGTACAAGAAAACATGGGATTTTGTCTGGCAATTTGATCCCCAATATGATCCTATAGGCAATATAAATCCTATGGGAAAGAGCATAGATACTCTCATTAATTTTTTTTAGTAAATTTTTAAGACTCTGGAGGAGAAGAAGAAAAAGGCCATGCAGGAAAACCCTGAGAAGGATAAATAATTATTGGGCAAAGGTGAATTTTCCAAGGTGTTGCCTCCTGGCAAATATATGTTGCAAGAGAGGACTGGTTTCAGTGTAATAATCCTTGAGTCTGACTTCAAGAAGTAGCAAAAGAAAAGAGAAGATCTCCCTTCTACATCAAAGCAGGTGAGTAGGAAAAAGGAGGTTGAAGAAATTATAGATGTACCCCAAAACCAGCTAGGTGAAGACATCCTTGATTTTTCACCTCCCACCAAGAAACAAAGGATAGAAGACATGCCTCATGATTCAGAGGAAGAATATTCTCCTTCATAGTCACCCCTGAATATTAGAGATGATCAGGACATCATAGAGCAAGTTCAATAGGTGGGATCTCAAGGTCAAATATTCATGACTCAAGATGAGATAAATGAGGGAATTCTAGAGCAACCAAAGGAGCCTAAGTTAGCCTTAACAGTGGGACAAATTGCAGGGACAGAATTGGACCCTATAGTCAAACAGGCATGTGAAGAATTTTTGGTTGATGATGCATTTGAAAAGACCTAGGCCTTTTTACAATTTTTATGGAAAATGAACATGAGTAAATTTGAAGAATCCTGTGAGAAGAAGCACAATGAGAATCCTAATAAGGATCTTAAAACTATTGAAGATGAAATTAGGAAAGAGATGACAGATAGCTTTGAGGGGACAACTCCAGAATAGGGGAGAGAATTGGTAAAGAATGCAAGAGTACTTGTCCTCCCTGAATTGGACATAGCTGATGCAATAGTCCTTGATGTAAATAGAAAACAAACTACACCTATGTACAAGACCAAGGAAGAGGTAGAATAGGCCATCAAAGGAGATTATTTTAGTAATGACCATCAAGCTTTGGTCATGTGGTCGTTAAAGAAGGATGAGAAAAACAAAGGAAAGAAAATAATTAAGGATAGTCTCTTTGGTGGTCTCATAGTCAAGAGGGTTTTGGACACCTCAGTAATAGAAGCATTAAGTATGGTGGTAGCCATAGCTCACCTTGCAGAAAAGGTGGTAGAAAGGGAAGCAAAAGAGGATGAACTCACAAGAAAATTTGAAGAAATGTTGAGGGCAGATGGAGATTTGAAACAAGGATTGTTTGAGAAAGATAAAATAATTGTAGACTTGAAGAAAAGGTTGGGGGAAGAAATCTCAATCCAAGCACCACAATAGTTGCAACTTCCTTCTTCTACTATTGGTCCTTCCTCCTCAAGCCCCATTATATAGTTTCCCATGTCTCCTCTTCCCCCTTCCCTAAGAAGTGAAGATATAGAATAGAGAGAACAACAGAAATCTGAAAAGAGACTAAAGGAACCATTCAACACTTTGTTAGGAATGTAAAGCCTAGAGAAGTTTATAAACATGCAGGGGAGTTATCTGACATTTTGCTTTCCTTTAGAAAAGAAGAAGACACTGTGGGAAAAATTTTGGATGAGTGGGTGCCTAGGGAAAATGTTTTGAAGACATTTCTTAAATCAATTAAAGATCATAGTACTGTGTGCCCCCAATTGGAAATTACTTATAAAATTTTCAAATCTCTCCTTGATTTTGAAGTATCTAGGGAAGAAGTAAAGAGAAAAGCAGCTCTTTTAAGAATAAGATACCTACAAAATGATTTTCAGATATTCCCAGGTCTTCTTAGAGAAGATGGAACCATAAAAGAGAGGGAAACATGGTTGGAACAAATTGAGAATGGAGTGTCAGTCAAGATTGATGCTGCTATTAGCACTGAAGACACTTTTCCTTTTGTACAAATAATTGAGATGTTGCAAGATATCAGGGTACATTTTACTAAGGTGATAACTAAAATTCATCAATTGGTTACTAACTAGAACAAGATTCTGCCAAAGAGGGATGAGATTTTGGCTTTTAATTGGCCTTCTGAGGATACCTTTTCAGCCAGGGAAGCAGCATCCCTTTTAGAGGATAATAAAGAAGAAGAAACATCCTCTGAGGAGGCAATAGATGGCATTGCCTCAACTCCCTAAAGAAGCAAGCGTGGATATAACACCAAGCAGAGGTTGAACTGACCTTGGAAGCTATTGCAAGATTTTGGCGCTCATCTTTAGGATCCATCTCAAAGTTTTGTAACAAGAAAGTTTCTATTTTCATTTTTTGTCTTATATGAGAACTCCTTTCTTGTCTTTTCTAAGAGGATCCGAAGCTTGTTTGCAATCCTTATTCTATAAAAGGATTACCAGGATTAGTGTAAAAGGACCAAGAACTTGATCAATTTGACTTATAAAGTTTCTTGAGTCTGGGATATCATAGACTATTTTTAGGCATATTTTTATAGAAGAAAAATATTTTCTTGGCTCAAAGTTATTTTTGGAAGGTTATACTGTAAAGCATTTTGTAAGCATGATTAATATAGCATTTGAATGAAATCCAAAATTTATATCTCTCCTTTAGTATCTCTATTTGAGTTATGAATTGTTCCAATTCATTCCATAGATAATCTCTGTGTGTATGTTTATATTTCTTAGCTTTGATCCATCATCAAATTAAATAAGATTTGAAAATGATATAAATTCTTTGAAGTTTTTCTTAAGGATGCATCAGTAAGTAGTGTGAATCTAGGAACCTTTTGATAAAATCCACCACAGGGTGATTAGTATTTTCAAAAGGCAAAATAATTCCAAGTTCAGTATATTATTTCATGTATTATAGTCTTGTAGTGGAGGTGTTGCCCAATGAATACGACACTGGCCAGCAGTGGATTTTTCTTATAGAGATCAGTGTTTGAAAAGGTTCTATTGATATTTCCATTTTTTATTAAAATTGTCAAAATTCTTTGAAATACAATGAGTTGCAGGGCAGTTTACGACATAGTGATAGTGAAAAATCTATAAATGAATGGTCATCATTTAGGTTTCTCTTATCATTTATCTATTACATTTAAATCCAGTCAGTAAATTAGTAAAGCAGGTTTTGTTACTGGATTAGGAACACCTTCCTTGGTTCTGCAGAGCCAGAAGTGCAGAGGGCAGTTTGTCCCTATAGTTGGTCCAATCATCTTTAGAGTACCATATTTGGATCTAACCCATCCTAAAAATCTGTAGATGTATTGGTTGCCTGTTAGAGCATAAACTCCCATTTTTTGGGAACCAACACCACTGATGAAGACTATAGCGTAGCATGCCTTACCCAACTAGACCTATTAGATGACAAGAGGAAACAAGCTTATGATCACCTAGTTGTGTACTAGAAATGACTTAAAAGAAGCTACAACAAGAAGGTACACCCATGATAGTTCTAGGTGGGTGACATCGTCATTAACCAAAATTAGAAAGTGAAAGAAAATCGAGAAAAGAAAGGAAATTTTGAACCTACATGACTAGGTCCTTATGTTGTCACAACATGTTTTGGCTTAGGATCCTATTGGTTATCAACACTAGAAGGGAAGCCCCTAAATTATCTCTTCAATATCATCCATCTAAAGAGATTCTATGCTTGAACCATATCTTATGTATCTGAAAAAATACATAAAAAATAAAAAAATCCCTAAAAAAACCATTTCCTTGGTGAAAACCTAGTAAAAAGGCACCTTGATGATATCAAAAAATACAAAAAATTCAAAAACATACCAAAAAAAAAGAGAAATAATTGTCCAATAATGAAAATTTGGCAATCAAGCACCTTGGACAAGTATGTTGGTGAAAACCTAGAAACAAGTGTCATACATAGTGGACCAGGATATTATGTATCAAACTCCCATCCTCTCACATCCCCTTCACACTTTCATTTCTGCACCCTGCCCAAATCCTTTCCTCCAACCCATTTTCCCAAAGTGTTCTATTATCTAGAACCAGCAACAAAGAAATGAGTTTCTATCCCATATCCTGAGCTTCCTATGTATATTACTTGTATAGAGAGATCCTCCTCCCCACATCTTGACCTTTGTATATCTCCTTGTCTTTGTTGACCTATCCCAATCCCTGAGATTTTGTTTGTATCTGTTGTATATATTGACCATCCCATTTGTAGTTGTACTATATCATGATGTCTCATTGTACACATCCTTGTCTATCCTATAGAAATTTGATCAAATGAATTGACTCGCCTAGCCTTGTACTTTAACAAGCTCCTTAACTCACATCCTTGATCCAGTGATTGTCTTAGATTTATCTTTTTTTTCTCAAAATAGTTCTTCAACATGAATCACACCATGCGGGTCCTTTTGGATGCATCCTTCCTCATGTATGACCTAATCCATCCATCAATCAATCACCCTCTCTTTGGCAAAGGACATCTTTTGGATTTAATCTTTTGTTTTTGGAATTAATCTTTGGTTCTTGTTAGCTTTTACAACTTCTTGTTGGTCCTCTCCTCAAGGTCACCATGATCCTTTATAACATGGTGCATTTTGAATGAGGACAATTTGGGGCAAGGTATTTTTTCTCATTTTTATTTTTTCCTATTAGTCAGTCATACATGACCCTTATGTTAGGATTCGGTAACACTGAGAGGGGGGGTGAATTAGTGTTATAGTACTTAATTAAATTATTAAAATTATTTATCTTCTTTAAGCAATAGATAAAGATATAAAAGAAAATGGACTACCATGAAACAAAGATAAACATAGAAGAAATAATAACACCATATATTTTTTTCAAGGAAACCCTCGCCAAGGGAAAACCCCAGTGGGGATGGTACCTACAAAATTCTCCACTATAAATACTGAAACCCTGTTAGGATTTCTAGACCTGTTAGGAGCTAATTAATACAATATAGGTAGAACCAATTAGGAGATGTATACAATGAGATGCATGATAAGGAATTGACCATGTTAAAGTTTGTGGCCCTAGTAAAGGAAAACAAACCTTGTTAGGGGTGTACAATAGGTGCAACAACACTTACAAAAAATCTTCTGTCCTAAATACAAAAGATAAGTTAAGAAAGTATTCCTAAAAAACTCCTCTTTTTCTCCTTCATTTTGATCTATTCTCTTCCTTTTAGATATCTTCACAAATCACATCTAACAACCATCCATATCTTCATGTTATTATCACACACTTTTACAAAAAAATTTGTATACTTATACCCTGTTAGAAGTATAATTACAAAATCTAGTCGGTATTACTCTATATAAACACCATATTAATTCAAGCACAATTGTATTATTTATTATTATCCTTAGTTTGCCTCAAATCCAAGATAGCATCCAAAAATATCTTTTCAAATGCTCAAAAGTTCATCCTCAATGATCACTAACATGTTATGCTCTATTTACTATCTTTGCATCCAATCAACTGAACATATATCTTTGATCCTTCAATACTAACGCATGTGATCTCACATGTGTTCATTGGTGTCATGAAAGTATGTCATTAACATCACAAGCCTTAATAAAATGTTTGTAAGCTTGATAAGATTCTCTGTTAGATTGGTTTATTGGAATAGTCTATGGACTTAGGCATTTTATCATTCAATAACTGTATTAAATATATTCATCATATCTAATATGTGCAACCATAAAACTAATAAGTGTTTCCATAAATGACAACATTCCATATATGTTCATGTGCATACATGTGCATATGTGTGCATATGCTAACCACTTTCCAACAATCTCCCCATTTGGAATTGATGGCAACACTTAGTAAAAAAGTGACTAAGTGCATCATCAAAGAAAAAATGTGACAGGAAATGTAGTGACAAAAATGCAACACATAAGAATTCAACACATAGGCTTCAAAATAAACTTACCTTTATTTATGTTTGTTGTTTTCTATTTTACACACACATACTTTCTCTCTTTCTCACATTACATTTTGTATTTTTCCTCTATCTCTCCCCTTTGACATCAATGGAAAATGGGGCCAAAATGTCAAAATCAAGGACCAAAACAACAAAAATGGATTGTACAAAATTACAGCTTAAATGTTTGCAATACATCTCTATAAATTTTCTTTAAAATATGCATATCATCATCCCAAGCTACTTTGATTGCCTCTACTACCTAAATCATTCCATTAAGACTAGATGCAGCCTTGTCTACTTCCTCTACATTAGTAGGTATTAATTCCTAAAATATTTTGAGGCCAATTTGAAGGTCCTAATGGGTACTCTCCAAGACAATGATCTTTGGAGTCAAAAAGCTCCTTAATTCTGTGAATCTTTTATGAACTTTATCCTTTTCCAATTGTAAATAATGGATTTTATCCATGATCCTATTTGCTTCCTTATTTATATCTATAATTTTCTTATTTTTAAAATCCTTAGGTTTTCCAAAGCCTTTTCATCCTGAGCTATAATATCTAATATAGTCTTTACATGCTCATGTGAAGTCATGCAAAGTCTATATAGGTTTTTTCCATACTTAAGACAAGATTTGATTTCCCTTTCCATGGAAATCAATGTATTGAGATCACTCTTGATCTCATCAAGAGTATCTTTCATCCTTAACCTCTTAAAATCATCTACCACTTTTATTCTTGTTGCTTCTTCTAATGTATCAAAACTTTTTTCTACTATACTTACAACATTATCTAGATTATTTATAGGATCTCCAATATCTACAAGAGGTGTAATTAAAAACCTTACTCATCACTTGTGTGGCTCATTGAATTGTCTTTTTAATCTTATCAGACTTCTTATCAGATTTCTCCTTTTCCTTAGCAAATACAAGTACTAACCACTACATTGGATCTGTTACATCCATGTCCTATAAGTTAGTTGGAAGTGATTGGGATCCACTTGCCAACAAAATAGGTGTAGAAAAAGAAGTTATAGGTATAGATCCTTTTGCACTAGGAGAGCTAAGTGCCTGCTCCTCTCCCTTTTCTTTTTTGGTCTTCACCCTTTTCTTCTGTTACATTCTCTTTTTCAAGCATTTTCTCCTTTTCTTGCTCCTTCTCATCTGATTCTTCTTGAGTGATCTTGGGAGGCTCAAGATTATTTAATATTGCATCAATGTTGACCAATGTTTTAGTTATCTGAAATGGATCAGATTTATCTTGCTCTGTGTCTATTAAAATTCCAACATTGTCAATGTAACAATCAGGTAAGGTAGTATCTACTACCTCTGGCTCTTTAGGAACTACAAGTTCTTTTGCAAGTTTAGCAATTTCAGGCTCATTAAGAGTGATCACTAGGGTTGGGGTTCTTTTAGACTTGCCAAGATTAGGTCACTCCTCAAGGAGTAGTTGTCCAACCTTTCCATGTGTTTCCTTTTCAACATCTTCATACTTCCAGGCCATAAACTTGATGATTCTGGTTTTGGTCCCTAGTTTTGGCCTTAACTTCTTAATCCAATCTGCCATCTCACTCCCTCTCATAGTAGGAATATTTTGTAAAAGGATATCATGGATCATCTCAGTGTCTTCATCCAGGACTCTCTTCTTTCTTTCCTTTAATCTCTCAAATAGGTCCTTACTGATTTGACCTTCTATTTCAATCAGATTCTTTTTGAAGGTGTGCATATTCTCCACAACTATATCTTCTATCTTATTTTTCTCTTCCTCATCATATCTATCAAAATATTTTTCAATAGAGGAAATTTTACCATCATTCACTTCTCTCTTCAATAGAAATTTTAGGAAGGGTTTGAACAAATACCTTTTTGATTCCTGGTCTTTCTTTTGTTCTATCTATGCTACTTTATTCTTGTCTGCTTCAAGTTCCCTTAGGTTGGCCTCTTGAAGTTTTATGTCTTTTTCATCTTCTTTTTCCTTCTTCTTTTGTTCCTCAGTTTTTTTTGTATCCATTACTTGGATTTCCTCTTTTTTTCTTGTTCTTTTTCAATATTTTGTTGTTTATCCTTCACATGCCAAGATGGAGGAGTAGCAAATCTTTTCCTCTTCCTTCCTGTTCCACTAGCCATGGTCTTTGGTCTAGCTTTAGGAGGTGTTTTCCCTTGTGTAGTTGACCATGTAGCTTGCCTCTGCTATTTTATCCTAGTAGGTGTAAGAGTGGCATCTTTGTCCTTTTCTCCTTCTCCTTCAACCTCCACCACTTGAGGTGCCTCAATATTAGGTTGAGGAGGGGGAATATTATCTTTCTCTCCAAGTTCTACCACTTTTTATCTGATAGTAGTCATATCTTCTTTGGTTATTCCATGTTTCCTTACTATTTTATCAACAAGGGTCTCAACTTTATTTTCCCTTCTTCCTTTTACCAGCTCTTCCTTCAATGTTATGTATTTCTCTTCATATGTACCCCATCTAGCAGCAATGGGGTTGTTAGGGGACTATAGGATATGTTGACTGTGTAGCTACAAAATGGTGTAATCAAATTCATAGCCCATGGGGTTAGACCATGAAGTTCTAGGTTCCAATACTTCAAAACATGTGTTGTCAGTTTCCACCTTGAAACATGTCATTTTTATTCATATCAACTAGACTCCAAGGGATTATTTCCCTTTCATGCATTTTATTTTAAAAGAGTTTTATATGTTAGATAACTAAGAAGGGGAGTGAATTAGTTAATTCTAGTTATCCTACAGTCCCAAATCTTCTAGATGTGTATATTCAAAATTTTGAATCAAATTATCAAATCGGTAAGCTATCAACAATAACTTTCTCTTCATCTACAGATTGACAACAAATTCAATATTGTATTACCGATCTAACTAGTTATGAAATATGTAAAGTAAACTAACAATTCAATCACATCAAATACACATAACATAGATATTTTTAACATGGAAACCCTATTCTAGGGGAAAAACTAGCTGGGAGTAGTAACCCAAAATAATTCACTCTTATGAAGTGAGCTTGGTTAGGAGCCAACCATGTCAAAGGTTACAAAATGCACTATAAGGTGTCACGTGGTTAGAGGATTTATCATGAACATTTCTTCCTTAACCAATATTCACTATGGGGTCAACAAGAAAACAATCAACATTCATTGAATGTCATATTGAAATACAAAAAAGACTATTAAGTCGATTCAATTAAGAGATTTTTCCATAAAAATGGTTAAACTGATACAGTAATGATCTGATTCAAATACAACTAAGATTTGCAGATTTTCAGATCTATGCTAAGCTCAAAATACCTCTCCTAATCAAAATTAAATTCAATCCTTCATATCCTCCAACTTATTTCACTCGGTGAATAATTCTCTAACACTCGGTAATGTCTACAATTCAGCTCAGTTCTGTCTATAACCAGTTTGATCAGAGGTGCATGAAAATAATCCTTTCACACAAATTCTTCTGGAGTGTCCATAATCCCAAACTCAATAATGAAACCCATGTCTCTTTAAATAGAAAACATAAACCATTTTCTTTTCATTCATTCTATTTTTCCTCTTAATCTTCATCATTCATTTTTCCACTTTAACCTTCCTCAACAGTTGTGTCTATAATACGTTTCAGGCTTCTTCATTCAATCAATCTGTTGGAGATTTTCCAGCAAGCTAAATTGTTGACTATATGTTTGTCATTGATGACAACATATGGTAAGAAGTGTGCATGGAAGCCTGATGGAGAGATCCTTGAGCATATGGTTCCTAGTAATGTTATCAGCATGATATTATAAACACTGAGGTTGATTCTGAGTGAAGACAGTAACACAATTGTTTGTATCAGTAGTGTTCCAAATAGGTCCCAAGAAGAGTTTTGTATGCGATTTGCACTATGGTTGTAATGGAGCCTTGCGCATTTATTTTTGTGTTGTAGACATGTTCATGATGCTATTTTCATGGGTGCAGAGTTAGTTGTGCAGTACGGGTTGAGTTATGATGTTTCCAATTGACAGTTACAGTTTCCTTAGTTTATCTAATGGAGCTGACATTATTTTTCTTATTGTAGTAGTTGCACCTATAATTTTGATATGCATGTTTGGATTAGTACTTAGAGAAGAGTTAAGAGTGTGTGGTTAAGAGAGCATGAATTATTTCAGTATGAGAATAAATTTTGAGTTAATTTGGTGAAGCCGACAGTGTGAAGTGATGTGTCTACTCATATGGAGTTGTGCGGTCCTAATTTGTGTTGTGTGCTTAGTATAGATGTTGGAGATGTTGTTAGAGAGTTATATTGTTTCTCTAATATGATTTCAAGGAATTTCTAATAGGCTGACTTGATTATATCATTTGGAGAAAGATATTTATAGGTAGTCATCTGTGATTACTAAGTGTGGCAGATGTTAAAAGATAAGAGTAGAGTAGAAGGTACAAACTATTGAGCCATCAATAGAAGGTCTATGTGACATAGAAGTGAGTGTATGCTATTCATTGGAACTGATCTAGACACCAAGTATAACTCATAGTTCACCAAGATCCAGATATAGTGTGTATCTATTAAATAGAAGGTTGCAATCTTCACCCCTTTGAGTAGTGTGCTTCCGAATAGTGTGTCCTCACCCCTAACAGGGTTAATTGTAAAAGACTCCTAATAGGGTTCGACCCTTGACTAGGTCATTTTACTTAATGAATTGAAAAGATCAACTCCTAACAAGGTTGTAAGATCTTCTAATAGGGATCATTATACTCTAGTGTAGTTCATAGTGGGTGCTAATTCCCACTAGGTTTTTTACCTATTTGGTTTTCCCCATAACCAAAATTGTGGTATTTTGTTAAGTGTTCTCATATTGTGTTTATGCTTAATGTTCTTCTATACTTAATTGAATAAAGGATTGAATCTTGTAGATAATTGATTCACCCCCCACCCCTCTCAGTGATCTCTTGGGACTATTCCTAACAATTGGTATCAGAGCCAAGTGCCTCAAAGAGAAAGTTTAATAGCTTGAGGTTGATCGGATGGCATTCTTTACAAAATAAAATCCTAAGTTTGATGGAGAGAACTATCTAGATTGGAAGAAAAAAATGATGACACATTTGTAGTGCATTACCTTTGAGATTTTTGAAGTAGCTACTAAAGAAGTTTAGATCCTTTCTTTATCAAATCTTGCAAAGGAAGATGAAACTCTTAAGCAAATAGAGATGTTCACTAAAAATTCTATTTCCAAAGAAGCCCTTATTAGTGTCTTGTCTGACAATGAGTTTTCAAAGATCAAGAAAGTAGATAAAGCCTACAAGATATGGAAGTATCTAGAAGACATGTTTGAAGGAGACATCCAAGCCAATAATGCGTATAGAAAGACATGGAAGAAAAATTACAATACATTGGAGATGCTACCTGAAGAAAACATTAGAGCCTACAATCAAAGGATTAATGAAGCAGTTGCAAGAATTAGAAACAATGGTGGAGAAATCTCTGAAGAAGACATAATGGATAAGTTGATGACTAATTTGACACCAGAATATGAGAACAAGATAAACATCCTAGATGAGACTATGCAATTTTCAAAAGACTTCAAAAGAGAGACCTTAATCAGCAAGATTTTAGCATTCGAGATCTCAAGTTTGAAGACAGAGCCTAAAAGTGAGACAGCCTTCAAAGCTTCAGTTCATGGTAAGAAATCCTTGAACACTTCTAGTAATTTTGATGATGATGATGAAGAGAAAGCACTAGATGATTTCATTTCTATGATTTCTAAGAAAGAAAGGAAAGGAAAAGGAAAATATGAAGGTTAGTTACCATTCAAATGCTTTTCATGTAAAAAGATTGGTCACTTTGCTTCTAAGTTTCCTAGAAGAGTCAAGAAGTTCAAATCTAATTACAAACCTAAGTATACAAAAGAATGTTACTATGTTGGAGATGGAGTATCAGATGAAGATTCAACAAAGGATGAAATTGGAGTCATTTCTCTTGAAGATATGGATAAAATGTTTGATGAAATGGACCTTGAAGATGAAAATAAAGCACAAGAGTTAGCATTGATTTCACAAGAAGATATTAGAATAGATTGGATGATTAATAGTGGTTATTCACATCACATGACAAGAGACAAAGATAGATTTGTACATCTAGATAAGCACAAAGGTGGCATGGATATATTTGGAGATAACACTCCTAAACCTATCATAGGTAGAGGAGCTATCACCTTGGATGGAAAGAACAACACTGATGATGTTCTTTATGTTGATGGTTTGCAACGTAACCTACTAAGTGTTGGAAAGTTGCTTGACAAAGGATATCAGTTGGATTTCAAAGACAATAAATGCATCATTAATAACAAGGAAGGATAAATGATTGCATCAGGTTCAAAGATAAAAGGTTATGTTTTTCATCTTAATTAAGAAGCATTTGTTTTGTTGCTAAAGTAGATGACAGTTGGTTATGGCACAAAAGAATATCTCACATCAATTTTGACAACATAGTAAAGATAAGCAATGTAAAGGTAGTAAGAGACCTTCCTAGCATTGCAAAACAAGTTAATACAATATGCAAGGAATGTGTAATGGGAAAGCATGTAAGGAACTCATTCAGAAGCAAGAATAATTTGGAAGAGAACAAATTGGATCTAGTGCATATAGACCTATGTGTACCAACTCAAACAAGATCATAATATGGTGAAAGGTACTTTATTTTGTTTGTTGATGATTATTCTAGAATGATGTGGGTTGTGTTCTTAAAGGATAAATCTGAAGCATTTGAGAAGTTCAAAATATTCAAATCTAAGGTTAAAAATGAGTTTGGATTGAAGATAAAATGTCTGAGATCAGATAGAGGAGAATTCACCTCTAACATATTTTATGAGTACTACAAAGAACATGGGATAAAGAGATAGCTAAGTGCACCTAGAATCCCTCAATAGACTGGAATTGCAGAAAGAAGGAATAGGATCATACTTGACACATCGTGCACCATCATGATTGAAGGAAAGGTCATACACACCTATTAGAGAGATGTGGTCAATACTGCAGTCTATACTATCAATAGAATTCATTTGAGGCTAGGCGCAGATAAGACACCTTATGAGCTATGGTTTGGGAATGTACCTACAGTAAAATACTTCAAAATCTTTGGAAGCAAGTGCTATATCAAGAGAGATGAAGCAATCGGCAAGTTTGATGCAAGAAGTGATGAAGGTATTTTTCTTGGTTACTCTACTAAAATAAAATCTTATAGATGTTTTAACTTAAGATTGAAGAAGAATATCATTGCAATTTATCATGTTAAGATTGATGAGAAGTTTATGATTCAAGAAAGATATCATGATTATGCACCTATGATTGAAGAAGAACCTAGACCTACCAGTAAAGAAACAATTGTTGATGAAATGTTTGACATCATTGATGTATTATTCAATGACCCTCAAATGAGTGAAGAAGCATCACAAAAGAAAAAAGAGAGAGTCATACCTAATGTTCCTAAATTCACATCTAGATACCATTCAAAGGAAGACACCATTGGATATTAGAACAACAAAGTCATAACAAGATCAAAAGAAAAGAGTTCAATAGATAATGAAGAGGTATGTTTACTATCATAGATTGAACCCTTAAGTGTTTAATATGCATGTAATGATTCAGATTGGCATGAAACAATGAAAGAAGAGCTAGATCAAATAATTAAGAATGACACATGGGAATTGGTCCCTAGGCCTAGTGATAAGAATGTGATTGGAACCAAGAGGATATTCAGAAACAAAATGAATGAAGATGGTATAGTAGTAAGAAACAAAGCAAGACTAGTATGAAAAGGATATGTGCAAAGAGAAGGAATAGATTATTCTAATACATTTTCCCCTGTAAGAATATGTGAAGCCATAAAGTTATTTCTATCATATGCTACATTCAAGAACTTTAAAGTATATTAGATGGATATCAAGTCAACATTCTTGAATGGAGAGTTGAAGGAAGAAGTCTACATAGATCAGCCTAAAGGATTTACTTTATCAGATAGACTTGATATGGTATGCAGACTAAAGAAATCCCTTTGTGGAATTAAGCAAGCCCCTAGAGCATGGTATGAAAGATTAGATGGTTACTTGACTAAGATTGGACTCAAGAAAGGAGAAGCAGATTGTAATTTATTCATAAGAGAAATATCTGATGGATTTTTGTTGGTTGATATATCTGTTGATGACATTATCTTTGGTGGAAATGACAAGCTTAGTGCTAAATTTTCTAAAGAGACACAGAGAGAATTTGAAATGAGCATGATTGGACCTATCAAGTACTTTTTGGGACTGAATGTGCAACAAGCAGACAAAGGTATTTTCATTAATCAGTCTAAGTATGTGAAAGAGATATTGAAGAAGTTCAAGATGGATGATTGCAAGCCAGTAAGTACCCCTATGATAACAGGATGCAAGATTTCAAAAGAAGATGATCTGGCAGTAGTAGACATAACCTTGTATAAGTCTATGATTGGTAAACTAATCTATCTTATTCAATCTAGACCTAATATTTCTAATGTAGTTGGTATTGTTGGAAGATTTGTAGCAAATCCTAAACAAAGTCATCTTATGGCAGTAAAAAGGATATTCAGATATTTGAAAGGAACTATAGACTATGTTTTATGGTATCCTAATTTGGAGAATGTAGAGCTTCATGTGTATACAGATGTAGATTGGGCAGGTTGTGTGGATGATAGAAAGAGTACCTCAGGAGGAGCAGTATTTCTTGGAGATAGACTTGTTAGTTGGACAAGTAAGAAGAAAAATTATATTTCTCAGTCAATAGCAGAAGCAGAGTATGTAGCAGCAGCATTAAATTTCTCTACAATTGTGTGGATCAAGTAGATGATAAAAGATTTTGGAATTCAGATTGATTATCCTATTTTTATTCATTGTGATAACACTAGCACTATCAATATGTCAAAGAACCCTATGATGCATGCAAAGACAAAATACATTGAGATAAAATATCACTTCCTAAGAGAGAAATTTGTAGAGAAAGAAGTAAAGTTGGACTATGTGAGTACAAACAATTAGCTAGCAAACATATTCATAAAGCTGATACCTAAGGATACTTTTAAGTATCTTAGGGAGATGTTGGGACTAATTCCCTTCCCAGAATCTGATTAGATTATTTAGGAGTACATCAATCCTCAGTGACTAATGAATTGTTGACTACTCTACTTTAGGAGTAGTACTGGTGCTTAATTGTTTGGTGTCCTCTTCCATTGATGTCAAAGGGGGAGTATATATAGTCATGAAAAACAATACAAAAAGAGAGAGTATATAGAGTTGAGGAGTATGAAGTAAGGGGGAGTATACAGTAAGGAGATTTAGCAGTTGATATTCAGAGCATTCAGTAGTAGATGGAGGATTCATCATTGGGGGATTTTTTTTGAGGAAATGGAGAATGTTATAAAATAATTGTACATTTGGATTGGTGGTGTTTTTCATTCCATATGCTGCCATCAATGCCAAAGGGGGAGATTGTTGGAGATTTTCCAGCAAGCCAGATTTTTGACTGTATGTTTGTCGATGATGACAACATATGGTAAGAAGCATGCATGGAAGCCTGATGGAGAGAGCCTTGAGCATATCATTCCTATTTATGTTATCAGCATGATATCATAGATGCAGAGGTTGATTCTGAGTGAAGATAGTAACACAGTTGTTTGTATCAGTAGTGTTCCTGACAGGTCCTAGGAAGAGTTTTGTATGTGATTTGCAATATGGTTATAATGGAGCCTTGCACATTTATATTTGTGTTGTAGACATGTTCATGATGCTATGTTCATGGGTGCAGAGTCATTTGTGTAGTATAGGTTGAGTTATGATGTTTCTAGTTGACAGTTACAGTTTCCTAAGTTTATATGATGAAGCCGGCATTATTTTTATTGTTTTAGTAGTTGTGCCTATCATTTTGATATATGTGTTTGGATTAGTTTTTGGAGAAGAGTTAAGAGTGTGTGGTTAAGAGTGCATGCTATATTTTAGTATGATAATAAAGTTTGAGTTAATTTGGTGAAGCTGATAGTGTGAATTGACTTGTCTACTCATATGGAGTTGTGCGGTCCCAATTTGTCTTGTGTGCTTAGTATAGCCATTGTAGATGTTGTTAGAGAGTTATATTGTTTCTTTAATATGATTTCAAGGAAGTTATAATAGGATGACTTGATTATATCATTCGGAGAAAGATATCTATAGGCAGTCATCTATGATTTCTAAGGGTGGCAGATGTTGAAAGATAAGAGCAGAGCAGAAGGTGCAAAGTATTGAGCCATCAATAGAAGGTCTATGTGACATAGAAATGAGTGTATTCTATTCATTATAATTGATCTAGATAGTAGGTCTAACTTGTAGTTCACCAAGATCTAGATATAGTGTCTATCTATTAAACAGAAGGTTGCAGCCTTCACCCCTTTGAGCAGTGTGCTCCCGGACATTATGTCCTCACCCCTAACAGGGTTAATTGTAAAAGACTCCTAACAAGGTCTGACCCTTAACTAGGTCACTATACTTAATGCATTGTAAATATCAACTCCTAATAGGGTTGTAAGATCTTCTAACAAGGATCATTATACTCTAGTGTAGTTCATAGTGGGTGTTAATTCCCACTAGGGTTTTTACCTATTTGGGTTTCCCCGTAACCAAAATTGTGGTGTTGTGTTAAGTGTTCTCATATTGTGTTTATGCTTAATGTTCTTTTTTACTTAATTGAATAAATAATTGAATCTTGTAGATAACTGATTCACCCCCCCACCCTCTCAGTTATCTCTTGGGACTATTCCTAACACAATCTTAAAATTTTTCAACCATTAGATCATCATAACAAGCTTGATCTTCTACCTCAAAATCATAAGAAATTGTCTACCTCATCAATTCAGTCAGCTATTATAAAATTTAATGGTTTCTTTCACTCGGTCAATACCAGAATGTGTTGGTGAATATCTACTCGATTACTACTATACTCGGTATACACTACACTAGCTCGGTGTATACAAAAATCTTCAATTATCGACCACATAAACTTGTTCAGTTCTGATCTTCAATACATAACAAAATCATGTAATAAAATCAAGTCAACAATATGATGCCATAGACTCATCAATAAGTTATCCAATGTATACCATAGCCATATCTTTCATATCCATCTTATCTTCATGTAGATATATCATTCTTTTACCATTTTTCTTCTTTAGATATTTGTAACCATCATGATAAGTACAGTCAAAACTAGTTGACATCAATGCCAATACATTGATTGATTTAATTGCTTTACATATTAATTTAGTAGCTCAGTAACCTCCAATCATTATCTTTTACTTGTCCATTTAGTCTATCAAGATATTCAATAAGTTGTAGGTTATCAATCTCTCCCTTTGGCATTGATGGAAACACAATATCAAATATGTCATAGAATATCAAACATTTGTTCTACAACTTTATAAGTAAATTTTGTAGCTCAATAATCTCTCCCTAGCTTGTTCATTTAATATGTTTTATCACTACACAACATTCCATGCAAAGTCTCCCTGTGGATTTGATCTTCTTCTCCTTACTCTGACTCTTCTCTCCCTTTTGCTTCTCTCCCTATGGATAAATATTTCATTGATTCCTTCTCTCAATTCCTTCTTTGATATTTCATTGATTCATTCTCTCAATTTCTTCTCTGATATTTCATTGATTCCTTCTCTCCCTTTGACAATAATGCCAAAAATAATAAAAATCTCTGCAGTAGCCAAAATATTATCTCTGGTGTTTGGTTCAGATCAAGTACCTTCATGTACTGATATGTAGTGTTATTTTTCTAGCTTTCACAACATTAGGAAACCTAAAGTGTGAATGATATGCATCAACATCATTTGATATTATGATAAAGTATAGGTTGATGCAACCTCCTGATCACCTTAGTGACCGATAGACAAGGGATGGACCCCTAGTCTAGTCCTCAAGTACTCAAATGTATCCTTAGGTAAGGGTTTGGTAAATATATCTGCAAGTTGTTCTTTTGATTTCACAAACTCCAGTTTCACTTTCTTTTCTTGTACTTGTTTTCTCAAGTAGTGATACTTTATAGATATATACTTTGTCTTTGCATGCATCATTGGATTCTTAGAAATGTTTATAGCACTTGTGTTGTCACAATATATTGTCATTGGATCAGTGATCTCTTTATTCATCCCTTCCAAAAGTTTATTTATGCATGCAATATTTGAACAATTAGTAGCAGTAGTAACAACATCTTTTTCTTTAGCAGTGGACTGAGAAATATGTCCTTGTTTCTTTCTTATCCATGTAACTAATCTTTCTCCCAAAAATAATGCTCCACCTATAGTTCTATTCATGTCATCAATGTTTCTATCCCAATCTGCATCGGTGTAAACTTGTAGTTCAAAATTTCCCTCTTTCTTGTACCATAAACCATAGTTCTCTATGTTTTTCAAGTATCTTAGAATTCTCTTAACAATAGTCATATGTGACTCTTTAGGATTAGCAGAAAATCTTGCTACAATCCCAACTACATGTGCAATATTTGGTTTACTTTGGACAAAATACATCAATTTTCTAATCATTGATCTGTATAGTGTTTGATTTACCTTGGTTGATTCATCATCCTTTGTCAATTTTCATCCTATGAGCATCAATGTACCAACCAGTTTTGAATCTTCCATTCCAAAGGTTTTCAACACTTCTTTGATGTACTTTGATTGTGTAATGAATATACCTTCACTTTGTTGTAGTATTTACAAACCAAGAAAGAATTTAATCTCTTCAAACATTGACATTTCAAATTCTTTTCTAATTTCATCATCAAATGATTTGCATAGACTATCATGTCCTCCAAATATGATATCATCAACAAAAATTTCAGCAATAAGAATCTTGTCATTAGTTTCACCTTTCAAATACAAATTGTTTTTGTCACTTGTTCTAACAAATCCAATACTAATAAGATATAAATGCAGTCTCTCATACCATGCTCTTGGTGTTTGTTTTAGTTCATACAATGCTTTGTACAACTTACATACCATGTTTTTTTTATTTGTATCAACAAAACCTTCAGGTTGTTCAATCCATACCTCTTCCTCAAGTATTCCATTCAAAAATGCAAATTTGACATCCATTTGATATACTTTGAATCCTTTGTAGGCAACATATGCAAGTAATATTCTATCTCCTTCAAGTCTTGCAACTAGTGCAAAAGTCTCGCCATAATCAATACCTTCTTCTTGTGCATACCCTTTACATACAAATCTTTCCTTATTCCTAGGGACTTCACCATTATCATTCAAATTGTTTCTGAATATCCATTTGGTTCAAATAACATTCTTATCATTCAGTCTCGATACCAATGTCCATGTTTTTTTCTTCAGTAGTTTCTCAATTTCCTCATTCATTTCTTTAATCCATTCATCATTCTCAAGTGCATCCCTAACATTTTTAGGTTCAAATTCACAAAATAAACATGTGGTGCTTCTCAACTTACTTCGTGTCATCATGCCATCTTTCTTGTCACCAATAATCTGATTTTATGGATAGTATCTCCTCACAAATTTTGCTAACACTTTCTCTCTTCTTTGTTCATCATTCGATGTAGGATCAAGATCTTCCTCGGTAACTATTTCCTAATTCTTGGTCTCTATAGGCTAATGCTCGATGTCATTATCCTATTGCTTGATAATTTCAGCCTATTTCTCGGGTAGAATGTCAGGTTTCTCAATGTATGTGAATCTACCATAGTCTTCTAGTTCCTTTTTGCTTTCTTCATCATTTTTCTCAGCAAACTCATCAACTCTCACATTTTCACTTTCAATCATTTTGTTAGAAACCTTATTTAAACATTTGTAAGCTTTTCTTTTAGTAGAGTATCCTAATAGTATTCCTTCAACACCTTTTGAATCAAAATTCCCATATCTATCCTCTTTTAGAATGTAACATCTACTTCCAGATATTTTGAAATAACTTACATTCGGTGTGTACCCATACCATAATTCATAGGGTGTCTTGTTTGAATCTTTCTTTAGTTATACTTAGTTCAATGTGTATACAATAGTGAAAACAACTTCTCTCTAGTACATTTTTGCAACATCTTTTTCAATCATTAGTGTTCTAGCACAATCAACTATGGATCTATTCCTCCTTTCAACAATTTCATTCTACTGTGGAATTCTCAGTGCAGAAACCTGTCTTTTATTTCCATGCTCATTAAAAAAGTTATTGAGCTCATCAGAAATAAACTCACCACCTCTATCTAATCTCAAGCATTTTAACTCTTTTCCACTTTCTTTTTCCAGTTTAGCTTTGTACCATTTAAACATCTTGAAGGCTTTAGATTATTCTTTCAAAAACATAACAGTCATCATCTTAGAGTAGTCATCAAAAAATAAAATAAAATATTTGTCACCATAATAACTCTGAGTTCTCATATAACCACACAAGTCAGTGTGAACCAACTCCAAAATAGATTTCGATGAATAGTTCTTTCTCTTAAAACTAGATTTTGACATTTTTCCCATTTGACATTGTTTGCACATGACATGGTCATGTTTGGATAAGCTTGGTAAGCCTCTAACTTTTCTTTTCTTATTGATCTTAACCATATTGTCAAAATTCACATGACATAACCTTTTGTGCCATAACCACACATCTTCAGTTCTAACCAATAAAGAAGAAGTTTCAGCATTGTACAGATAGAATAGATTACCTTTTGATTGTTAACCAGTACCAACCAACTTTCCAATTTCATCATAGATTTTTACCTTTCTATTTTCAAATGTAACTCGGTGACTTGAGTTATTTAGTTGTGCTACACTCAAAAAATTATAGTTAAGTCCCTTCACCCAATAAGCATTCTCACATCTAATCTTATTGTTCAAGAAGATAGATCATTTTCCTTTTACTAGACAAGGTGTATCATTTCCCATTTTAATAGATCCACCATTATAATGTTAAAGGTATTCAAATTTATCATCATCACTAGTCATATGATGTGCATGGCCACTATCAATAATCCATGTATCATTCTTTCTAACTTTAGAAATAAGTGATGTTTCAACATACCTTTCTTCTTCTTTTGAATATTATTTCAAAGCTAAGAATACCACCTCAAAGTCTTCATTAGTGTCAGTGTCAGTTTTATCATCATCTTCAACAAGGTAACATTCTTTCTTGTCTTTATCTTTGTAGTCTCAGTTGCTTCTTCTTTCATAGGGTATGTTGCCTCTATTATCTCTGTTATCTCTTCTGTCAAACTTTTTTTCACTGGATCTCTTTCATTGTCTTTGTCATCATCTTTCCTGTTAGGACATCTGGTTGCAATGTGACCAATCTCTTTATAGTTAAAACATACCAAAGGTAGTTTCCCTTTGTATCTTCCTTTACCTTTCTACAGTCTTCTAGCCATTAATGCTTCAAGTTCATCAAGTTCATCCTTATCACTTTCACTATCACTCTCATTTCTTATGATGTTTTTACTACTCGATTTACCAATTTTCAAGGATGACATAAATCCAGATTCAACATTTGGAATAATACTATTATCATAGTTATTCAACTCAAAAGTATTTAGTTTACTTATTAGGCTATCAAGTGTAAGAGTGTTACCCAAGGTTGATCTCATTTCATGGATTGTAGAGATTCTAATAGTATAAATAGGTAGCAAGGTTCAAAGAATTTTACTCATAACAATGTCTTCATCAATAACACCTCCTCCTCCTCAAATAGCATTGACAATCTCCTTAATTCGGTTGTTGTACTGTGAAATGTTTTCTCCTACTTTCATCTTCATGTCATCAAAATTTCCTCTAAGATTCTCAGCTCTTTCCCTCAGCACATTCTCATCTCCTCCATGAACTAGTGCAAGTTTTTCCCACATTTCTTTGGCAGAAGTACATGTCTTGATATCTTCAAATTCAACATCTAATAAGGAAGCAACAATCTTTATCATTACCATATTATGTTAATGTCTATCTCTCAACTGATCAACAATCAAAGGTCCAGTCAATTGAATATAATCATTGCTCAAATAAAATACAACAAATTATCCAATTCCAGATATATGTAGCTTCATTCTGCTTTGCCATGTTGAGAAGTTATCTTTGTTCAGCTTGGGCACCTCTCTCTTATGCATCTTGTGATCTTTAGCTTAATTCCTTCAAACTTTCCTTGCAAGAAACCAATGCTCTAATACCAATTGTTAGATAATTGAGAGAGGGGGGTGAATCAGTTAATTTCAGTTATCCTACATTCCCAAATCTCCCAGATGTATATATTCAAACTTTTTAATCAAATTATCAAGTTGGTAAGCTATCAACAATAACTTTCTCTTCATCTACCGATTGACAACAAATTCAATAATGTATTTACCGATATGACTAGTTATGAAAAGTGTAAAGTAAAATAACAATTCAATCACATCAAATACACATAACATAGATTTTTAACGTGGAAACCCTATTAGGGGAAAAACTACCTGGGACCGGTAACCCAAATAATTCACTCTTCTGAAGTGAGCTTGGTTAGGAGCCAACCCTATTAAAAGTTACAAAACACACTGTAAGGTGTGACATGGCTAGAGGATTTATCACTAATAGTTCTCCCTTCACTAGCATTCACTATGGGGTCAACAAGAAACAATCAACATTCATTGAATGTCATAGTGAAATACAAAAAAAATTGTTAAGTCCACTTGGTTAAGAGATTTTTCTATAAAAATGGTTAAATTGATACAATAATGATCTAATTCAAATAAAACTAAGATTTGCAGATTTTTAGATCTATGCTAAGCTCAAAATACTTCTTCTAACCAATATTCAATTCAATCCTTCGTATCCTCTAATGAGCCTATAATTTGTCATGTTTATATCATTTGTTATAACACTTTACATCATGTTTATAATACCTTTCCAAGCCATTTCCATACATTACCTTGATTTATGAAGCATTAACTATGATTAATGATTTATTGATTAAAATTTGTATGTCTAGATAGTTAATGCTAAATTATGATGATTTATTATGATAAATGGTTATTATTAAATAATAAATATTTAGAGATGATTAACATGTTTTTTGTGAGATACTTGAGTCATTCATGCAGCTGGAAAGAAGGAGAAGCAAGTTGACACTTGTCAATATTCAGCAGTTGAAAGAAATGTAGAAAAATTCAAAAACCACTTTCAGTAAAATAGGCATATCTCACTCAATTATTAATTATATTTGGATTTTCTTAATGATTTGGAAAGATAAAAAAGAGGACAAAATCTTGTTAAAAGGGTTTGATCCAATTCGCAATAGTTAATGAGTAGCACTTATCTGAACTTGACTGAGTAAAAATAGCCAAGTTTAAAGGCAACCAAAACCCAGTCTTAGTAAAATGATCATATCTTTCATGTTTCTTAATAAAATATAGATTTTCAAACTGATCTAGAAAGCTAAAAAGTGTGTGTGTGAAAATTGTACCTAGTTGTGGACACAACACTTCAATAAAACATTAGAGGTTAGCAAATCAAAGAAATCTATAAATAAATGAAACTAAGCTAACCAGGTGACTTACTATCTTCTAGTAGGTGTGAGTATGGTATTCTCATATTAGACTAAGATTAGTGATGATGCAACACCTAAATGAAGGATTTAATGCAAAAAGATGAATGTGGATTAATCTATTTTTTTGGATTTTGAATGCAATAAGATGAAAAACTTGATATGAAACTAATCTAGAATGATTGAAATGATATGCAGATTTAATATAAGAATGATATGAATTGATATGAATAACTATGAAAAAACTATGAAAAACTATGAATTGATCTCACAAAATCGCCTGTCGCAAAAGCCTAATTCTTCGTGTGCAATTTTGCCAGAGTAATTATGCAAATTCAAGAGATATATTTTGTGAAGAGATGAGCCTTGTTTTTATAGAAATCCAGGGCTTGAGGATGCATTGAGAAAAGCCATAAATCACTCTTGATAAACTCAGGTTGATTTTTGAGTTAACAAGAAAATCAGAATTAATTAACTCACAAAATCATGCAAAATCATGCAAAAATAGCTTTTTAACTTAAATCAAAAGTTTAGATCAGCTTTCAACTCAAAATAGATATTGAGTTTCAAAAAGATAACAACTTGAATTGATTTTCTGATTTAAAGTTTAACTGCTCCTTCAAATGTGCATAGATAATTATGAATTAATTAAATAAATAAAGTGATTTATCTTCAACTTAACTAATTTTTGAATTAAAACAACTAATTTATGGGTTAAGCAATTATTAAATCAAACTTTTATTCAAAAAATATATCATTAAATATTGACAATTGACACTAATTAATTAAATAAGAATTTAATCAATTAGTCATAAGATTTTTTATTTATTGTCAAAATTAAATAATACAATTTAGGAATAAATGTAATTAAATTTAATTAAATAATTAAGTGGCAGCATTAAATCTAATTAATTAAATATTCAGAATATTCAAGTAAACAAACTTTAGGATAAATATGATTTATCGCCAAATAATTATTAAATCAAAGATAATTAGGATAAAGTAGGAATATTTCAAGGAATATTCCCTAATGCAGAATTAAGGTAATCAATTAGTGTTTTGATAACTTGATGTGCAGATGTGCCTTAGGTTAGGACTTTTATGTCAATTTTATTTGAATTGTTGATGTAAGCGGTTAATGAACCTATAACCCATTTTTGGGGTATTACATTTTGCCCCTCTTTGAATTACTATGTGAAGCACAGTTGTTCAAAGATTAATCTATTTTTGATGTTGAAACTGATTTGAGAGATAAATTGATTCTGAGATAGAAATTGATTGAAAGATTTGGAAAAAGTTGATTCAGGTCCTGGTCGACCAAGAATCGTGATGATGTCAACTATATCAACAATGAACCGGTGATTACGAAAAAGTATCAAAATGCTTGATTCTGAACCTTATGATTACGAAGAAGTGAGTGACCTGATTCTAGACTTGATTGTCCATAGGAATTGAAATCGTATCACATCTGAACCCTTCAGTTATGAAGAACCAAAGAAATAACACTAATGAACTAATGGTTACGAAAAGCTGATATAGTTTACAAGATTGATTAGGATACCAAATTGATATGGATCTCGATGAATTTGATATGCCCCAAGTGACAAGGTCTTTTGATGAATCAGCAGCTAGATGTGGTTGTTTTCTTAATTACTAAGGAAAGATTTGATTTACAGACTTAGTTGATATGCTACCATGCCCCCTTTAGGATGAAAATCAAAATATGATAAGAAAAGTCAGCATTAAATATTTTAGAAGCATGTTAATTGATTTGAGAAGTGGTTATACATGTTTGAGAATGTGTTCTGCATCATTTAGAGGTCCTGGAGACAAAGTTTGACTAGGTTTGACCATGATTTGACCATGGGTGACCAAGTTGAAATTTCAATAGTTTGATGTAAGATAATCAATTAAGTTGAATTTTGGATTTCTGTGATGATTGAAGGTCGATTATGTAAGCAGTCGGTCATCTTGGGTCCGAAAATTTGAAATCATTATTTTGACAATATAAATGATCTTAGATTTTTATTTTGATCCCGAAAATGGGTTCAGAATGTCAAAATTAGCCAGGGGTTCTTGCTTGGTGATCTGTTAAGAAGACCTTCATGCAATACTCAGTCCTTATGATATGTTTAGCATAGTTTTCGAGAATCATTAAGCATCAAGCTAATTTGGGCAATTGTGAGATGAATGGAATCATGCAAAGTGCAAAGTCACATGTAGAATGAAATGCAAACCTAAGACCTAGGACTTAGTCACTGATCATGTGTCGGTCATTTTCATCACTGAATTTTTATTAGGTAACTAGATAAATCAATACAACATCCACTAGTTAGGAAACTATGAATATATGAATATTGATTTGTATGCACAAAAATCAATACAACGCCCACTGGCTAGACAACCATGGACATATGAATATTGATTTTGTTTTCAGAATGTCGGATTAGATATAAGCACCAAGGCACAAATGCCAGGATGACCTGAATATCATGTCCATTTTGATATAGCAATTTGTATAAGCATCAAAACATAGATGTTGTGATGACCTAAATACGCCTTGCATTGAAACATGTCAAGAAATCAAGAGATCATTCCAAATCCATTGTGAATTACCCATAGTGACCCTTTACCATTCACATCCTTAGGTA
Source organism: Chamaecyparis obtusa (assembly GCA_027943335.1). Lineage (NCBI taxonomy): Eukaryota > Viridiplantae > Streptophyta > Pinopsida > Cupressales > Cupressaceae > Chamaecyparis > Chamaecyparis obtusa. Next base: position 1,413,013 of record BSBK01007312.1, read on the forward strand.
AGATTGTGTTTCATAGTAGGAGTAAGAAATCACTCAAAAAGACAATAGTTAGAACAAAATTCCTTGAATTTTCTAGGTATCAATGATCGAGGTACTCATGGCCATCCAATACAAGATGGAGGCTCTTATAGAAGGACACTATTTCAATCCAAAATTTCCAAAGTTATATTTTCACATACAAGCAAAAGACAAAGAAAAGATTATGCCCCTAGTCATCACTCTCTAAATCATGTAAAAGACATCATCGAAGAGCTCGAAGGGACACAATATGCAAAAATCTCAATTCGAATCAGTAAGGACACAAGGAGATAAAAGAAAGTGAAGCATAGTGTGTTTTCAATTTTTTGTTGATGTTTGATTGCGTTGTTGTAGATGCAAAATCCTTCCTGGAGAGGAGACTGATTGACTGACTTGGATGAGGCTTCAAAGGACCTTGACTAGATATGACTCATATGAGGTATATTGGAGACCATAGGATATGACATTAATTGCCCCCAAGTTTGAAACATTGATAGAATACACAGACACTTTGTTGATTGGTGTACAGACCGACTTTATTGAAAATAAGAATGTAGAAACAAACCAAGAGATATGTACAAACTAAAGCAAGACTGAAAGCTAGGAAAGACCAAGATTGCACTGATAGATGGAGCATTTTGAATAAGTGGCACTCATTTTTTGGGTTTTCACCATCTTGGCGGAGATTCTATTTTTGCTACCAAGGTGCCTATTTCCAGGTTTTCACTAAGGAACTTTTTTTTTTCTCATTTTTTTGTATTTTTCAATTTTTTAATTTTTTTGTACTTTTTTCATTCTTTTCATTTTTTGATATTTTTCAATTTTTTTGTTAATCATCAAGGCACCTATTGCTAGGTTTTCACCAAGATGTTCATTTTTTCAGGACTTTTTATGATTTTTATAATATTTTTAGGACTTTTTTAAAAAGACTGAATGGCTTAGGCATAGAATTTCTTCAGATGGAGAACATTGATTGGTTCTCAGAGCTATTCTCCTTTAGTCATTGAGAGTTGATAGGCTCCAGAGCCAAAAGTAGCAGTGATAACAAAGGGACCCAGACAGTTGGGTTCAAACTTCCCCTTGCATTCTCTATGTGATTGATTTTTAGGATTCTCTCTCAAGACTAGATCACCAACCTAAAATTTTGTGTCTGACTTTCTTGTTGTAGCCTCTAAACATTCTTTTCTAAAATACTATGAGATGATCATATGTTGCTTTTCTATGCTTATCTAGTAGTTCAAGTTCTTGCAACCTAGACACTTTGTAGTCATCATCAGTTGCTAGACCATGCATTGTGATTCTTAGTGATGGGATTTTAACCTCAATAGGTAGTACCGCTTCAGACCCATAAACTAAAGTGAATGGTGTAGCCCCAGTGGGCATTCTGATACTTTTTATGTAGGCCCAGAGAGCTAGATTGATCATGAGATACCAGTCTCTTCCTGTTGTATGTACCCTAAAATAGTCACCTAGACTTTGGGGCCCCATTCAGCAATTTATCAAATCCCTGAATCAATATTTTCAAAAATCAACATTTTATGAATTATATCAATTTCCTTGATCAAGTCCTATTTTATAATTTTTTATTATTTGCCTTGGGCTAACCATTTTATCTTAAGTCTTTATTTATGAAAAAGGAATATTTCCTCCCCTTTTAATAAATAAAAAGCCCCCCACTTTTCCTCTTATCCTAAGTTGCACAAATAAAGAATTATTCTTATTTTATAAAAAGAAGAAAAGTACTTTTTGTCTCATATGGACAAATGTATGCACCCTAAAATGGTCGCCTAGACTTTGGGCCCCCATTCAAAAATTTATCAAATCCCTGAATCAATATTTTCAAAATTCAACATTTTATGAATTATATCAATTTCCTTGATCAAGTCCTATTTTATCATTTTTTATTATTTGCCTTGGGCTAACCATTTTATCTTAAGTCTTTATTTATTCAAAAGGAATATTTCCTCCCCTTTTAATAAATAAAAAGCCCCCCTCTTTTCCTCTTATCCTAAGTTGCACAAATAAAGCATTATTCTTATTTTATAAAAAGAAGAAAAGTACTTTTTGTCTCATATGGACACAAAAGTCAACTCTTATTTTCTCATTGAAGGATATTTGTGCACATGGATTGCTCCTCTTTGATGCTCCACCATTGATTAAATCTTTTGCCTCTTAATCTCCATGGTCCATTTTTTCTCATTTCCTATAAAAGAAGAGCTCTCTTCCTCATTCTAGGTCATTCACTTTTATGCTAACTTTATGCTGCAGGAATTCTTGAAGACTTTGAAGCTTTTTGAAGATCATTGTTGCATCACATCTTGGCTTTCTTCATTGCTTCATAGTTTAGTTTTCATTCTTTCATGGTAGCTTCATATTTTATGCTTTCATAGTTTAGATTTCCTTTCATGCTTTAGAATAACTCATCTAGTTTAATAGGAAGGATTGTAACACTTGCTATTTCCATTTCATAGTTTAGCTTGTACTTTCATTTTCATAGCTTAGCTTGCATCTCTCATTTTTAGCTTGCATATTTACATCTTCATTCTTATCCTACTTGCATTGCATTTCATTTGATTCTTGGGGATATTGGCATTCTTGCCCTTGTCTTGACTTGAATCTCTCATTGTGTGGTTGACTAGCAAGGTCATAAGTTTATTAGCTCTAGCTGAGAGCAATTTTACAATCTTGCAACTCCATACATAGAGAGCTATGGAACAATTTTTGAGACCTCAATCTTGAGTGTTCTTGATTGTAATGATTCATATAAGTGCACTATTTTGTGTTTACATTTTTGGCGCCCACCGTGGGCAAAAACATTAGCATTTTTTCTTTTATCTTCTACATTTTCGTTAAATTTTTTATCAATTTTCGGCTTTATTTTCAGTCTCTCATTTTTTGTCTCAGAGTGTTGTATGACATCTATCACTAGTTTCATGCAATAGTTTCTTATATAGTAGCATAACACTTTACCAATTAAAAGTGTCGCACTGTTTGATAGAAAGTGTCACACTGTTTGGTGTAAACTATCACCTGCAGATCAGTGAACTATCGCATCAGGCTAAACTATCATACTATTATGCAGAGAAGTGTCACATGATAAACTTGCTGATCATAGTGTCACCTATGCCGACAGTGAGTTTTTTTTAGATCTTTTTGGCCGAGTTTAGATTTAATTAGTTTGTTGGTTCAGTTCACTATGGTTAAGCAGAGTTTAGTTGCAAATTTCATTTAAATTTTGGATTTTGCTAACCTTGTGGGCCTAACAAGTTATGGTTGTAGGTACATTTTCTTGAAATATTTTTCCAAAAGAACGCATGTCAAAGCTTCAAATGCACAAGGGCTACTAACGGTTTTTGTAGGGCTACCCAAAGCATAAAAACCCAATCAAGTGTGCTTGTTTTTATTTTCATTTCAAGTGTGGCAATCTACTAGTTGTTTCCTTTAGTAGGCACATAATAACTAGTGGAAGAAGTTTTGAGGTGGTAGGAGAAATATGCTCTTCACCCTTGTGGTGAACTAGAAAATCTTGACCCATCTTAGGATTTTGGAAACAAGAGGGTAATTGAACTTTGTTTGGTGTGTTTGGGAGAAAGCTTTGAGATAAAGGAGTATGTTCTTCACCCTTGTGGTGAAACAAAATCTTTGAATCTCATAAGTTGATCCAAATTTTTTTTTGATTGTTAGAATCCTTTAGCGGGCCTGCTCTTGAACAATCAAGAGGAACGACCCAAGTGGAGACAAGCTTATTGCGGGCTATTCTGACCCACTATAAACTCAAGGCTATTAAGGACACAAAACCTTGGTAGACGTAGTGATTGTCTTCACTTGATGTGAGTACTTGTGGGATTGTGACCATGAGGAAAATATTGAGCAAGAATGCTTAAGGTACTCTTGAGGCCGCGAGGTCCGTTACTTGCCACAAGGTAAGGAGTCCCTTTGGGGAGCAAGAGGGGTACTAAAAATGGAAGCTCTTATTAAGAACCATAATTAGAAGCCACCCTATTTTGTCGCTTAGCTTCTTGGTGCAAGGATTGATCTAAGTGGAATAACTCAGATCACCCCAAAACTAATCACCATATGTGTTCCTTTGGTTGTGTCTTTGGCACTTCCATTACAAAGCCAATATATATTGTGGGCAACCACTTTGTGTGAGGAAATGGAGAATCAAGTTGTGGGCCAAGTTGTTAAGTATTGAGCCTTGACTTTCTAGGATAGATATTGCTTGAAGTGTCTTCAATTGTGTAATACCCATGTAAACGTTCTTGCATACTCAACATCTCAGTAGCACTTGTAAGGTTTTTCAATTTTTGATATCACAAGTGTTTGTCTTGGCAAGATTGCTTTTTCCCTTGTTTCAAGTGTTTTAAGACATGTTTGATCCCTTACTATTTGCAAACCTGTCGAATTTCTACTGATATTGTGATTGAAATCAAAAAATTGACCCTCAAACTGAAAATTTTGAACAAACAGTCCCAAAAATTGAGAATTTGCACTTCATTGGTCAAAGAGTCACGGAATACTAAAAAATTGTTGCACCCTGTTCTGAGAACTGTCGCGTGACAGTTCATCCTTGCACGATTGTCGTCCTGCTTACTCATAAAGTGGCGCACTACTAGCCTAGAAAGTGTTGCCTGGTGTGGTGTGAAGTGGCACTTAGTCTTAAAGTGATGCACTGTTTGCCTGGAAAATGTCACCTAAATTTTTTTTGTTGTATACCTGGTTTCAGTAGTTTCGCAGTTGCTTTTAGTTGGCTAGGTCTTTAGGTGGGTAACTCATCTTGCCACTGGAAGCCTGTCTTTACTCTGAATTTCTATTTTTAGCCCTCTAGAGGTAGTGTCATTTGATTTACCAAGTCACCTCAAGAAGAATTGTTAGGTTAGAAGATTATTCATGTTGAGAAAAGTACATCTCTAGAATTGTTAGTAACATTCTTGGAGAATTTTAGTACTCTTTTTGTCCAAATCATTTCCATTCAAATTCAATTTTAATTATGCAATTTGGCTAAGTCCATCCTCCTGGTTCAAATGTGCAAGGATATTGATCCTTTGATTTAAGCACCTCTTTGACAGTGTTGGTAATGCCTTTTGAAATTTCTATCTTACCATCTCTTTTTTGGACATTAGAGAACTTTGATTATCCTAGTTTGGTGTTGACACTTTGAGAGGTCACCCTATCATCAACAATCTTTTTTTCTTTCATGTTAGTTACAAAAAGGTACCAAGTGAATTAAGGGAAATGACCCCCAGTTGCCTTTAATCAGTTACCCTTAGTTAAGACTCGTCAACATCGAAAGGGAAAAGAGCCCATTTTTTATCAATCTTCTAAGAGTGAGTCTGAGGTTTGTTTTGACCCAAAGAGTAATCCTAGCAAATTGAGTACCTCTGTAGCACATTTTTCATTGCATATGGATATGAGTTATACCTTGACCAAACAACAAAGACAAATAATAGATCAATCACTTGGTGACATTTTTCAGAGGCATAGGAGAAACATGTCATTTGAAGATGGCAATCAACGTGACTCACCTCCTATTTATTCAAGATATCTAGAGCTCATCAATGAGCCGAAAGACATTATGCACAAGCTCATCAAGATGCATGGTCACAACATGAGGATCAAAATAATGCATCTAGTGAAGCTCATGTCAATGCAACACATGCCAATAATTGGTACAAACATTCAAGACCAAGTTCCCTGCTAAACACAAATTCAAGATATACAAGTGAGAGACTAAAAAGAATTGAGTGGGAAAAATAGGCTGCAAAAAATGAATGAGCTACAAAAGAAGAAAAAATTAGGCTCCTAGAAGAGGAATAATGAGCCTTGTTGGACATAGAGAGAAAAGCATTCCAAGAGGAACAAGATAGGATATTGGCCCAACAACTCAACAATCAATCCAACAACAGGGGTACCAATAGTGGAACCAACTCTCCACCATCAACTCCCTCAGAAACCCCAAGAAGTAGAAGGAGGTCAAATACCCCTTGAAGATCACCTAGTCCTAGAGGAAGGACTTCTTGACATGCACATTATAGGAGACACACACCTCCTAGACTATCAAGAGATCCCTCCCAATGAGCACATCACAGCTCTCAACATGGAGGAAGTAGTGCCAACTTTGATACTCATGATTTTATGAGAATGCAACAAGAACCACTATTTCAACAATATGTGGAAAAATATGTTGAGTAAAATAAGGATCAATTCTTGGAAAGCTTGATCAACAAGGGTGCAAGGGTCCCATACAACTTTGATGTGGACATAAAAATTAAGAAGCGAAACCCTTCAACTAATGAGGTGATTAAACAGATGCAAAAGACTATGGATAAAATGATGGCTCCAAAGAATACCTTCAACTTGGACTCCATATGTCCCAATCCCATTGAAAAGAGTGTGGTTATGGTAGATTTTCCTAGAAAGGTTGAAATCCCCACATATGATGGTAGTGGTGACCACCATGACCATGTATGACAATTCTATATCATGAGCTTTGAATTTCATCATGAGGACTCCTACCTTATGAGATTATTCCCAAGGAGCCTTAAAGGCCAAGCTATGGAGTGGTTTACTAACCTTACCCCTCTTGTTAAAACATTCAAAGAACTTGTCCAAAGGTTTGTGCAGCACTTTGCATACAATCTATCAAGGTCAGTCACCATGCTTGATTTGTGCAAGCTAAAACAAAATTAGGGGGAACCCTTTGTGACATTTTTACAAAGGTGGAGATGCTTATGCTCCAAATATTGTAGGACCATCCCTGAGGAAGAAAGGATTGATATAATTGTGAGCAATCTAGTGCCAGAATTAAGATATGAAGTTAGAAAAATGGTCTTTAATTCTTTTGACACTATGGTATAAACTACATGTCGCATTGAGGATGTTCTAAAAGAACAAGGTATTTTGGCCAAACAAAGTAACAACAACAATGGCCCAAACAATAACAACAACAATAAGGATAAGAAGAACTCATATTGGAACAAAAATAAGCAAGTAGTCAATGATGGAGTTATTGACTCTCCACAACCTGAGGAACAAGGAGTTTTTAATCTATCTAATGTAGTTCAAGCTATGAAGCTACAAACATCCTTAGATCATCGAGAACACAAGCCCAAGTATCAAGATAAACCTAAGTCTGGAAAGAGGCAATTCACTAAGCTTGGAGACTCTTATGTAGATATTTTCAAGACCTTGATTGCTCATAATTTGGCACAACCTTAGGATCCTACAAAGTTTCACATACCAGATCCTAAACCTTATTGGTGGGATGAGAAAGCTTACTATGTATACCACAATGGGATTGGACATGACATTGAAAATTGTTTTAAACTTAAACATATTTTTCAAGACCTTATTGAGACTGGGAAATTACATGTTGATGGGTTGACTACAAATGTAGACCACAAGGCCTTTAAGGAGCCCTTGCCTAAGTATGAAAAGGGGGGGACTTCTAAAAACAAGAATGGCAAGGCCGCAATCAATTATATATATACAGCTACAGAAAATGTCATCAATATGATTGAAGTTGTGGACAATGATGTCAACATGATGAGAGGGAAAGATCCCTATGGTTATGATGTGAACTCACCTCCCATATTTGATGAATAACCCATTGTTGTGCTTAGGGGTCCTCAATCTCAAAGGTCATCTCAGCCTCTCAATGCTATTACTAGGAGTCAGTCCCAAGGTCTTATTGTCATTAGAGGTCCTAATTCTAACAAATCCAAGCAACCAGTGTCCAAAAGTGTTCCTTCCAAGTCTACAGTTGGTCCTAATATGAGTTATAACCTTGTTGATCAATTACAATGAACGCCAGTGCAGATTTCCATTTTTGAGCTCTTAGAATTGTCTCCTAGACACAGGAGTGTCCTTGAGGATGCCTTGCAAGCTGCTAATGTTCCTAATGACATAGATGTCAATCAATTCCAAAACATGGTCAATCACCTTGCTAGACCTCATTACTGCACATTTTTAGAAGAGGATGATAAAGCATTAATTCATTCTCACAATTTGGCCCTTCATATCGAGGTCATGATCCACAAAACCCATGTTAGGTGCGTGTTAATAGATGGGGGTGTTGGGCTTAATATTTTATCTTTGAGTCTATTGAAAGCTTTGGGATATTGTGAGAAAATAATTGACACTAGGATGAAGATCACAATTAAAGCCTATGATGAAGCAAAGCAAAGTTCTAAGGGATTGGTTGTTCTCCCTGTTAGGATCGGTCCTGTGGAAAAGGACATTTTGTTCTAGATTTTTTATGCCAAACCTTTGGCATATAATATCTTGTTGGGTAGGTCGTGGATTCATGACATGCAAGTGGTGTCATCTACCTACCACCAATGTGTTAAGTTCCCTTACAATGGAGTTGAAGTATGCATACCAGGGGATAGCACATTATCTATTAATGCAATTTCAGCTGGCTCTCATGTCCCTTTGAATAGAGAGGCTGGTAGTTTTGATACTGCTCTTGAGTAGTGTAAGAGTAAGTTTAAGTCTATAGACCTTGGCATGGGAGACTACCAAATGGATTCATTCAAAAAAATGCCAATCTCACCTAGGTCTTATGGAAAACCTTCATCTAAGAGGAAACCTTCATCCTCAGCTATGACCTTGTTTGGAAAGTTTGTAGAGTCCTCAGTACCTATTCATGAGGAGAAAGAGGAGGTAGCCATCAGAGATTGGATTTATAGAGAGGAAAAGTATCAACACAATGAGAATTTTTCTCCATCTCCTTAAACCTACAAGAGAGGGTATAATTTGGTTAAAAACATGGGCTACCCAAGTCACGACCCTCTCAGTCATAGGTTAGATGCCAAGGTTGAACCACTCAACCATGCTCTTTTTGGTCATAGGACTAAGTCAACAGTCAGCCTAGGCTTTGATCATGAAAAGAAGACAAGTGTCCCTATCCTAGATGTGATGGATAGTGACAGTGACTCTGATTATACACCCGATCTTCAAAACCAGCAAGACATGATTGATGATTGGGTGCCTTCCACCAATCTCCTTTGGGGAGATTTAGATGATTCAGTAGCTGGAAATATAGACACCAGAGAAGGTGATACCCTTCACAATCTCAAAGCTACTACATCAAGGCATCCCAAGCCTTCTTGGTGTAAACATCGCAGCAGAGATTAAGAAACAGATTCACATGAGTTCAAGTGGGACTCTCTTTCAGATGAATCAGTTGATTTGTACATGGATGTTGTCCATACTTATAGTACTCAACCCGATGTGACCAACGAGCCTAGTGTAGGACTAGAAGATTGGACTCCTCAAATTGCCTTAGTGGATGATGCTTCATTTGGTAGGATGAGTCCTAATTCAGGTACCTTAGAAGGAGAATTGATAGATCCTAACTATGCGATCACCAGAGATAATGCCTTTCATATCAATAATGTTGCACCAGTCATTGACCTACCCCTTGTAAACCATCATTTGATTGATTGGTCACAACTTTATCAAGAGCCTCAGCTCCTCACTTTTCACAATGACTACGAGATAGCCTGCTACTTGAATGCTCTTGAACCCGTAGTCTCTTCCACCAAGGAACGTACAACAAGTATGATAGAGCTGGATATTAAGTACCTCAGTCAAAAAATAAAAGAACCAAAACAAAAGAGAAATGGTTCTAATGGTGAAAATCACTTTGTGGTAGTGTTAGAACCCAAAATAGTAAAAATAAAAGACATATCCAAAGGTGAAAACCTCTTCGAGGCACCTAAGGATGGGGTGCTTAATAACCTGCTGAGTTATTTCTAGGACAAGTCATCAATTCTTATTGAGTCTACACAACCAGTAAATTTGAATATGAAAGAGGCTCCACAAGTGATACATCTAGCTCAATCTCTGTCAGTGCAAGAAAAAGAGGCATACACAAAGTTCTTAGAAAAGAAGAAAATCAATTTTTCTTGGACATATTCAGACATGCCAGGGCTTGACACTAATCTCATTATGCATCACTTATCTATAGCTCTAGGAATTAAACCAGTAAAATAGAAGTTGAGGAAAATGCATCCTCACATAGCTCTCCTTGTTAAGGCTGAATTAGAAAAGCTCATAGGAGTAGGATTCATTAGATCTATCGACTATGCCGAGTGGATCTCAAATATTGTTCTAATTTCAAAACATGATGGGTCCATTCGTGTATGCATAGACTTTAGAGATCTCAATAAAGCTTGCCCAAAGGATGACTTTCCACTCCCTAACATAGACATGATAGTGGATATGACTGTGGGCTATGAGATATACTCTTTAATGGATGGTTTTTCCAGTTATAACCAAATCAAAATAGCTCCTGAGGATCAAGAAAAGATAGCCTTCACATGTGCATGGGGAACCTATTGTTGGAACGTCATGCCATTTGGATTAAAAAATGTAGGAGCCACATACCAAAGATCTATGACCACAATATTTCATTATATGATGCATAAAAACATGGAGGATTATGTAGATGATACTTTGGCCAAGTCTAAGCAAAGGGATGCACACCTAGAAGATTTGGAAGTAATTCTAGATCGAATGGAGCAATTTCAGTTAAGATTGAATCTGAAAAATTGTACATTTGGGGTTACCTTAGGTAAACTTCTAGGATTCATAATTTCAGCCAAAGGAATAGAGGTGGATCCTGAAAAGGTTCAAGCTATATTAGATATGCCACCTCCTAAGAGCATTAGTTAGATGAGAAGTCTTCAAGAATGACTCCAATCCATACAGAGGTTTATTTTGCAGCTTACATATAGAGCAAAACCATTCAACAAGACACTGCATAAGGGAGCCACATGTGCTTAGAATGAGGATTGCCAAAAGAGCCTAGATCAAATAAAGCAATACATGGCCAATCCTCCAATTTTAATGCCTCCTATCCTAGGAAAACCATTAATTTTGTACATCTTAGCGACAGAATCTTCCTTGGGGGCATTGTTGGCTCAACTTGATGATACTGGGAAGGAAAGAGCCATCTACTACATTAGTAGTACTCTAGTATCTTATGAGATCAATTATAATAGTATTGAGAAGTCTTATCTTGCGGTAGTGTTTGCTTCCCAAAAGTTGTGACACTACATGCTTGCCCATACTATACATCTTGTTGCAAAAATTTATCCTCTTAAGTATTTTCTTACTAAGGCTGCTCTCATGGGTAGACTTGCTAAGTGGATGATGGTTTTGTCAAAATTTGATATAGAGTACATTGAGCGTAAGGCTATAAAAGGGAAAGCTATTGCAAATCAACTTGTTGATTTCCCCGTCAAAGATAGCATGCCTATTCAAGTAGAATTCCCAGATGAGCATATCATGTACATGACCACATGTACTTGGAAAATGTTCTTTGATGGTTCAAATATGCAAAATGGATCAAGAGCTAGAGTACTGTTTATTTCTCCTCATGGGTACAACATACCTAAGTCTTACAAACTTTTGTTTCCATGCACAAATAATATTGTAGAATATGAGGCTCTAACCAATGGAATGAAGATGGCTATAGAGTGGAATATAATAGAGTTACATGTCTTTGGGGATTCACAATTAATTATCAACCAAGTAAATGAAGAGTACCAAACTAAGGATGATAAGCTGATACCTTACAAAAATATGGTTGATTCATTATGATGTTACTTCACATTTGTGACATTTCAATAGATCCCTAGAGCAGAAAACAAGGCAGCCGATGCTATGGCTACACTAGCTTCACTCCTTCAATTAAAACAACATAAATCAAGATTTGAATTCCTGGTGGAAGAGCTACGTCACCCCATTTTTGACTCCTCAAACAGCCATGTCATTTGTACCTTGGTTAGCCATGACTCATCCCGCTATGGTGCTATTTCCTCATACCTTCATGATGGCATCATCCCTGATACATTTAACCATTTTGAAAGAAGAAACCTTGTTCGTAATGCCTCTCACCATACCCTTATCTCTGGTGATCTGTATAGGAGGGGTTTAGATGGGACACTTCTTAGGTGCTTGGACAAGGATGAGTCTGACCAAGTTTTAGTTGACATTCATGAGGGCATTTATGGAGGACATTCTAATGGTCTTGCCATGGCCCGAAGGTTGCTTAGGGTGGGGTATTATTGGCCCACGATGTAGATAGATGCTATAGCTTTTGCCAAATCATGTGAAAAGTGTCAGAAACATGGAAACCTGATTCATGCTCTGGGTAGGGAGCTTATTCCTTCTATTTCTCATTGGCCATTTCAGCCCTGGGCCTTTGCCTTGTTGGGAAGATTCATCCCAACTCATCAAGTGGACATAAATTCATTATTACTGCTACTGACTACTTTACCAAATGGGTAGAAGTCATTCCACTATTTGTTACTTCAGGAAAGACAATCTCTTTGTTCATATTGAATCATATCATTTATCGGTTTGGGATATCTTCTGAGATAATCATTGACAATGGAGGTCAGTTCAAAAACAAGGACCTTACACACCTCTACAAGAAATTCAAGATAAAATAGCATTGGTCCTCCATTTACTTCCCACAAGGAAATGGACAAGCAGAGGCTTCTAATAAGACCATTCTCAAGATTCTCCACAGAACAATTCACAAGAATGGTCGAGACTGGCACTTACAGATCAATCCAGCCTTATGGGCTTACAAAATGAGTACACATACTCCCACAGGGGCTACTCCTTTTTCCCTCACTTATGGCACTGAAGTAGTATTACCTTTAGAAGTAGAGATCCCTTCACTTAGAGTCTCTCTCAAAGGTTTGATAACAGATGATGATTATCATGCCATGAGGTTACAAGACTTAGAACTTCTAGATGAAAAGAACAAGGCCTCATTTGATCATATGAGAGTGTATTTGAAGCGTATGTCAAAGGCATTCAACAAGAGATTCACCCTAGAGAGTTTCAAGTAGGTCATCTTGTTTTGCGAGAGAATCCTAAGAACCAACAAAATAGAGAGCAAAAGGGTAAGTTCAAACCTAATTGGCTTGGGCCATATGTCATCACAGCTACTTTTGGAACATGTGCTTACTTGTTATCTAATGAGGATGGTGAACAGCTCCCTGATCCCATCAATGTTTTGCACCTCAAGAAGTTCTATCCATGATGCCTATTCAGTCTAGGGGGCATCTTTTGTACATATCTTATTAGTATTGAAAAAATTCCAAAAAAAAAAATTCATATATGATGCTGAAAAAATTCTAAAAAGCATATAAAGTCCTAAAAAAATATTAAAAAATCAAAAAATGCAAAAAATTCAAAAAAAAAAATAGAAAAAGTGCCTTGGTGAAAACCTGGAAACAGGCGCCTTGGTAGCAAAAATACAAAAAAATTGAAAAAATCAAAAAATCTCCGAGTGCTGAAAACTTGGAAACAGGCGCTACTTGAGGCCTTTGCACCCTTATTTCTCAGCATGTGTCCTTGACACTTCACCTTTCTCCATCATGCCTTGACCTTGTTGCCTTGGTTTGGAATTGGTCTTTGTCTTTGTCTAGGGGGCATAACTGTGTTGGCTTTGGTCTCTAGGATGTGCTGGTCTTTAGGACATTTTGCAAATGGTGTTTTTCAACACCACCCAAATGATTTTTTTCAACACTACCCTAGCGTTGAGTGTTTCTCAACACTTACCAGATATCTTACCCGCATTCTAGCATGATATGATATCTCTCACTGGCAGATGCGATACTCAAAGTTTAACTCTATGACCTACACACACGCACTTAAACACTTGACTCACTAAGACTTGTTTGACTTTATTTCTTTGTGTGCTATCTGTGATGATTTCTTTGATGAGTGTTCTCTCCCTATGATATTTTTTGATGATGCATAGCTAGAAGACGGAGGGCATGAGAACATGTTTTATTGCTTTTTCTACTTGTGGGTATATTTTATTGGTTCTCACTGTCATTAGCATTTATGCTTGATCCACTTGACATTGGGATCTACAAGGTATTATCCTTGATTGTTTGTGAGTGCATGTTTATATCCATCTTGACCTTCTTATGTCCTGATGCTAGCATAATCTTGCTATAGAAAACTTAGGTAATCTCACTGCACTAGTCATCTTGACCTATATGTCTTTGGTGCCTAGGTGGGATTTCCACATTCAATCTGATATAGATCATATTCATATACCCATAGTCATACTAGTGTGTATTGTATGATCTTATCATGCTACCAATAAAGCTCGATGATGATTATTAGATGTCTATTAGCGTTGTGACCTTGCAAGTCAACCACCTTTTCATAGTAGCTTGCATTTCTAGGTTCATGATAGTTTAGTTTTGCATTTTGTATATGGAGAGAGCTCTCCTTTCATCTTTCAAGGACCTATTGGTTAACTGTGCTCACCTTTCCTTTTCTTCAATCATGTCTTTCACTCCTTGTCTTTAACATCACATCCTATTCCTGTCATCAGAAGGGGTTAATCTTATCATCTTATATAGCATTTTGACTTTTTGACCTAATTTTCAAAACACCTCAGAATTGCATGAAAATTGCACCCATAGCTAATTTCAACATCCTAGATCTATTTTCAGACTCAAAATCAAAATCTAAGTTAATCTTGATAGCCAAAATTGCATTTCAAATTTTCTCCTTCGTCTGCACAGTTGGCTGACCTTTTGAGGCCTGATCCTTCGATCTTTGCTGGGGGACCTTCATTTCTTCATCCCCATCTCTTTCAAACTCCTAGTCTATCATTCATTTTCACTCACTTCATCTTTCTAAGGTTTGACTGAGTCAAACTCGGGCATATCTTCACTGCTTGATGGTTATCCTATCATCTTTCATCTTCTAGTGCTTTGATCAAGTTTATCTATTTGCTGCTTCTCCTCTACCTGATTTCAATTTTGATTTCGAGGGGGTAGTACCTATCAACTTTAATCTTTGATTCATCTTATCATTCATCTTATCCTGAGATTTTTATTTTGAGACTTAATTATCACTTAACAGCAACAGTGTTGGTCTTGTCTTTTGATTCATATCTCTTATTTTGAGACTTGATTATCACTTAACAACAACGGTGTTGATCTTGTCTTTTGATTTTCAGACTTGACTATCACTTAATAGAAATGGTGTTGGTCTTGTCTTTTAGCTTATGCTCATGCTTGTCCTGATGTGTTCCCATCCGTCGAACACACATCTGGGTTGTTTTGTGATCCCAAATCGATCTCACATTTCAATTTTTCTTTGACCACATGTGTTCCCAGAATGATCACACATTAGTCAAAGATGGGCAAATGTATGCACCCTAAAATGGTCACCTAGACTTTGGGCCCCCATTCAGCAATTTATCAAATCCCTGAATCAATATTTTCAAAAATTAACATTTTATGAATTATATCAATTTCCTTGATCAAATCCTATTTTATCATTTTTTATTATTTACCTTGGGCTAACCATTTTATCTTAAGTCTTTATTTATTCAAAAGGAATATTTCTTCCCCTTTTAATAAATAAAAAGCCCCCCACTTTTTCTCTTATCCTAAGTTGCACAAATAAAGCATTATTCTTATTTTATAAAAAGAAGAAAAGTACTTTTTGTCTCATATGGACACAAAAGTCAACTCTTATTTTCTCATTGGAGGATATTTGTGCACATGGATTGCTCCTCTTTGATGCTCCACCATTGATTAAATCTTTTTCCTCTTAATCTCCATGGTCCATTCTTTCTCATTTCCTATAAAAGAAGAGCTCTCTTCCTCATTCTAGGTCATTGCTTCATAGTTTAGTTTTCATTCTTGCATAGTAGCTTCATATTTTATGCTTTCATAGTTTAGATTTCCTTTCATGCTTTAGAATAACTCATCTAGTTTAATAGGAAGGATTGTAACACTTTCTATTTCCATTTCATAGTTTAGCTTGTACTTTCATTTTCATAGCTTAGCTTGCATCTCTCATTTTTAGCTTGCATATTTACATCTTCATTCTTAGCCTACTTGCATTGCATTTCATTTGATTCTTGGGGATATTGGCATTCTTGCCCTTGTCTTCACTTGAATCTCTCATTGTGTCGTTGACTAGCAAGGTCATAAGTTTATTAGCTCTAGTTGAGAGAAATTTTACAATCTTGCAACTCCATACATAGAGAGCTATGGATTGATTTTTGAGACCTCATTCTTGAGTGTTCTTGATTGTAATGATTCATAGAAGTGCACTATTTTATGTGTACACCTATTTTATTAACTGTATGATGCAAGATTTTTAATAGATTCTTGTTTGAAGCCTTTGCTTGTCCATTCCCTTGAGGATAGTAGATAGATGACCAATGTTGTGCAATCTTGAATTTAGAGCATAAATCATCTAAGTCTATGTTCTTGAATTGTCCACAATTATTTGTGACTATAGAGTGTGGAATACCATACCAACATATGATGTAGTTCAAGATGAACATTGATATTTGTTTTCTGGTTGCCTGAGTCAAAGGGATTGCTTCTACCCATTTTGTGAAATAGTCTGTAGCTGTAATAATATGGGTATGTCCATTAGAAGAATGGGGATGTATGGATCCTATAAGATCAAATGCCCATTGGTGAAAAGGCCATTGTGTAGTAAAGGGAATTAGATCTCTCCCTAGTGCATGAATTAAGTTACCATGTACTTGATACTTTTGACAGTTCTTAACAAACTTGATTACATCTTTTTCCATTTCAGGCCAATAGTACCCAGCCCTAATAAGTTTTTGAGCTAGTGTTAAACCGTTGGAATGTGATCCACATATACCTTCATGGACTTCCTATAATGCATGTTGAGACTCTTCCCATTCTAAACATCTAAGGAGTGTATCATCTAGACCTCATTTGTATAGATTGTTACCAGTGATGACATACCGGGATGCATTGCAGATAAGGTATCATTTCTCATTGCAGTTGAAAGTATCAGGAATGATTTGGTCTTGGAGATAGGAGAAAAGGTATTTGTATCTAGATGAATCATGACCAACAACAGTGCAGATCATGTGGGTTTTGGGGGAATCATATGTAGGATAAGATAGTGCTTCCACCAAGAACTCATTGCATAGCTCATGTTTGGGCTGCTGCAATAAAGTAGATAGCATTGCCATAGCATCAGTATATTTGTTCTCTGTCCTAGGAATTTACTCAAATGTGATAGATATGAAATATTTCTTTAGATCATATACCACTCTCTTGTATGGGATTAGCTTTCCATCTTTCATTTGATACACATCATTGACTTGGTGTATGACAAGTTGTGAGTCTCCATGGATGTGTATTTCTATTACCCTCCATTCAATTGCTATCTTCATCCCATTAAGAAGGGCTTCATATTCATCAATATTGTTTGGGCAAGGAAACTTTATTCTGAATGCTTTAGGGATTGAGTATCCTTGAGGAGTGATGAACAATATGCCTACTCCAAATCCATTATGTGTATAGGAGCCATCAAAGAATAAATTCCATGCTCTAGAAGAAAGATTCATGATAAAGGAATCTAGAAATTCCATTTGCATTAGTGTATCATAAAACAAAGGTGTGTCAGCCAGTTGATCAGAAATAACTTGGCCCTTGATAGCTTTTCTTTCAATATATTCAATGTCAAATTCACTTAATAGCATCACCCATTTAGCTAATCTACCTATGAGGGAAGCTTTTCTTAGTAGGTACTTTAGTGGATCAATTTTAGCTACCAAATGTGTAGTATGAGCTAACATGTAATGTCTCAGTTTCTGTGATGTAAAGATCACAGCTAGACATGCTTTTTCTATCATACAATATTTCTTCTCATATGCCACCAATGTTCTACTTATATAGTATATAGCTCTTTCCTTCTTCTCCTCATCGTGTTGTGTTAGCAGTGCCCCCAGTGAAGTATTTGTGGTGGAGACATATAAGATCAATGGCTTCCCTTGAATAGGAGGCATCAAAATAGGAGGATTTGATAGATATTTCTTGATATGATTAAATTTCTTTTCACATTCCTCATTCCATGAAAAAGTTACACCTTTATGTAATGTTTTTGTAAAAATTTGTGATATGTCTGCTAGCTGAGATATGAAGTGTCTGATAGATTGTGCTCTCCCTTGTAATGTTCTCATTTGGCTGATATTCTTGGGAGGTTGCATCTCCATGATAGCTTTAACTTTTTCCTGACCTACTTCAATTCCTTTCTTTAAAATAATGTAGCCTAAGAGCTTTCCAGAAGTGACACCAAAAGCACACTTCTTAGGGTTTAGTTTGAGACTAAACTTCTTTGTTCGATCTAGTATTTTTCTCAAATCATTTAGATGTTCAGATCTTATCATAGATTTAGCCAAGGTGTCTTCAACATAATCCTCCATAGTTCGATGTATCATGTCATGGAAAATAGATGTCATGGCTCATTGATATGTAGCACCTACATTTCTGAGACCAAATGGCATGACATTCCAATAGAAGGTATCCCATGCACATGTGAAAGCAGTTTTCTCTTGATCCTCTGGAGCAGTTTTTATTTGGTTGTATCTACAAAAACCATTCATTAAAGAATAAATCTCAAAGCTTGCAGTAATGTCTACTATCATATCAATATTTGGTAATGGAAAATCATCCTTAGGGCATGTCTTGTTTACATCTCTAAAATCTGTGCATACTCTTATTGATTTGTCTAGTTTTGAAATTGGAACTATGTTAGAGATCCATTCAGCATAACCAATGACTCAGGTAAATTTGGCTTTCAATAGTTTTTCTAATTTAGCTTTGCCCAAGAGCGCAACATGTGGGTGCATCTTTCTCAATTTTTGCTTAACAGGTTTGACGCCTAGGGTTATAGATAAAAAGTGCATTATAAGATCAAGATCTAATCCAGGAATATCTGAATATTTCCATGCAAAGTTGATCTACTTATTTGTTAGGAATGTAGTGAATGTTTTCTTTTCTTTTTCTGATAAGGATTGTGCTACATGGACCAACTATGGTTCTTTTGTTGTTCCCAAGTTGATAGATTGAGTGGGCTCAATCAGTACTAGAGATTTGTCATGTAAATGACTTGGAAGGACATCAAATATCTCATCCTTAGGCACCTCAGAGAGGTTTTCACCTTTGGATATGTCTTTTATTTTTACTTTTGTAGGTTTTGAGACTGCCACAAAGTGGTTTTCACCCTCAGAACTCTTTTTCTTTTTATTTTTATCCTTATTCTTTCGATTGAGATATTTGATATCTGACTCCATCATGCTAACGCTCGGTTCACTGATGGAAGTCATCATAGGCTCAATTGCATTGAGGTAGCAAGAAAGGGCATAGTCATTTGGAAAGGTATAGATACCTTGGCTCGAAATCATGGAGGTTTGGTCAAGAAGTTCTGGATGTTGGATAGTCAAAGTGGGGAAGGATTGAGAAATGGTGTTTATGAATATGGATATGTCATCATTGGTCCCAACCCGACTCTCAAGTTCAAAGGTGATATTACAACTCAAAATTTTCAATTTGTGAATAGGTTCAATGTCATTATGGGAGTCCATTTCAGCCATAGGTGGATCAGACTCGCTAAGTTAATCATTGTGCTCTAGACTTACATTGGGTTTAGGTGCATATTGGTGAATAACATCAATATTTTTTTCTGTGATAAGCTCATCTTCCTCTAGAATGACTCCCTATTCATAGTCATTTTATTCCTCATGTATGCCTCTAGGAAATCTAAGAACATGTGTAAAGTCAGGATGTATACCCCAAGAAGGGTTACCCTCAGAGTCTGATTTGAATTCATACTCATGAGAATCTATCTCAGAATAGTTGTCACCTTCCTCCTTGTTTGTTTGGTTTTCCTCAAGATCAGCTGGTTCTTGTGGTTCAACTATCGTTTGTCCCATAGTAAGTTCGTATGTGTCTACTGCATTGATTTTCTCCTTAGTTTTCTCTTCATCTTTAAGGAGGTCTAGTATTTCTTTAGGCAAGCACTCATAATGAATGAGCTCATTAGTAGTGTCAGAATCATCACTGTCAGATTCTTGTGTTTCTCCCTTTAGTTAAATTGTGGCTGATGGTTCAATTTGTTCTAAGACATGTGGAGAGTTTTTGCTAAGATAGAAAGGCTTCTTCTGATATCCTAGACATGTTGTATTCTTGTTTGTTTGGCCACAATGGTCAAGAGGTGATAGAAGACCTTTACCTTGTATTCCTAGAGGTCCTTTTCTAGTGTATCCCATTTTTGTGATTAATTTATCCCCTGGTCCATATGACTTCTGAGGAATTTCTCTTGAAGTGGAGTCACATTTCCAGACTAATTTGGATTGAGACTTATCCTTGTATAACCATGCAAGCATGACTTCTTCTTCCTCAAAATCTTGTTTAGATACTTGCTCTGTGACAAAGCTTCCATTGAATATGACCTAGGATTCTTTAGCATTGGGTTTCACTCTATCTGAAGGTTGTCCATACGATTTTGGGGACAACGAGAGAGAGGTGAGAGATAAAACTAGTTCCATTGTGTATTCTCCCATACCCTTGTCTTTTATTTTGACCTCTTGTGCAATGTCTTCCATCTTGGATTTAGATGCAACATCTATTTTCTTAGTGGAAGATTCTCTATTATTAGGAACAAGTTTATCAGCACTTTCTTTCAATGCATTGCAAGTTGTAGATATGTTAGTTGGAATGGTCACCTCTACTCCTTCATAAGTAAATTTCAAACATTGATGGTATGTGGAAGGAATAGCTCACATTTCATGTATCCAAGGTCTCCCTAGAAGAATTTTGTAGGCCAAAGGTAAATCAAGAACTTGACATGTGATATCTCTGATAACTGGACCTATTCTGATAGGTAAGACAATTGTTCCTTTGGAATATCTTTCTTGTTCATCATATGCCTTGATAGTTATCTTCTTTTTAGGATCAATGGAAGCTTCTGATAATCCCAGTTGTGTAATCAAGTTGTAAGAACAAATGTTGAGACCAACACCTCCATCTATCAACACATGTTTGACACGATGGTTTTGGATCAAGACTTCAATATGCAATTGCTGGTTATGTGGATGACACAAGGAATTATCATATTGCTCTAAAAAGGAGATATACTAGGGAGATGTCAAATGACCAACCATAGTGTAGAATCTATCTAAATCAAGTCTTTCAGGAATATTGGATCCGAGCAGAGATTTATCTAGAATGGCTGGATGAGCAGGAGATATCTGAAGCAACTCAAACATTGATATTTTCACATTGGTATGCTGGAGTTGTTGGACTATACTATATGATGTGGGCCTCGTGTCTTTAGGATTTGATGATTTAGAGGTAGCCTTTTGTTTAGAAGTAGATGAAAGATTAAAAGGCACCTTAGGGACATTTGATGAATCTAAGATTTGTCCTTGTAGATGTGCCTGAGCTTGTGATCGAGTAACTACATTTTCTAATTGATTATCTCTATCCTTTCTTACAATTTTGATGATATTGCAATGCTTAGATAGGCATGGTTCAACCATATTTATGACAGCATTGTTTCTAGAGTAAGCATAATAGACTTTAGCACCCATGTTAGGCTGAGAAGATGAATCTCCTTGACCATGTTTCAAAAATGGTTCCATGAATGTCATATGATAATTATTGCTTTTGTGATTGCCAACTAAAATTTCTCCATTATCAATCTTTTTTTGTATGAGATGCTTCAAGCATATGCAGTTATTCATTTTATGACCCTTGTTTCAATGAAAATCATAGAAATCAGTCTCTTTCCACCATTTGGGTTTAGGTTTAGGATCAAATGGTTGGATCTCAGGCAATGTGATGATTTTGTTGGCCAAAAAATTTTTCATGGTGGATTCCAAGGACTCTCCAAGAGGATTAAATTTGTATTTAGGATCTGTAGCCCAAGGTTTGTAGTCAGATAGCTTCTTGTTTGATTTTGTCTCTTTTACCTCTGAGGCTTTGATGGCTTGAGTACCAATAGTAAGGTTGAAAGTGGGTGCCTTAGATGGGTTGCGGACATTGTCAACAACACCATCTATGACAATGCCTTTATTCTTGTTCCATTTTTTGTTCTTTTCTTTGGAACTAGATCCAGATTCATACTTCTCTTTTTGGAGTGATATGTCTCATTTTTTCACAAGGACTTTCTCAATTTTGATTGTATTATCTACCATCTTATCAAATGATGTGTGATCTTGCATTTGTAAAGGGTAGTTGACTTCTGGAACAAGATTGTTGATGAAAATTTCCAGCTCCTCTATTTCTGGAAAGGGTCTAGCATATAGAGAAAACTTCTTCCTCCATCATTTGAGGAAAGTCAGGATTGGTTCTCCTAAGTATTGTTTCAGATTACAAATGTCAATCATGGTGACTAGATGTTTGATGTTCTAGGAGTATTGTTGATAGAATAGCTTGATTAACTCCTCAAAAAAATTTATTATTGGAGGCATTTTTTAGAACCAATGAATGGCTGCTCCTCCTTGAGATTGAGGGAAAAGATTCATTAAGTAGGTTGGTTCATCCATGAACTCCATGGATTGAGTACATAATTCTTTGACATGGTCTTGAGGGTCAGAGTTCCCATCGTACTTAACATATTTAGTCATCTCCACTCTTTTTGGGAATGGTGGCATGTACAAGTCTTTATCAAATGGAAAAGGGCATAGAGCCTCCATGGAGAACTCCTTAGGCTCCTTTTCTTTTTGGAGTTTGTTGAGCTTGACTTGCATGGAATGCATCTATTTCATCATGTTTGTGATAGGATTTTCTTCCTCATGTGTGATGATATCTTCAACATTAAATTTTGGAGGAATTTTAGCTCCTTGTCGAGCTAGCTCTAGAAAGTATGTCTGTCTATCTTATTTCAAAAAATGCCTCATCATTTTCTTGAAGTTGTCATCATTTTGATATTGGGAAATTTCAGTAGGTGTGGGTTCTTGATCTACATCATGTTGGGATTGATGTCCTTGGGACCCTTGGCTTCCTCCTCCTTGAGACATGGTGTTGTTAGGAGAACTACCAAGGATTGATTGATGAGGAGTTGCTTGATAACCTACGTGGATTGATGTGGGAGGAGTGACGTAACCACCAATCAAGTAAAGGTTTCCAAGAGCATCTTCTACAAATTTAGTTGTGTCGAAAGGTTGATAAAATGTCTCAGTAATCACAGAAGATGCGGCTGAAGAGAGTTTGAGTTTTCTCCTTGTTTTCACTGTGATGAAGCTCTAGTTTCCACCATTAACCTTGGGGGAAGCAAAAGAGCAAGATGAAGTCAATTGAAGAATGACTTGATTCAAGAAGATCAAATGATGCAACCTTGTCAAGATTGAGTTGATTGAAGATTAGATTGGACATAAATGAAGGATACTGTGCCCTAGTAGTATGGGTAGATCCCCAAAAGATGGCGGACACGAGCTCACAACACTTAGCCATTTTGCTAAAGATTAAATTGAAGATGATTTTGACAAGGTTTTGACACAAGATGAAACTAAGATCAAATCAATAAATCAGAGGGCTAGATTAGACTCAAGAGACCACTTCTAGTTAATAGGTTGGATTTTTCTATTTCATCTACTATGTTCCTAACATAATGATTTGTTTGACAAAATCTAGAAGTAGGCTATAAAAACTAGACTCTAACAAATTTGGGAGTTTTGTGGCAATTTTTCAAAATTATCATATGAATTTCTCCAAGCTCGTATGAGTCTGGGTAGGCTCTAGCATGACAATTGACAAGGCTCATATGATAGTTGACACCAGAGTTTGATTTTCTTTGACTTTTCCTGACAAAACTCATATGATAATATGTAGGCTCCTGTACGCCAATCTAGGGGTTCTGACATGACTTTTGGTGGAAACTCGTATGAGTTTTTGAGACTCTGGGACAACTTTGGACCCCAAAAAGGAATTTTGTGTCAAATTTAGCAATTTTTTGATTTTCAGAATCAGTTTGTTTGTAAGATTTTCTCTATCTAGGTTTGTAGATTCATGTAACATTTCATTTCCAAAGGACCAAGTAGATAGCAAACACGTAGAAAAACAAGCAAAGGGAAGCAATCAATCATCTCAAAACAATGAACAAGGGCAAAAGAAACCTTGCGCATGAACAAGCAATAGTGACTTATTGTGCTAATCCCTAGGAATGCTACTTGTGTATGTTCTCAAAAGTTTTCCAATAATGCACATAGTCCTAGAAAATGAAAAATTTGGCCTCACCAGGGTTTTTAGTAATGGTCTGACTCTACAACTTTTGTGATCTCAAGAGGGTGAACTCCAATCCAGGCACACTAGGGTTTTGACATAGCCTGAGAATATAATCACTCAGGAGCTGCTAGGGAGATCTGACAGCCCAACAAGAGACCACACTTGTGGAGATTTCTTAAACAAAGACATTTATATAGCGATTGTTGCTACCATGACAAAAATGGCTATTACCACTTGAGGTTCTGTGCACATGGTTGACCCAATAACGGGAATGTCCACTATGGTTAACCCTCTCTAAAGGTGACTCACAAAAGATACCACATGGGGACTTGATCCAAATCTAATGATTTAAGTTTCTGATACTACCCAAAAAGGGAGTAAAGCATAATCCTCTAGCCTTATCACTTTTACCCAAACACAGCAAACAGATTAATCTGACATGATAAGACTGAAACTATCTCACCAAGATTTGTGATGTCAACAACTATGTCTATCGATCTCTTCGGAGAGATAACATATTGATCAAAAGATGAGGACCAAACCTAATAAAACTATGAAATAATCTCAGTAACCTCCCTACCTACAAGGGGATCCTTTGTTAAGAAGAGCTTCGCATGCATGAACAAGTGAATAAAGCCCACTCTCTCAAGATCATCTACAAATAGTGTTCATAGGGCCTATTTACTATGTGTAACAAATATGAAAAAAGAAAATCTATGTTCGTTTTATAGCCCAAAAATGAAGTCTATGATATGAAACCAGGAAAAGTCACACAAGCTTGACACGTGAGTGTTCATTTTATATCCCAAAATGAAGTGTTATCAGATGCAACAGAATACATGAGTTCCTCGCAACACACTTAGTAGATTTTACCTATTTTTGCAATTTTGTTGTGCTTTTCTAATCAGAATCAGCAAATATCAATCAGAAATAGAATGTCTCAATTGTTAGGGTTAGCTGTTAGTCCCAATCCAAAAATCAAATCTGGAAAACTACCTGAAAATTTGAAACGACGATTGAATTCTGATGTCAAAACTCATATGATAATATGTTACCTCCCATACGACAATCTGGAAACTCATACAATAGTGGGTATATGCCCACATCACAAAGTAGCTCCCAAACAACAATGTGTAAGAACTGGTATGAGTCTCAAAAACACCTACTATCGTACGATAGTTAGGGGGTTCTGGTACAACTTTTTGACAAAACTCATACGAAAAATGTACTGACAGAAAATGAAAGATCACAGTTTTGACTAGAAAATGATAGAAAATGTTAGAAAAGAAATGGAAACCCATTTTAGGGCCCCATAGTGGGTGCCAGAAATGTGTGTGTGAAAATTGTACCTAGTTGTGGACACAACACTTCAGTAAAACATTAGAGGTTAGCAAATCAAAGAAATAAGTAAATAAATGAAACTAAGCTAACCAGGCAATTTAATGCCTTCTAGTAGGTGTGGGTATGGTATTCTCATTTTAGACCGAGATCAATGATGATGCAACACTTAAATGAAGGATTTAATGCAAAAAGATGAATGTAGAATGAATGCATATTAATCTATTTTTTGGATTTTGAATGCAATAAGATGAAAAACTTGATATGAAACTAATCTAGAATGATTGAAATGATATGCAAATTTAATCTAAGAATGATATGAATTGATAAGAATAACTATGCAAAAACTATGAACAACTATGAATTGATCTCACAAAATCGCCTGTCGCAAAAGCTTGATTCTTCGTGTGCAATTTTGCCAAAGTAATTGTGCAAATTCGAGAGATATATTTTGTGAAGAGCTGAGACTTGTTTTTATAGAAATCCAGGGCTTGAGGATGCATTGAGAAAAGCCATAAATCACTCTTGATAAACTTAGGTTGATTTTTGAGTTAACAAGAAAATCAGAATTAATTAACTCACAAAATCATGCAAAAATAGCTTTTTAATTTAAATCAGAAGTTTAGATCAGCTTTCAACTCAAAATAGATATTGAGTTTCAAAAAGATAACAACTTGAATTGATTTTCTAATTTAAAGTTTAACTACTCCTTCAAATGTGCATAGATAATTATGAATTAATTAAATAAATAAAGTGATTTATCTTCAACTTAACTAATTTTTGAATTAAAACAACTGATTTATGGGTTAATCAATTATTGAATCTAACTTTTATTCAAAAACTATATCATTAAATATTGACAATTGACATTAATTAATTAAATAAGAATTTAATCAATTAGTCATATGATTTTTTATTTATTGTCAAAATTAAATAATACTATTTAGGAATAAATGTAATTAAATTTAATTAAATAATTAAGTGGCAGCATTAAATCTAATTAATTAAATATTTAGAATATTTAATGAATCAAACTTTGGGATAAATATGATTTATCACCAAATAATTAATAAATCAAAGATAATTAGGATAAAGTAGGAATATTTCAAGGAATATTTCCTGATGCAAAATTAGGATAATCAATTAGTGTTTTGATAACTTGATGTGTAGATCTGCCTTAGGTTAGGAGTTTTATGTCGATTTTGTTTGAATTGTTGATGTAAGCGATTAATGAACCTAGAACCCATTTTTGGGGTATTACAAGAAGGAGAAGCATAATATGGTAAAATCATTTGAGATAACTCACAATAATAAGTGAGAACCATCTATTTGAATCTGGCTGCATGAAAAGTGGAACAACAAATCAACAGACTTAGTCAAACTTCTTCTATTTATTGTAATTTGAGTTATAACTTCAAATGAGGTTGGATATGATTTGTATTTTATTTATGAACAAATATCCAACACATCATATTTTTCATAAAAGGGTCCAAACAAACTCTTTTTCCAATCAGTCAAGAGGACAAGTTGTAATAGGACTCTTCTTCTTAGTCATTGTTTTAGAATAAGTCTCTTCTTTGTTTAAAGGAATGATGAGACACATATTAGATGGTTGTTAGGGAGTCAATAAGCTTATATATTTGAAATTGAAATCAAGAAAAAAAAGGAGCAAGTGGTATTTCTTCATTATCTTTAGAGAGTCATCATTTTGTAGAAGGAAATTTGTAACAACAACAATAATTTTAATAGAAGTTGTAGATTGAATTTTCATGGAAGCGTGTTACTTTTGTATAATGATTTAAGAACATATATTAGAGTTTAAATGATCTAAGCTAGGTCCACTTATGATAGTTTTTACCTTTGATAGTTATAGAAGTAGAACACATAGCAAACTATTATGTATTACACAGTTTCCTGCAACCATTACTGTGCAATTAGATTTATTTCCAGCATTGTTCTAATTTAAGTTTTGCAATGATAGAATAACTTACAAAATCCAATAGTGCATATAATTTGCATACTTGTTTTAAGTATACATCCTAGGGTTGATAATTTAAATGTGCATTCATAATGATGAGATAACTACTTAGTATGGATGTCCAATCCCTAAGTTATGGTTCTAAACCTAGTTATTAAAACCATTATAGGAGCCCAACATTTTTGGTGCCATTTCTGGGGATGGGTCAAGCTATGAGAGTCTCTAAGTTTTTAGAAGCTCTTTGTCATTTTTATAGTGTCATAGTTTCCCTTCAAAGCACTTAGTATGGATGTCCAATTCCTAAGTTATGGTTCTAAAGCTTAGTTATTAAAACCATTATAGAAGCCCAACATTTTTGGCATCGTTGCAAAAGTACCACAAGTAGCAGAAAAAAATTATGGATGTTGGATCCATGAAGAATAGAAACCAAGAGCCAATCTCATTTGCAGAAAGTTTGGAAATCAATGAAGACACATTCTCTAGCATCATAGAGGAATTTTGTTCACATATTGATGATAAGGTGTTGATTTATGAGGAGGCAAATGAAGATAACCTTGTTTTGGAAAATGAAGAAATCACAATACACAAGGTTTCTACTCAAGATGAATGTGATGTCAAATAAGAACTCCTACTTCAAGAAGAGAGCTATAATAAGGTGAAAATTAGTCCCCTCATACAGAAAAGTAAAGAAGATATTGAAGAAGACTAGTTTTGGGATGATTTGGAGGAGTTTTTCTTAACCTTAGAAGCAGCCCATATACACAAAGAAAATAAGGAGGGTTCAAAATTTGTTCTTTCACGAGGGTGTCCTACCATACATCTCATTCATGTGGAGGAAAATAAATCATCACAAGTTATGTTTGCAGTAAAGAAAGAAGCTACAATTGAAGATGAAGCTAAATATGTAGTTGCACCTCAAGGAGAAATGTTTCAGATTACTCATGTACTTCAATACAATAATATGTATTGTCAGCATGAAGTGATAATTAAGTTTTTTAATGTCTTTACAAAAGTGTTTTTGTTGTTTATTAAGTTTCTACTAATATTGCAACTATTCCCAATTGCTCATAAGCATGTGAAGCATTGGAAGTTGTTGAGAATAGGAAGATACTTCAAATAACCAGTCAATGGTTTTGTTTGATAATATATTTTTTGTTGGTTAGGCTAGGATAGGATAGGTTTTCCATTCAATAAGTGTTGTTACACAATGTCTAGTCTAGTTTGTTTTCTAGCTCTTCTTGTCTACATGACTATTTTGGAGGAGTTTACAGCTGGTTGGTTTCTCATATTTCAAATCATTTTTCAAGGGTGTGAGGGAGTCAAGTCTCTAATTCTGGAAGAGATTCTTTGCATATATTGTCAAAAAGTTCCATTAAGTAGTCTGGTCTTCATGATGTCAAGAATGTCTATTCAATGATGGTCTCTAGTTGGTCTAATCATATTTTGTTTAATGGAGAATGGACATCCAAAGTTGTATTATAAGTCATTGGATAGAGAGAGAAAAGTGTAGGTTGCATGCAACAACTATTGTCTGATTTAAAAGTTAGCCCTACAGCCACTACTATGTGACTAAACAGCCAGTCTTGCAGCCACTACTGTATGACTGAATAGTCATCCTACAACAACTACTTTGTGATTCAAAAGGAAACTTGCACCATGTATGAATAAATTTATAAGTACTAATATTAAATATGCAATAGTCTCAAAGGGACCTGAATATTCAACAATGAAGGGACCTATACTCTCAGCTATTTTCCAAGTTTGAAGCTTCTCACAAAAACACAAATAGTACTACATTTATGATTTCTATTTATCCATAATATTTATCATTTTTAGTAATTGATTATCTATGCATTGCACTATGTTTTTCAATTATCATTATTGTAATTATATGCTTCATAACTAATTTATTTTTATACCCTCATACATACATTGTCATTTGAGGACAAATGACCGTTTAGTTGGGGGGAACACATGTATACCTTGTATTGTTTTCATAGACCATAGGAGGATGACCTTGTCTGTATATTTTCATACTACCTAGATTATATTTATGACTATTTATGAAAAAATAAGAATGATAAAGTGAAGAAATGTTAGAAAGTAAAGATCCCCAAGATAACTGAGAGGGAGGGGGGGTGAATCAATTATCTGATAATTTAACCATTCAACTACTTTAAACAATATAATTAATGTACTAATCAACCATAGAAAGATAACCATACACAATTGCACAATAACACAAGATATGTTGACTAGGGAACCTCTTGAAAAGAGTAAACCCCGGTGGGAATGATGCCCACAAAATGATGCACTAATATGAAAGTTCCTTGTTAGAGGATGGACCCTGTTAGGAGTCTTATGAAATACATTCAGTACATATAAATCCCTGTTAGGAGATTTTGAATCCCTGTTAAAAGATTCTAACCCGGTTAAGAGTTTATGGAAGACAGAAGGACCCACTGCCCAAACAGCTTCAAGGTAAGATCTCTGAACCCACTGTCCAAAAGATCTTAGAATTATTCAATATAATAATATGAAATATATTACCTCCTTCACACTATGCCAAAACTGCACTCTCTGCTACACAAGATCACAATTCTAGATCTCTGTACTGACAAGTCTTCCTTCATCACTGAATTAGCTCTTTTCTTCACTTCATGCATATATTCGCATCACAATCTTCATAGTACACATTACAATAAGGAAAAAATTCCTTCTTATATACCAAACTCAAATAATTACAAATGATTTGGTCCTCAATTACAAAATAATAAATTCTACACGCTACACACAAAATTCACATAAAACTGTCGGCTTCCAGTTACTGTAACTTTCTCCAAACATATCTTCAAAGTTTGTGCTATGAACCACATCATCATTAATGAGTCTCCAACATCCCTTTAACTACACAAAATTAGATTCCATCCCAGCTAAGAAATATCCTCCGATTTCTTAACATCGCTACACAGAAACACTGTCTAAACACTGCTTTCACCAAAATGCTCATAACTCTCATAAATGAATGAATTTCTTTTTGCGCTATTAACCATAGGTTAATAACACACCAAATAACATACCATCAACTATGAAAAAGCCAATCTACAATACAACATGTGCGTAAAACAAAATTGTACCTACTTTCCTACTGATATCCAGAATATCACTGTGTTGACATCAATGACAATCCAAGTCATGAATGCAACAACAACTGCTACAGAATGAATGCCAAAATATTTTGCATTCATTCCTAACAATCTCCCCCATTGGCATTGATGGCAACATAGATTAAAAACATCCAATGTTCCAAAAATCCAATACTGCAACATCACTGCAAAATATCAAATTAAATCTTGCTTCGTTTTCCTATTCAGCTCTCTCATACAATCCACAATGTTTTTCATGTATATCTCTCCCCCATTGACATCAATGATAGAAATTCCATCACTAATTCAACAAAAACTTAATGTCAAAAGACACTTTTCAGAAAAATATAATAACAAGAGTCTTCATGACTCAGCTCATAAACTCCCCCATAGAGGAAGTTCCAACATCCAATCCAAAAGAAAGATAGGGCTCATATACCACTAGATGGATGCAATCATCTGCATCAATTCTCAAAAATAGGTTGGGGCATAACCCCAAACATACCTCTCAAATACACAAATGTATCCTTAGGTAAAGGTTTTGTAAATATATCTGCTATTTGTTCCATTGTGCTTATGTACTCCAATCTTACTTCTTTTTCTGCAACTTTCTCTCTTACAACATGATACTTGATCTCAATATGTTTAGTCTTAGAATGTAAAATAGGATTTTTTGACATACTCATTGTAATAGTGTTATCACAATGTATAACAATAGTCTCATCAAACTTTATTCCAATATCCTTTAACATCTGCTTCATCCAAATAATCTAATTACAATTATTTGCTGCTGCAACATATTCTACTTCTGCTGTACTTTGTGAAGTACAATTCTACTTCTTACTTAACCAAGAGACCAATTTTCTTCCAAGAAAAAAGGCTCCACTAGTGGTGCTTTTCTTTTCATCAACATTGCCTCCCCAATCTGCATCACTATAGGCACATAAAGTAAAATCATTAGAATTCTCATACCATAATCCATAATCCATTGTTCTTTTCAGATATCTCAGTATCATCTTCACTGCTACATAATGTGATTCTCTAAGTTTTTCTTGAAATCTTGCTACAATCCCAACTGAATGTGCTATATCAGGTCTTGTATGTGTCAAGTATTGCAATCCTCCAATCATAGATCTGTATTTTTTCTGCTCAACTGCTGGTGTCTCATCTTTTCTAGATAACTTATGTCCAGTTACCATAGGTGTTCCAACAGGTTTAGAATCTTTCATTCCAAATCTTTTCAATAAGTCATTCAAATACTTAGTTTGACTTACAAATATACCTTCCTTGCTTTTTGTTATCTGTAATCCCAAAAAATATTTCATTTCTCCAATCATCCTCATCTCAAATTCAATATTCATTTCATCTGCAAATTTGTCACTAGCTTCATCTTCTCCTCCAAAGATAATATCATCAACAAATATAACTATAACCAACAAACCATTCTCAATTTCTTTTGTGTATAAGTTACTATTTGTTGTTCCTTTTATAAATCCCAATTTCAATAAATACTTATCCAATCTTGCATGCCAGGTTCTAGGTGCTTGTTTTAATCCATATAAAGCTTTCTTTAAATTACATACCATATCTCCTTCTTGTGTCAAAGGAAAACCTTCAGGCTGCTCAATGTAGACTTCTTCTTCCAATTCACCATTCAAAAATGTTCATTTCACATCCATCTGATACACTATGAATTTTTTGTAAGCTGCATATGCTAGAAACATTCTCACTACTTCAAGTCTGGCCGCAGGTGCAAAAGTTTCTTCATAGTCAATTTCTTCTTGTTGTGAATATCCTTACATACCAATCTTGCTTTGTTTCTTATCACTTCTCCCTGTTCATTCATCTTGTTTCTAAATACCCACTTTGTTCCAATCACATTCTTGTCTTCAGGTCTAGGGACCAATTCCCATGTCTTGTTTTTTTCAATCTACTCCATATCTTCTTTCATAGCATTAATCCAATGTTCATCTTCACAAGCTTCATTAGTAGTCTTAGGTTAAATTTGAGAAATCAAACATAAATGTACCTTATTTCGAGTCAAAACTCCTCTGTCTAAAATTCCAATAATTTTCTCAACAGGGTGATGTCTCAAAATATACCTGTTAGGTGTCATAGTTACTGATCTTGTTCCAACTGTAGATTCTTCTCTGCTTTCTTCTCTGTTTTCTTCTCTATTTTCTTCTCTATTTTCTTTAGTATGACTTTCATTTAGCAAATCACTGTTAGTTTCAAAAAATAATTTTGCATTTTCAATGTTAGGCTGAGGTTGTGCTTCTCCATCAGATTCATAATCAATCATTCTTTCCTGAATTTTAAACTTCTCATCAACTTTTACATTTGCGCTTTCAAAAATAGTTTTAGTTCTTTTGTTATAACATCTATATGCTTTTCTTTTTAAAGAATATCCAAGAAATATTCCTTCATCACTTCTAGGATCAAATTTTCCTATATCATCATCTCTATTTATATAAGATTTACTTCCACAAATTCTAAAATACTTAACTGAGGGTGTATGTCCAAACCATAATTCATAAGGTGTCTTGTTTGTATCTGCTCTGATTTGTACTCTGTTCATAGTGTATACTCTTGTGTTCACTACTTCTCTCCAAAAAGTCTTAGCCAAATCATTTTCAAACAACATAGCTCTTGCTGCTTCAGATATTGACCTATTCCTTCTTTCTTCAATACCATTTTGTTTTGGTGTTCTAGGGGCTGAAAGTTGCTTCTTAATACCATTCATTTCACAAAAGGTGTTAAACTCTCTAGATGTAAATTCACCACCTCTATCAGATCTTAGACACTTAATCTTCATTCCAGATTCATTCTCAA
This sequence comes from Chamaecyparis obtusa, assembly GCA_027943335.1. NCBI lineage: Eukaryota > Viridiplantae > Streptophyta > Pinopsida > Cupressales > Cupressaceae > Chamaecyparis > Chamaecyparis obtusa. The sequence continues at coordinate 1,446,387 of BSBK01007312.1, forward strand.
TTTTTCTTTTCATGATCTTAAATTTATCAAATGCTTTAGCTTTTTCTTTCAAAAATGCAATCCACATCATCCTTGTAAAATCATCAACAAGAATCATAAAATACCTTTCTCCATAGAATCCTCTAGTCCTAGTAGGACCACTCAAGTCTGTATGAACAATCTCCAACTTCTCTACCGATGTGAACTTTTTATTGGGAAATAAACTCTTTTTCTACTTTGCCATCATACATTCTTTGCAAATCATGTTAGTAGGTTTCATAATTCTAGGTAAATCTCTTACTGCAAGTGTAGTGCTCACCTTGACAATATTATCAAAGTTTATATGACAAAACCTTTTATGCCATAACCAACTGTCATCAATCTTAGTTATCAAACATGTCATCTCAGTTGGATTCAACTGAAATACATTACCTCTGGTTTTGGATCCTTTTCCAATCAGATTTCCATCTTTATCTTTTATCACACAAGTTTTCTCAACAAACCAAACTTGATAACCCTTATCAGCCAATTGTCCAACGCTTATTAGATTATATCTCAATCCATCAACAAAGTAAACATCATCACTGTTAGTCTTTCCATCAAGAGTAACAGATCCTATACCCTTAATCAAACAAGGTGCATTATTACCAACCCTAACAATTCCTCCCTCATAATTATCTAACTTAACAAACTTTCTTTTATCTCCAGTCATATGATGTGAACAACCACTGTCTATAATCCAATCAGATTTCTTTTCAACTTGAGAAACTAATGCTTTTTCTTCCCTTTTATCAGATTCAAAACTTTCTTCTTTAATTGCTACAAATCTTATTTCCTCAAAGTTATCATTATCACTGTCACTTAAATGTCTTTCAATTCCTGCTTCAAGATCTTCATCATTTGCATAATAACATTCTTTAGATCTCATAGGTTTAAAGTTGCTTCTATACTTCTTAACTTTTTTAGGACATTTAGATGCAAAATGACCATATTCTTGACAAGTCCAACATTTAAAGATTTTCTTACCATCTAGTTCTCTTTTTACAAGTAATGCAATACCTTCTTCAATCTTCTTATCTTCCTTAGATTTAGATCTACTACTGTTGGCATAATCTCCATTCACACAAGTACTTCTTGTAGGTCTAATGTTAAGAGCACTGAATGTTGTTTCCATTCTAGGTAGCTCTCCTGATAATCTCAAGTTCATCTCTATTGTTTCTAATCTTCCAAGAAGAGTCTCTCTTGAAAAGTTTGATGTACAAGGTATCACTTGTTCAATCATCTGTGTTGTCTGCTTGAATACCGGTGTCAAAGTTCTCAAAATTTTCCATATCATTTCATTCTCTGTCTTATCACCTCCACAAGACTTTATTCCTATTACAATCTCAGACATCCTACCAATATAGCTTCTAATAGATTCATCTACCATCATTCTGATATCTTCAAATGCACAAATCCAATTATGTAATCTAGCCTTCTTTGCATGTTCATCACCTTCAAAAGTAGAATGTAAAGCTTTCCAAATTGCATGAGATGTTTTCAAACATCTTACCTGACTATATTCATTCTCTGGTAGTGCTGACAAAAGTGCTTCTCTTGCAAGTATGTTACACATGAATAGATCTAGTTCATCTTTAGTTCCTGCCTCTAGATTGTCTTCCTCAATGATAGTCTTCTCATTCTTTGTAATCAATCAATAACTTGGTCCTAAAAACAATAGATGAGTCTTCATCTTTTCTTTCCAGTTGTCAAAATTTTCTCCATCAAACTTAGGGCTTTCTTTTCTGAAATTCACCATGGATCTCCTTAAGTTGTTAAACTTTTCTTTCAAGGACCTGTGGCTCTGATACCAATTGTTAGAAAGTAAAGATCCCTAAGATAACTAAGAGGGGGGGTGAATCAGTTATCCAATAATTTAACCATTCAACTACTTTAAACAATATAATTAATGTACTAATCAACCATAGAAAGATAACCATACACAATTGCACAATAACACAAGATATGTTGACTAGGGAACCTCTTGAAAAGAGTAAACCCCAATGGGAATGATGCCCACAAAATGATGCACTAATATGAAAGTTCCTTGTTAGAGGATGGACCCTGTTAGGAGTCTTATGAAATATATTCAGTACATATAAATCCCTGTTAGGAGATTTTGAATCCCTGTTAAAAGATTCTAACCCGGTTAAGAGTTTATGGAAGACAGAAGGACCCACTGCCCAAACAGCTTCAAGGCAAGATCTCTGAACCCATTGTCCAAAAGATATTAGAATTATTCAATAGAATAATATGAAATATATTACCTCCTTCACACTGTGCCAAAACCGCACTCTCCGCTACACAAGATCACAATTCCAGATCTTTGTACTCACAAGTCTTCCTTCATCACTGAATTAGCTCTTTTCTTCACTTCATGCATATATTCACATCTCAACCTTCATAGTACATATTGAAACAAGGAAAAAATTCCTTCTTATATACCAAACTCAAATAATTACAAATGAGTCAGTCCTCAATTACAAAATAATAAATTCTACATGCTACACACAAAATTTCACATAAAACTGTCGGCTTCCAGATACTGTAACTTTCTCCAAACATATCTTCAAAGTTTTTGCTATGAACCACATCATCATTAATGAGTCTCCAACATCCCTTTAACTGTGCAAAATCAGATTCCATCCCAGCTAAGAGATATCCTCCGATTTCTGAAAATCGCTTCATAGAAACACTGTCTAAACACTGCTTTCACCAAAATGCTCATATCTCTCATAAATGAATGAATTTATTTTTGTGCTATTAACCATAGGTTAATAACACACCAAAGAACATACCATCAACTTCACAAAAGCCAATCTACAATACAACATGTGTGCAAAACAAAACTATACCTGCTTACCTGCTGATATCCAGAATATCACTGTGTTGACATCAATGACAATCCAAGTCATGAATGCAACAACAATTGCTACAGAATGACTACCAAAATACTTTGCATTCATTCCTAACAAGAAAATGGAATTTCTTTTGAAGAGATAACAAAGGGAAGGAAGTATGACAATGTGAGTGTTGAAGATGATATAAAGCAATGATAGGAAGACTTAAAGATACAACAAATAGAGAAAAATAAAATGAACCATATTCATGTCAAATTAAAATATTATTAATGATCAAATACACATGTATGACATGTTCTATGAAGGATTGAAGTTATCGTGGGATTTCATGCTAATAGCCTTCATGTTTATCTAATGTCTATCCCTTGCTTGAGGACAAGAAATATTTTAGCTGGGGGGAATGATGAGCCTATAATTTTTCATGTTTATATAATTTTTTATAACACTTTACATCATGTTTATAATACCTTTCCAAGTAATTTCCATACATTACCTTGATTTATGAAGCATTAACTATGATTAATGATTTATTGATTAACATTTGTATGTCTAGCTAGTTAATGCTAAATTATGATGATTTATTATGATAAATGGTTATTATTAAATAATAAATGTTTTGAGATTATTAACATGTTATTTTTGAGATACTTGAGTCATGTAGCTGGAAAGAAGGAGAAGCAAGTTGACACTTGTCAATATTCAACAGTTGCAGGAAATGCAGCAAAAATCAAAAACCACTTTCAGTAAAATAGGCATATCTCACTCAATTCTTAATGAAATTTGGATTTTCTTAATGATTTTTAAATATTAAATAGAGGATAAAAACATGTTAAAAGGGTTTGATCCAATTCTCAATAGTTAATGAGAAGCACTTATCTAAAGTTGACTGAGTAAAAATAGCCGAGTTTGAAGGTAGACAAAACCCAGTCTTGGTAAAATGATCATATCTTTCACATTTCTTAATGAAATAAATATTTTCAAAATGATCTTGAAAGATAAGAAGGAGTAGCATAATTTGGTAAAAGAGTTTGAGATAACTCGCAATAATAAGTGAGAACCATCTGTTTGAATCAGGCTGCATGAAAAGTCGAACAACAAATCAATAGACTTAGTCAAACTTCTTCTATTTATTGTAATTTGAGTTATTACTTCATATTAGGTTGGATAAAAATTTTATTTTATTTATGAAAAAATATCTAACACATCATATTTTTCATAAAAGAGTCCAAACAAACTCTTTTTCCAATCAGTCAAGAGGACAAGTTGTAATAGGACTCTTCTTCTTAGTCATTGTTTTAGAATAAGTCTCTTCCTTGTTTAAAGGAATGATGAGACACATGTTAGATGGTTGTTAGGGATTCAATAAGATTATATATTTGAAATTTTAATCAAGAAAAAAAAGGAGCAAGTGGTATTTCTTCATTAGCTTTAGAGAGTCATCATTCTGTAGAAGGAAATTTGTAACAACAACAATAATTTTAATAGAAGTTTTAGATTGAATTTTCATGGAAGCATGTTACTTGTGTATAATGTTTTAAGAACATATACCAGAGTTTAAATTATCTAATAAAGGTCCACTTATGATAGTTTTTACCTTTGATAGTTATAGAAGTAGAACACATAGCAAACTGCTTTGTATTACACAGTATCTTGCAGCCATTACTGTGCAATTAGCTTTATTTCCAGCATTGTTCTACTTTTAGTTTTGTAACGATAGAATAACATAGAGAATCCCATAGTGCATATACTTTTTAGATTTGCTTCAACTATACTTCCTCAGGTTAATAATTTAAATGTGCATTCATAATGATGAGATAACTACTTAGTATGGATTTCCAATCCCTAAGTTATGGTTATAAAGCCTAGTTATTAAAACCAATATAGCAGCCCAACATCCTCCAACTTATTTCACTCAATGAATAATTCTCTAATGCTCGGTAATGTCTGCAGCTCAGCTCAATTCTATCTATAGCTAGTTTGATCAGAGGTGCATGAAAATAATCCTTTCATGCGAATTCTTCTACAATGTAAATAATCCTAGACTCAATAATGAATCCTATGTCTCTTTAACTAGACAACATAAACCATTTTCTTTTCATCTATTCAATTTTGCCTCTTAATATCCATCATTCATTTTATCACTTTAACCTTCCTCGGCAATTGTGTCTATAACATGTTTCATTCTTCTTCATCTGATCAATCTTAAATTTTGTCAGTCGTTAGATCATCATAACAAACTTTATCTTCTACCTTAGAATCATAAGCAATTATCCAGCTCATAAATTCAGTCGGCTGTTATAAACTTTAATTGTTTCTTTCACTCAATCAATACCATAATGTGTCAATGAATACCTCCTCGGTTACTACTATACTCTGTATACACTACACTAGCTCGATGTATACAAAAATGTTCAATTACCGACCACATAAACTTGTTCAGTTCTGATCTTCAATACATAACAAAATCATGTAATACAATCAAGTAAACAACATGTTTCCATAGAATCATAAATAAGTTTTTGATTTAGGTAACAACAAGGTGTGAAGGGGCCCTAAAACCCTTTAACAAAGTTTTGAAAAGAAAAGCATGGAGAAACAGAAAGATAATAGACTATCCCAAAACAAGATAATCCCCAGCAGGGACACTTCCCAAATTTACAATAGGCACAACCTCAAAAAGATTTTAAAAAAAGGACAAAAGAAAGAAACCCCTAGTAGGACAAGGCCAAAAAAGCCTCCAGTAGCAGAGTCAGATCAGAGTGTTCAAGAAGCCGTCCGACTCCACCAACTAACTCTGCATAGTCTTAATAGAATATTTTAGATTAATTATTTCCAAGTCCTTAGCCTTGATCTTCTTTCTGGTGTTTGATCTAGTTCTAGTGCATGGTCCTAGTTGCTAGTTGGAGTTAGTCTCTTCATTTTTATCTTTCATTATGTCATTATTGTTTCCTTCTAGCATGCTGCAAAGAGTCTTCAAATTTTCCATAGTATCTTTCATTCCAGCATTAGATAGAGTAAGAAAATTATTAAGCATGGCTTCATTGCTACTGATCTTGTCATTTAATGGCATCATGGCTTTCTCCAAAACTTTGTTGATTTTTTCCTCCAGCATGGTGGAATCATCTAAAACCTTATCAAAAACCTCTTCATTTCTTTTATTCAAAGTAAAATCCTTCCTAAGCTTATCAATGGTGTCCTCTAGCATCTCATTCCTATTTTCCTACCTTATGCACCATTTTTTTAATTCCACAAGGTCATTTTGAACCCTTTTATCAAGATTATAGCCGTAAATTGCCTTGTTTTTAGCAAGTTGAAGTGCAATCATGGTAATAGCTCTCTTCACACGGGAGTCCCTTTCTCTCAGATCTTCCTCGAGGGAGTGATGGTAAATATTCCCTTCATAGCTATTCTCATAGTCTTCATTTTCTTTATCCTTCCTAGAGATAGGGATTCAGAGTTAGCAGGGATATCCTCCTCCATAGTCCTGATATCCTCTTTGTTGGAGTCATCATCTGCAATATAAGAAGCCTCTATGCTAGCCTCCTTTTCATAATTATCCCATATTTTTCAATATTGATCTTGATTTCTTACTTCCTTAACATCATGTTTGCTATCAACATCAGCAGTCGAGATATCAAGATTGTCCTTCTCCCTGTTATGAGAGGTGTCCTCCTTATCATCAATATTGTTGGTGACTTCCTTAGTCAGTTTAGGATTCTCTTGGTCGGTCCTGAAATACCCTTCCACCATGTCAATAATATTTTTTTTGACATCTTTAGGATTCACCATAGCCACCTCCTGAGTAGCTTGAATGCAGTAAGTGGTCATATCAGCATGACCCTTAATAGAGTCGACGAAAGCCATAGTTTCCTTCTCTGAAATGGCCCTATTCTCATCATTTTCTTTCATAGTCTCAACTTTGTCCATCTCATCAGCCGTAACCTCCTGACAATCTTTCATCCCAAAATCCTCATTGAGAGTAATATTGTCCTATTTTATCCTAGAATCATCAATACATTACTCAATGTATACCATAGCCATATATTTCATATCCATCTCATCTTCATGTAGATATCTCATTCCTTTACCATTTTTCTTCTTCAAATGTTTGTAACAACCATCATGATAAGTACAGTCAAAACTAGTTGACATCAATGAAAATACATTGACTCATTTAATTTCCTTACATATCACTTCAGTATCTCAGTGACCTCCAATCACTATCTTTTACTTGTCCATTCAGTCCAACAAGATATTCAATCAAGTTTTATCATGCCTACAACTTCAACATAACTATTTTTCTCATCACTTCTTCTGTAACAATCACTAATCATCTGCATGGAGCATCTATCAGATCTCCATAGGTACATGTTAGGAAATCTTCTCATAACATTAAAGAATATGTATATAATCAATGATTCAAATCTAAAATGTTTTGTTCTATTCCTTTTAATTCCTAGAATATTTTCCATTAATTGTTGTCTTAGAGCCTCACATAGGTCATACTCTTCATCCTCAATTACCATTTTGTATACCATGTGAACAAAACTGGCTGACACATTGTTTGGTCTACTGCTATATTGGAATTTTTATCCCAATATCATTGCTACTAGCTTGAAATCTTCTTGTGTGATGTCATTTACAGTCATGGCTCTTTTGTTCCATTTTCTTTTTGTCAATTTCTCTACTTCAAAACTTATGTTCTTCTCGGCAGTAGGCATTTTACCTATCATAGGTAGTCCACTAATCTCATGTAGTAGTTCCTTGGTGATCTTAGTTGAGATTCCACCAATCCATATTACTTTATCATGTATTTCACCTAGTACAATCTTAATCTAGTCTAAATCATCAAATTCAAATCTCTCCATGAATTTGACCACTAGCGACAAATGAACTTTCCTACATTCTTCTCTTAGGGTTTTGTCTACATTATATAACCCTGGCATTTCATCATAAATATTTTTGGTTCTTATGAATTCAATCTTATTGTGTATGTATGTCTTGATGTCTTCAACATGAAGAACACCAATCGACATGTGTGAAAATGCACCCTCTTGATCCTCTTCGATAGATTTGAAGGGATGAATCTTAAATTTGTATCTATTTCTCTCAAGTACATTGAAAACCTTAGGTGTATCCAACCTGATTACTCTATTACTACAATTGAAAAAGTTTTCTTGAGATAATTACAAATACCTAACTTACGCGGTCGTGTGAGGATTTTGTGAACACAACTACAAACACTTCAAGGTCTAACTACTACTCCAAACTCTTTGCTCTCTAATCTCAGTGTAAATGGTAGATAATTCAAACACAGTATTAACCTAATAGACAATTTGGCACAAGTCCCAGAAATTTCCCTTAAAGTTGCAAGAAACTAGTGCAGGCTCAGACTGGTAGACCTTCTCACAAACATCTCCAAAAATGATGCAATCTTGTCCAAGATTACATAACATGGTAACTAAGCTTCCTTCAAGTTCACACATCTTAAATCATCCATATAGGAGATTTGTATCTGACTAGTGTTAATCTAGCATACTCCCCCTAAGGAATACATTGCCCATCATAAGTATGGTGAAGAAATGCACCCTAAAAATGTTTCAATGAGACTCTAAGGACTCTTTCGAATGCTCACATTCTAATATTCATCTTTCTTAACCTCAAATTCCATAGGTTCATTTTGTTTGACCCATTTCTCTTTAAATTTTTCTTTCAGTTTTGCTAGCTCTCTATCTTCTTTATTAAATTCTTTTTCCTTTGCGAATGGTCTGAAGTACTCCTTCACTGGTCCTTTAAATATGCAATACTTTGCTACATGTCCATCATTATTACACTTAAAACATGTCACCTTGTTCTTGGGTTTCAATTGACTATAATTAATTTACAACTTGCAATATTTAGCAATTTGACCAAAGTTGTTGCATTTGTAACACACAATATTTCTAGGTCTGGCAGTAGGTTTCTTAACTTATTCAACTATCTTGTTAGCTTCATCCTTATTGTGATTAGAAACATTATCTTGCATGATATCATTAGCATTACTTATTTCCTTATCCTCGGTTTGCCTAAGTTCAATATTTTTACTACATTCACCTTTTTCCATATTTTCCCCATTCAAGCTTTTCTCTTTTTGCTTCTTAAGAAAATCATCAAAGTGATCATATGTAGGTTTGCTATTTCTCATAGCTATTTTTCTACATTATCTTATCTTGTGTCCATACAAGCAACAATTAAAACAAAAACCAGTAAACTTGGGCTTAGAAATACCTTTTTCAGTTGGTTTCTTTGATTGATCTTCATGGCTACAATCCTTGTCATTGTCCTTGCAAGGAGGTATCTTAGAATTTTCTATCACGACCTCAGATTTAGACTTCTTAAGTGAATCAAGATTCACCACAACTCTATCAATCCTCTTATCTAGATTGTCATTAAATCCTACTCCTATCTTATCTCCAACAGGCTTCTGCATGTCAATTTTCTCATCTAATTTATTTCTGCTCTTATGAAGTTTTTCTATGCGACCTTTAGTCTGATCTAGTTCACAAGTAATTGTGATGTAGTATTTCTCTACCTTGTCATACTTTTTCTTTAATATATTCATCTCTCTTTCCAAAGTTTTCATTCTATCCTTTGTACTTGATAGTTCATTTTTTAATTTTCCATTTACTTCTTTTTTAAACATCAAGTTCTTTCATCAGGTTAAAATTTTTGATCTCCAATTCATCCTTCAAGGAATCCTTTTCATGCTTCAGCTTCTCAATCTGATCTTGTTCTGATAACTCTTCAATTTTCCTTCCATAAGATCATCTCTCAATTTTCTCTCATGTTCAATTTGTTGCTTCAACTTCTTGATAAAGTCATCTTCCTTCCTTAGCTTGTACTTTAGATCCACTCTATCTGCATTAGCAATGTCCACATCTTCCAAAGCTATTTCATAATTCTTCTTCAATTTTTCCAAATCCATCTTGATCTTCCCAAAGTTTTTAAGCTTTTATTTCAAGGGTTTGATGCTCTAATACCAATTGTTAGGATTTAGTAACACTAAGAGGGGGGGTGAACCAATATTACAATACTTAATTAAATTATTAAACTTCTTTATATTCTTTAAGAAACAAATAAAGATATAACAAAAAATGGACAACCATGCAACAAAGATAAACATAGAAGAAATCATAACACCATATTTATTTTTGAGGAAACCCTAGCCAAGGGAAGACCCTAGTGGGGATGGTACCCACAAAATTCTGCACTATGAATCTTGAAACGCTATTAGGAGTTCTAGCGCTGTTATGAGCTGATTAATATGATAGGTAGATCCTTGTTAGGGGATGTATACCACAATATCCCTAATAAGGAATCAACTCCGTTAAATGTTGTAGCCTTATTAAAGGAAAAAAACCCTATTAGGGGTGTACAATAGGTGCAACAACACTTACAAAAAAAAAATTATCCCGAATACAAAAGAGTTAACAAAGTATTCCTAGAAGAACTCCTCTTGTTCTCCTTCCTTTTGATCTATGCACTGCCTTTTAGATGTTTTCACAATTCACATCTAACAATCATCCATATCTTCATGTCATCATCGCACACTTTACAAAAGTGTCTGTATACTTATACAATGTTAGCAGTATAATTAATAAAGCTAGTTGACATTACTCTATCTAAACATCATATTAATTCAAGAACAATTGTGTTCTTTATTATCATCCTTAGTCAGCCTCAAATCAAAGATGGCATCCAAAAATATCTTTCCAAAAACTCACAAGGTTGGCCTAAATCATTGCTAACATGTAATGCTCTTTTTATTGTCTTTGCATCCAATTAAATAAGCATATGTCTTTGATCCTTCAATACTAATATGTGTGACCTCACACATGTTCATTGGTGTCCTGCAAGTATTTCATTAAGATTGCAAGCCTTAATATAACTTTTCAAAAGATTTCTAACCTTCTTTGTCAAACTGGGTTACTGGAACAGTCTCTGGACTTAGGCATTTTTCCATTCAACAACTATATTAAACATATTCATCATATCCAATATGTGCAACCATAAAACTGATAATTGTTTCCATAAATGAATGCATTCCATATATGTGCATGTGCATATGTGTACATGTTCTAACCACTTGGCAACACCTTCCATGTCCCACATGTGATCTTTTGGGTTCCATGGTGCACTTGGGAAATGTCATTTTTTGTGGGTTCTTTGGCATTGTTTCCACCATGCCTCCTCCTGGATTCATGTGTGATATTGGGGAAACCTTTGCATGTCTTTTTTGTGTCATTCCTCTGCAATACTAGTGAAAAGGCCTTGAGTTCCTCAGTAACCTTGATAGGTCTCTAATGTTGTTATATTAAACTAGGTTGTGCTCTCCACATTAACACAATGAAATCCCTAAGTCCCATTAACTACATATCGACTCATACTGCATTCATGCATCTTTTCTCATGGTTTGAATTCTATTTTTCTCTCTCCTTCCTTTCCCTTCCCATTTGCATCCTTTTCAAGAAAATTACACAAAGTTTTTTATTTGCATTATTTTCTCGAGGGGCCACAACCTCTTACCATCTTTGCTTTGCCACAACATCTAAACCTCACCTGGGGCATCTTATTTTATTTTCTTTGATGCAATTTCACTTGCAAAGTCACATTAAAGAGGGGAAAAATATGGACACCTAAAAATAATTCATATTAATTGAATTTATTTAATTAATAATCCCTATAATATCATAATTAATCCTAATTAATTAATCATGGTTATTATGATTCCTCTACCCATTTAATTATAATTATTTAAAATTAAGTTGGGTTCACTACCTAAGGTATTATAATTTAATTTAAATACCCCCCTCCCTAATGTATTAAATCTATTTTAATGCATGTATCCTCCATAAATCCACTTTTTTTAATAAATCATTATTTATTCAAATCCCTCTATTTCCTAATATTCCTCTAAACTATGGATTAATCTAAATTAATCTAAAACTCTACCTAAATCCTAACCTACACCCATCACCTCACTTGCTAAACCTATCCTCTCACCTAATCACTCTCGTAACCTCACTTAGGAAGTGATTCCTAACCTCATTAGCCCTAATGGGTTTCTCACACATGTGTGAGCAACTCTTCCCAAGGAATCCACCCACCTTCCTTAAATTCTCTTACACCTTGGTCCCCTTCACTCCTACCCAAATTTTCTTGCACATGTGTGAGAAACCTTGAGCCATTCAACCATAAATTCCCATCTTATCTCATTTTGACCCTTCAAAATAGCCCATCCCCTCCAGCCTATGTGGATGCCACATAGGTGCCACCTCATCCAAACCCCAATCCTCCCTCCAAAAATATATAAATAGAGGCCTCTTCCATGAGAAAATGGTCCCTAAATCTCTTCATTTTATGCATTGTTATTATTCTAGCTTATTTTTAGGTTTCTATAGCATCTTAGCATTGTTAGCTTTTGTTCTTGTTTTCAATCCTTAGATCACATAGCATAGCCTAAATGGATAATGAATCATAGTTTCCTTATGTATTTCACTTCATTTTAAATCTAAATAATATCCAAGCTTAAAGGTTAATGAATTTTTCATCTCATTCATAGCTTGAATCTTCATTTCCATCCTTTGCATTCCTTGGAATCCTAGGGGCAAAACTAGTTCTGCATACTAGGTTCTATGCCATTTTGGGATCTCTATGGATTTTATTTAATTTGAATAACCTTAGCATTGCATTGGGGATACTCTCATTGTTCTTAGAGAGCATATCTACATTCTCCTCAAAAGATAAAATCAAACGGGGCTTGGGTGCTCCCATTTTGGTTCAATCGGAAGTGGTGTTTATGAAATACTTGTTATATGATTTCCATGCTAGATTAGGACTAATGTTGGACTATCTACGCGTGCTCTTGACAACATAGTTTTAAGGCACTCATAGTATTATACTTGTATTTTCCTTCAAACTTTGGGGGCAAGGTTTCATGTATCAATTGTCTCCTTCCTTTTCTTTCTGAAGATCTACTTTCTTCAGTATAGCGAAATTTTTTATTATTATGTAACAATATTTTCTTATAAGGAATTGTTCCATTTTGATTCAATATTTTGTCTTATGAAAGAGGTGTCTATCCTTGATCACAACCTCTTCCTTCTTTGCAAAAATATATTTATCCTAAAAAAAATCTTTACTTTAGGGCTTAAAGTATGTTATCCTTCACCAACAATCTCATTTTCATCTATTAATTGGGGGCTAAAAGTGTGCATTCTTGTTCTCTTCCCCTCTTTGTCTTGAAGACATTGTCTTTGTTCAAGATCACCTCTTGTAGGTAGATTTCTTGAAGCCAAGAGCTCTTCCTTCCAAGGGTCTCTGCCCACTTTGATATATCCTTTCACAATTATTTATTTCCTTGGCTAATAAGAGTATTCACTCTTTTCTAAGGGAATAAGCATAATTTGTTTTTTTAAGAATATCTCCTTGTTCTCTTTTTCTTATGATACCACCATAGTACTATGTCATCATCATAAGGAGGGGGAATACATATGGCCTCCTTGTATATTATGCATCCTTTTTTTATTGATCCCTAAGGAGACAATACTTTCCTTAGGATTGATCATGTTTTCGATCCCTATGGAAACAATGCTTTCCTTAGGGTTGATCACATTTTGGGATCCCTGTGGAGATAATGCTTTCTATAGGATTGATCCCCTTAGCTTCCCTTAAGAAAAAAAAAAATTTAAGCTTCCCTTAAGTTCAAAGTATTTTAAACTACCCCTTAGCACAAGGTTTTTCAAGCCACCCCAGAGTGCAAATTGTTTCAAGCCACCCAGAGCGCAAAATTTTTAAGATGGAATTGACTAGCATAACACAACTTACTAATGTAGATGGAGGAAATGGGCATCCAGATTATAAATTTAGATTTATTCCAACATCCCATAATGAAGTTCTCTCACCGAATACAAATGCAAAATAATATCAAATAAAAAATAAATGCATTCAATAAAATCTTCACTCCATTTCTCTTCTACTACCATGATCTTGTAATAAACATTTTAGTACTCTCAACAAGGAATGATCAAGAAGCTAATGGTGAATGGATATTTGGTTCATTGATTCAAAAATAATTGTAATATGCTAAGTATACCAATATTTAGGCTATAGAGAGAGAGAGAGAGAGAGAGAGAGAGAGAGAGAGTTGTCCTCATAGGGAGATCAAGTTGGTGGGATAAGTGTGGGATGAAGGAATGTAGTTAGAGGTGGTTGAGAACCAATTTATTATATATTTGCTAAGTGTTGAAAATAGTGGAGATGAAAGCATTATAAATAGAAGCATTTATGAGATAATAAAGGTTATGGATAGGATGGATTTAGATAGATTAAGGATTCACCAAATAAGTTGATTAATGGATTTAAATGAATCACATAAAGGATTTTGGTGATTAAATGATTTAATAAATTAAAATAGATGAGAATGAAAGAAAATAAAAATAATTAAATAAGCAATAATACCTACTTAATTAAAAGAAGAAATTTGATTAATATTGAAGACAAATTTATGTGTCTACAATTTTCTCTTCTTTGAGACAATGTAACCTATCACATTGTTTCAAACAAAATTTGATTAGCCGATATGAAGCTTACTTGATACACGCCCTCGTTAAACTAGGTAAGAACTGATATGTATAAATGTAGATGGAGGAAATGGGTTTCTCTAAAAATGAATTTGAGATTGGTGCTCTAAAAATGAATTCACATGCATGTTTGGATGATTTAGAGAAAACACTTAGATTTTTGGTGCTTAATGAAATTAACCTAGTGTCTTGAGTTCTTGGTGTGCTTCAAAATCTATTAGATTAGCAACCTTTTTTTCATTTTTAGAGAGGCATGTCTGGGGGGTTCTCTTAACCCAATAGAGGACAACCTCAAACCGATGAATCCTTCTAGTCAATAAATAAATAAGACTTTGAGAAAACTTAGGTCTTATCTCCTTAAGCTTGGATGAGGTGTGTTAATTATAGTATGGACTAGTTGAAGTATCCCTAGGAAGCCATCATGATCAACTAGGATCTTAAGTGAGTCACATGCGTATAGAATGATTAGGAAGACACCATAAAACTTACTACAACCCTATTAATTAGAGGCAACCTGGTTCACCTCCAAATATTTGTCTTATTATAGTGCAAGGGGAGGTTGAAAGAAAATCTCCCAACAATATTCCCATCATATATGCCCTAGGGATATTGTGTTGTGAAAGAGATCTTTGTTAACATGAAAACAATACCTGGAAAAGGAAAATTCATAGGCACCTTCAAGAGGGATTTCAAGCTCTAGTTGTGTGGTAGATATGTTGTGTGGTCTGACGAATACCCAAGAAATGGGCCTATAATATTTCAAATGAAGACAAATTGGACCTTATATTAAACTGTTTGTATACTGCTTTCGTTGTGACTAACTTTGTGAAAACTGGCAGCTCGAAAAAGTTGTTGAACATGCATAGATAATTTCCTTTTGAGTTAGTCCTGCAAACAAACACTGATTTTGAGTTTGCTGAGTTTTTGCATCTCCAACATTTGTCCTATGAACATTAATCCTACAACATTTTCCCTATCAAAAGTGGTCCTACAACATTTATCCTATCAACATTGGTCCTACAATATTTTCCCTATCAACATTGATCCTATAACAATGGTCCTACAACATTTGTCTTATAGCATTGGCTCTACAATATGAGTCCTAGAAACATTACACTGATACTCCATCCTAGTTCCTTGTGATTATCATACTTAGATAGGCATATCTTAGAATCTTTCCTTTTTGCATTGTCATCATTCTTAGTCCCAAAATCCCAAAATCTCAAAAACATAGCTTGCATATTTGAGGGTTATAGTGTTATCTCTATTGAGCATTTAAGGTTGTCATTAGTATCAAAGGTTTGTAAAGATATCGATCGGTCACTTATATTGAGCTAATCGGTAACATGAAGCAGAACAGACTAGTCGGTAAAGCATATATACTGAGCAGCAGAACAGTTTATCGAGCACCAGCAGACACTGACACTGACAGACAGTAAACACCGAGCATCACAGTATACACCGAGTAGTTTACATAGTGTTTACTGAGGATCACAGAAAATAGCATAGTAATTTGAAATGGCACATACTTCTATGCATACGGTTACAATGGTTCATAAAACATTTTACCAAGATCGAGGAACATTTAATGTGATGATATTTATTAAATGCAATGTATATCTTTTGTAATAGTTGATCTAGGTTATTATTGTACACCGTAGATCTTAGGGTTATGACTATGTTGTGTAACCTAATTTTGTTAAAGCGGAAAAAGTAGAACACTATATATTTGTGTGTTCACATCATTTTTGGTGTGAGCTGATATATGAATCATAGAGCACTTGAAGCAATTGCCTAACTTCAAGTCTACCAGTTAACAGAGAAGAACCGAGTACAAAGGAATTTAGATTAAGTAGAATCAGTAGAGGCTACCGAGCAGTTCAGAGCAGAGATTCATCACAAGTAAGGTGATATTTTATTAGAGCTTATAGATCTGTCTCAGACAATTGAGTTGTCAAATAGCAGATAATTGCCTATTGCTTTCTAACAATTGTAATAGAGTTTTTGGATAAAATCTCTTAATAGAGTAGACTTAACAGTCTTATGTAAATCTCTTAACCGAGTGCACACTTCATTAGTGTTGTTAAAATCCTATAACTAGGTAGATCTAGCTGATCTAACATGTCACTCCTAACAGGGTGAGATCACCAGAAGTGATCAAAACTTGTAGCCCTAATAGGCAAACCTTTTCTATCTACAGTAGCGAAGAATTTGTGGGTGTCATCCCCACCGCAATTTTTACCTTCTAACAAGGGTTTCTGCATTACCAAAATACTTGTGTCATGTGATTGTCATATTGATGTCATGTTTTTACTTTCATAAGTTAAATGAATGATTGATACATGCAGTTAGATTCAAGTTGTTTTGGTCGGTTATTACTGTTTACAGTTATATATCTGAAAGGTTTACAAGTAAAATTTCTGAAGGCACTAATTCACCCCTCCCCTCTCAGTACCTATCTCTCCTAATTCCAACATATAGTATTGCACTTCTTAGAGTCTTTTTTCAAATTAGAGGGTGCATTTTCCTAGGACATTCCTATAGTGGTCTTATGCTTTATCTTGACATCATCAGCGCCATCCTTATCTACTTGCCTTAGGCACCTTATCATTTTGGTTAACACTTGTCTTAAGACAAGCATTATTTCTAGAATCTATCACTTTTGTCCTACCTTTTGGTGTGAAGATAGTCCTCAATATCACTTGGGTCTCTCCTTAGAAGGTTTAATTTTAAAAATTCTATAATCACTATTAGGATAAAATAATTACACCTTAGACATCATATTTGATTCCTAGTTTGCATTATCATCCCAAATCAAAAATCCAAAAAATTAGAGCTTGACTTTCCTAGTTGCCTTGCATATGTAGAACACATGATCCAAGAAGAGTAAGGACACAATGGAATACAACAAATACCCCACCAATGATCCCCATCAAGACATTGAGTTTCCACTGAGAACCTTGATGCTAGATTACAAGAATCCTGAGACATTTTTATGTCGTGAGACAACACAAGATGATACTTTAAAATTGAATGAGCTCTCTCCCGAGGAAATCAAAGATAGATGCACAAAAGAAGATATTGAAGAAGGTTTATGTGATGAGAATTTGAAAGCAATCTAAGAGTCAATGATGGAATTTGACCCGAATAAATACTTTTGTATGTTCACTCAAAAGGGTGCTAAACTACCTACTGGAACCAATGCATCCACCATAGTAGAGGACATACCTATGCCAACAGCTTGGGTGGCCTCAATGACACCCCTCCCACTCACTTCAGTATTCCCATCAACCAATTCCACACAAAATCCTTCCCAAGTCACTACATCTTCTAGTACCCTAGGGGTCCAGTACAACAATCCCCTATTTTCCAACAACACACTTGCACCTAGTGTACTCGATGTCACTACAACACCTTCAATATTGTCCCTTAGCTCATCCAGAAAGTAAGTTACAAACAATGGCAACAAGCTCCTACAGAACAGCTCCCCAACCCAAGCAAGGACTACCCCTACTAGGGGAACCTCAACAACAACCCCTAAAATGACTCTGCTAGGTGTCCCTTTGGATTCAAAACAACTTGTTGCCAAAATTTTGCCCCTATTAAAAATTTTCAAATTTCAATATGCCTATTGCTAGCCCATGTTCACACCATTGCAAGTCAAGCTTTAACATTTCATTTGAAGAAATAAGGACCAAATGCTATCGAAAAGAATTTTTTTTCTTTTTAGCTGAAGCCAATAGGTCTACTTATTTGTAGCATTCAAAGCTTATTCCAAAACCGTTGGCAGATTTTATGAAGGTGCCAGAACCCATATTATTTTTCAAAATAGTTCCAGCTACACCATTTGGAAGTTTACATCTATGGGGTCCAATAACGCTTCTATGCTCCAAATTTACAACATTTCCTCAAGTCCAAATTTTCTCTGACATCGTGTTTTAAAATCAGTGTAAGAATCAACATGTCATATTAAACCGTGAGGTAATTGAATTGGTTATCATCATTTGGAAAATTTCCTAACATATCATCAGAACCCGACATAAGTTCCCAAACCAATTAAAAATCCCAATAACTTATTAGTAACCAAAAGGCAAACGTGGAACATGATGTAATGTGTGAAGGAAAGTGCTCAAACACCTTCAAAACCTGACACTCAAATTAAGAAAGGCTTGTTGAGAGTTTCTAAAGTTTGCCTTTGATGATTCATGCAATGTTATAATCTAACTATCATCAGGTTTATATTAAGGGGAAGGAAGTGTTAATCAAAGATCGACATCTAAACCAAACTCATAAAACAAAGAAAATACGTTCGAAGGATGCACATTTCCAACAACTCAACGGTGAGTGGACTTCCAAAGTTCGCGACGCTTATTTTACATTGAGTAAAGACAATGTTTCCAAGTTTTGCATGTTGTATAACTTTTTTGGGGATCCGATCGCTCATTTGGAATGTAAAAATGGACATATATAATGAATTCCAGGCACCATCCGAATTCCCTATAGTTTAGTAAGTGGTTTTATATGTTTTGAACTCTAGCTTGGGACCGGGATATTGGGCTTCTCCCTAATGATTGGGCTATTATTCAAGTCTAAATGTGACCCACTATAGTGTGCAAGCTACTTCCAAAGTTGTGGGGCTTCACACCGAATGGACTTCTAAACCATTTGACAACTACGTATAGAATCACATCAGATATTGATTTAGAACAAAAGTGCATGGATCAATCATGAATGTCCTCTATGGTATTATCCCTATGCTTCCAAGACTAGAACGTGGTGGTCCTCTAAGAATTTTGAGCGTTATCCTTGTTGGTCGGGTCACTAGATATCTTAGTTCATCAACGATTGAAGGGGTTGTTAAACACCTGCGGATCAAGCAAATGCAATTGGTGTCCAAGGGGCCGACTTTCATAATATTTGCCATTGTTCTTGCTCAGATGGCATGCTAAATCATAAACAAGACACTTGGAATGCTTTGAAAGGATGTCATTGCGATGAGTAAAACAAATGATTCTTATTTGTAACCATGTGATATTGAAGTTTCTTGAAATCTTTAAAACCTATCCAAATCCTGAATGGCGTTAGTTCAAAACTATAAAGAGATCCCAAACATGTTTATGTGGCATCATTGAACTACCAGTCCATTCTGAAATGATCGACAACCATTTGATCCAGATTATGAAGTCTTGCAATGTTCTGACCAGTTTGTTATCAAATGCATCAAAAGCTACAATCATTGTTTGAAGTACCTCAAAAGTAGTGGTCGCAAATCTGCCACAACATAGTTTTCAATCAATCCTTCTAATAATATATCCATCGATATGAGGAATGATACAACATCAAAATTGTATTGGTGGTGATAAAGCATTCGTATGTGATTTATCAGATACGCAATCAATTAGAACTCCAGTAGTCACTAGAAGGAGACCTCGTTTGGGAGCCCGAAATCTTTGAAAAATGACAGTTCTGAAGAACCAATGAAAGGATCGTAAAAAAAAAAAAAAAGGCCAAACTCTCACGGATGATTATGGTTTCTTAGATGAATAAAGAAGGATTGAGTTGACTTGATAATTGAGGACACATATCATTTAATGAGTCCTCTATCTCATTTTCCTATATGCTCAAGGCTCTTTTTATATGTTTTTTATTATTTTATAAAATTTAATTAGATGTTTGAATCTTCAATAGTTAAACTTAACTAGTGGTCGAGAGGAGATGCCAATTAAAAAGAAATTTCCTGATAATGTGGCACTATTTTGTTTAGTTAAATGTCAGGGGGACAAGTCAGTTCTTACTTACATAATTATACATTTATGCTTTCTTTATTATATTGAAACATTAAGTCCATGGAAGGTAAAATTTTATGGTAATTTAATCAAGAGGCAGTTATGAGAAGTAGAAAAGAGAAGAATATGTTATCTTTGAATTGTTGATGTAACCATCAAGAATCAGTTATGAAGCTCAAAAGATGGTGAGGAAATGTTATAAAAGTGATAATCAAAAGACAAGCAAGGTTCAACAATTTTGATTCAATTTTCTCCTTATTGCAGTGATAACTCAGAGAGACTCGAAACTTGAATTATGATTGTTGTTCATTAGATAGAATTTACTATTGAATGGATGGATATGTGATGAATGGAATGAATTAATTATGGGTATCATAGTGTGCTTTTGAATCTGTAATTATAAGGTGATTTGTGAGTCACAATTTATTTCTTTACCTTAAATTATTCATGTTGTTTGACATATTTACATTTCTTATGGTTGAACTACTATATGTGATCTTTATGGTCATGGAGGTGCATGTACAAATTTCATTGTGGTGATTTTAACTGTGTTTGGTTTTTCAAGGTTGTGGGAAATAAAAAACAACATTAGATGTTACTTTCAAGTATAGGATTTTATGCCTAAACCTGGATCTATGTCATGTAGTGATTAAAATTCATAGAAGACTCTTCTACTCTCTAGTTAAGATAACACCCCATTAATTATTGGAAATAACACAAAAACTTATTCATTGCAAATCTGTCATAGGGAGTTGTACCTATAAAATTCAAAGATCAAACTATTATTCATTTATTTTAGTTTGTTCAACTGTTGTTAATAGAAGGGTCTTGCAAGGGTTTGAGTCAATATTATAAGAAGGCCAATGTCTTAACTAACACAAACCCAAACCAATCTAGGGGCACCTTTAGCTATTTCTGAGTATTCAATCATTATAAACCTTCTCCATAAAATGTTGGAAAATAGATCAAGCACTACTACAATTCCTTAGCAAGTCATAGCACCACAATAATTCCAAGCACCCCAGCAGGTCCCAGTTCCTCGGCAAGTCATAGCACCACATCAATTTTAAGCACCCTAGCAAGTCCCAATTCCCTAGAAAGTACAACCACCCCAACAATTCCAAGCACTCTGGAACAATTCCACACACTTTAGCAAAATCAATCCCCTTAGCAAATCCAAGCACCTTGAAGCAATTCCAAGTACCTCAGTATGTTCCACCACCTCATGTGTCTGTAACACAAATTAATATGGGATAGATAACCCCATATAATCATGCAACACCACAGAACAGTGAGACCTCATTTATGATCCAAATGCACCGTCATTTATACAACCACCCACTGACACATTTTCTCAGCAACTCCAAATCCTCTAGCAACAATTTATTAACCTATAAATAGGCACCCCTAAGAGGTCTTACACTACAAAAGACCTTAGTCCTTATCCATTTGATAGGATGCTACATATCCCACCTTTTACAACAAACTTTGTCTCACTTAAGCTCGATAGGTACAAGGAAAAGGGTGAGCCTTGTGATCACATTAGGGAGTTCTTTATAGAATGTATGGAAGTATACCATGAGGAAACATATATTATGAGAATCTTTCTACACAGTCTTAGTGGAACAACTATGGATTGGTTTTCCAGACTCCCTCCTAGGATAAAGTCATGGAATCAACTAGCAGAAAAATTCATATCACAATATTCACACAACATCATCATGGAAGTAACATTGATGGATCTTTGTACCACAAAGAAACAAAAATGGAGAGATCTTTGCCTCTTTCCTAAAATGTTGGAGAAATTTTTTGTCTAAGGCATCCTTTCATCTACCAACCAAGTAAAAGACCCACATGTTCATAGAAAACTGTCAACTACACATGATGTGTGAATTACACTCCTACCACATTAGGTCCATTGAAGAGCTAGCTGAGAAAGGGTTAAAAGTAGAAAGATCCATCACCTTGAAGGGAATACTTAATAAAAAAAACCAATACTTTAACGTCTTACAACAAAACTAAATATTGGTCAAAAAAAAAGAATGTGAAAAATGATGGGGTTGTCAATGCAAAGATGGCACAACTAGTGCTACATATGCAAGAATCACCACCAGTCCAACATACCCAACCTGTTAGGAATAAGGTGTCTCAACCTTGGATAATTCCTATTCTTATTATTTGTTTTGTAAAATGTATTTCTTGCAAATAATGTTGATGTGTCGGCATCTTGAATTGTGTGTAAGGAGATCATGGCTAAAATGGTTATGACGGATTCCTATGACACATAAGAGCTATGTTAGGAAGATTCAATGACAGGTGAAGACATGTGGCAACTGATAAATTTGAGTACTGTACACTCTTCCCCAATTGTGGGATTCGGGGCATCACCTCAAAAAAAATTTTGGGGTTCCTATTTTCTCGGAGAATGGTAAAACCTTAATACGGTTATCTTTGGGAGTAGCCCTAAAAAGTGAAGCGCATGATATAAGCTTTTTTAGGGTTGCGAAAAGATGTGATGCGAGTGTATTGTTGGAATGTTTTTATGTTGCCATGATTTGTCTTCAAGGTTTTTGAAATCTTCTGAAAGAACTTGCATTGCAAGTGTATTGTAAGCTGTAATAGTTTTGATCAATACATTGTGCAGGTTTTGAAGTGTTGGGGTTTTTACCGAAAGGTTTCCCCAGGGTATATCATTATGTCATTCTCTATTTTTTTTGTATGCATGGTATGTGGTCGCAATATCTTTGTTAAAGTAGTTAACGAATCTGAAATTTTAAGGATTTGTAAGAATTTGCACAATACTTTCCTATAGAGATTAGCGTAGGAAGCTGTTTCCGCACTTGAGTTTCCTTACAAATGGTATCAAAGCTTGATCAACTTTTGATCCTAGTTGTTGGGTAGGGTTTTTTGAGCTGATCTCAAGTTTGAGTGAGAGTTTTTTGCAGACCATTTTAAATCTTATTTTCAGATTGAGATGGCAAGTTCATCATATGGAAGAATGGAGGTGGAGAAATTTAACGGCACTAATTTTGAGTTGTGGAAACTCAAGATGGAAGACATGTTGGAAGATAGTGACCTATGGGAAGCAACTTCAAGTGCTACAAGACCAGAAACTATAGCTCAAGTAGATTGGGATATCAAAGACCGTAAAGCTAAGGGTCTCATAAGACTCTGTTTAACCGATGCAGTTCTTCTGAATGTTCTAGATGAGAAAACCACAAATAGTTTGTGGGAAAGACTTGCAGCCGTGTATCAGGCAAAATCTCTGGTGAACAAGTTGTTCTTGAGGAAGAAGTTGTACTCTCTATGAATGGATGAAGGTGGGTCCTTAACGGATCATTTAAATGCATTTAATCTACTGGCTGCACAGTTGACATCAGCTGGTGTCAAGTTAGAGGAGGAGGATCATTGCTACACACTTTTTTGTTCTTTACCGGATTCATGGGACCATCTTGTGATGGCTCTCGGAAGCATGTTAGTCACCTTCAAATGGAGATGTGGTGTCTTCACTGCTATCAGAGGAGATGCGGAGAAAGGCTTCTGTTTCAGAAAAAGAAGCCCTTACTGTTCATGGGAGATCCACTGAAAGATGAAAGAAAAATGACAATAAGTCTAACAATAAGGGTAGATCCAAATCCTATGGGAAGTCAAAGGCTTCCAATATGTCCAAGGAAAAATGTTGGAGCTATGATAAATCTGGGCACTTCCGTAAAGACTGCAAAGAGCTGAAGAAGAAGAAGAAAGGTTCAGATTCAGCTTCAGAAAGATCTCAAGAAGATGGCGATGCATTCATCGCAGCTTTGGTAGCCCATGCATCTGATGATGTGTGGTTGGTTGACTCAGGAGCATCTTTTCACATGACCTCTCATCGAAACTAGTTCCCAAAATATGAAGAGTTCGATGGTGGAAAGGTGTACTTGGGTGATGATTCTCACCTAAAGATAGTTGGACGCGGAAGGGTCACTATCAAATTTCCTGATGGATGAGGAAAGGGAAGCAACGAAGTTATGCACATTCTGGGTTTGGCATGAAACCTATTATCTGTAAGTATGCTGAATGATGTAGGTGTGCAAGTTGTTTTTTTGAAATAAGGATGCAAGATGATGAGAGGATGGATAGTGCTTGCAAGGGATACTAGGAGAGGTACCTTATTTCAGCTAGATGCATGTATTCCTCTATGTAATAGTTCTTCATCCTCACCATCTAAACAAGTAGTGAAGAATTCTGTGGCTATTGGTTTTGATGGTAGTGCAAAAACTTTGGAAGGTAAGCTTCCTGCAGAAAAGACAATGTTGTGGCATATGAGATTTGGCCACATTGGTGAAAAGGGTCTCAGAACCCTGAAAAATAAAAATCTTGTTGAGGGGTTAAATGATTGCAATCTCGAGTTTGACTTCTATGAACACTGTTTCTATGGTAAACAAAATCATGTTCAATTTTATTCTAGTTCTCACAAATCTTCTGATGTTTTGGATCTTATTCATTCTGATGTATTTGGTCCTGTAAAAGTTCCTTCAATCTCCAAGTTTGTATTTTTTGTATCTTTCATAGATGATTACAGTAGAAGGACATGGATTTATTTCCTTAAAAGTAAGACACAAATCTTTAGTCAGTTCAAGGAATTTAAAGCTCTTGTAGAGAATCAGACTAGTAAGAAGATTAAGTGTGTGAGAACTAACAATGGTGGTGAGTTTTGCTCAGCAGAGTTTGAACAGTATCAAGAGGCATAAGACAACTCCTTATACCCCACAGAAAAATGGAGTTGTAGAGAGAATGAATAGGACACTAATGGAGAAGGCTAGGAATATGCTTAGTGGAGCTGGTTTAGAAAAAAGGTTTTGGGCCGAAGCTGTGTCCACTACTTGCTATCTGGTTAACAGATCTCCTACATCAGCCCTTGTTGGTAAGACACCCATGGAGGTATGGTCTGGTAAGAAGCCTTCAATTAGACATCTTCATGTTTTTGGTTGTGACGCTTATGCACATGTTCCAAAGGAGAAAAGATCTAAGTTGTAAAACAAAGTTGTTAAATGTATCTTCATCAGATACAGTGTTGGTGTGAAAGGATACAAGCTTTGGGATCCTGTGACTAGTAAGGTGTTGTATAGTAGAAATGTTATTTTTAGAGAGCTAACATCCTCTCCTATTGTGCTACAACCAGATGAAAAAGAAAAGGAAAAAGATGTTGTTCAGTTGCCTCCTACCCCTGAGAAGACTGAACAGAGAGACCATGTTGGGCCTAATAATGAGGAGAGCTCTAGCGGCTCTGATAGTTCGGAAGAAGAGGAAGAAAAACCTTAACCTTATCCCTTAAGGAGATCCACGAGAGAAAGAAAGCAACCAGAAAGGTTTGGTTATTCTATGTTAGATTCCAGTTGTGCCTTTTCTTTGATTACTAACACTAAT
This sequence comes from Chamaecyparis obtusa, assembly GCA_027943335.1. NCBI lineage: Eukaryota > Viridiplantae > Streptophyta > Pinopsida > Cupressales > Cupressaceae > Chamaecyparis > Chamaecyparis obtusa. The sequence goes on from BSBK01007312.1 coordinate 1,472,079, forward strand.
GAGCCTAGATCTGTGAAAGAGGCTTTGGGCATGAAAGATGCAGGTTCCTGGATTGAGGCTATGGATGATGAGATGGCTTCATTAGAGAAAAACAAAACTTGGGACCTTGTACCTTTTTCTAAAGGGAGAAAATCTGTTGGTTGTAAATGGGTGTTCAAGAAGAAATTATGTGTAGATGGCAGTGTTGAAAGGTACAAAGATAGATTGGTTGCAAAGGGGTATTCACAGGTAGAGGGAATAGATTATGGTGAAATATTCTCTCCTGTTGCAAAGTTGACATCCATTAGATTTCTATTATCTCTTGCTGCATCATATGATTTAGAGATAGAACAGATGGATGTGAAGACAACTTTCCTTCATGGTGATTTGGAGGAAGAGATTTATATGTCACAGCCTGAGCACTACATTGTTAAAGGTAAAGAATCCTTAGTTTGTAGATTAAAGAAATCTCTATATGGTTTGAAGCAATCTCCTAGGATGTGGTACCTTAAGTTTGATGCCTTTGTGTTGTCAATTAGATTTGTAAGATCAAAATTAGATCATTGTGTTTATTTCAGAGTTGAAAATGATCGCCTTCTTATTGTTGCATTATATGTTGATGATATGTTGTTGTTTGGGAAGGGTAAGGGTATGATTTCTGATTTTAAATCTCAGTTGTCAGCATAGTTTGAGATGAAAGATCTTGGGGCAGCAAGGTACATCTTGGGTATGGAAATCAGTAGAGACAGGTCTAATAGAAAACTTTGGTTGAGTCAAAGTAAGTATGTGAAGTCTGTGTTGGACAGGTTCAGTATGGAAGATTGTAGACCACTATGTGTTCCTATTTCTATAGGAACAAAGTTATATGTAGATGATTGTCCAAAATCTCCTAGTGAGGTGGAGGACATGAGTAGAGCACCTTATGCTAGTGTAGTTGGCAGTCTTATGTATGCTATGGTCTGTACTAGAACAGACATTACCCAAGTAGTGGGAGTCCTGACTCAGTTTATGGCTAATCCTGGACGGGTACATTGGGATGCAGTTAAGTGAGTATTCAGATATTTGAGGGGTACATCAGATTACTCCATATGTTATCATGGTAACTCTTCTAGATCTTTGCATTTAGTTTGTATTCGTGGGTTTGTGGATTCAGATTGGGCAAGTGATATTGATAGCAGGAGATCCACTAGTGCTTATGTGTTCACTATGTTTGGTGGTGCCATCAGTTGGATGAGTAAGCGACAACCTGTGGTTGCTTTGTCCACAACAGAAGCTGAGTACATGGCTGCTACTCATGCTTGTAAAGAAGACATTTGGCTTAGAAGATTGTGTTCTGATGTTGGTGTTGATGCAAAATAGATTACTATTTGGTGTGACAGTCAGAGCGCTATTTGCCTTGCAAAGAATCCAACTTTCCATGCCAAAATGAAGCACATTGATGTGCAGTTTCACTTTGTGAGAGATATGGTGGAAGATGGAAAGGTAAATTTGGAGAAGGTAGATACTGTGAAGAATGTTGCAGATGCATTAACAAAACCAATGGGCACTGAGAAGTTCAGATGATGTTCAGAGTCTATGGGCCTTTTGGCCTATAGCAGTTACTTCCTGTTACGTTCCTGTTGCTCTTACAAGGTGTTCAACAAGTGGGAGAATGTTAGGAATAAGGTGTCTCAACCTTGGATAATTCCTATTGTTATTATTTGTTTTGTAAAATGTATTTTTTGCAAATAATGTTGATGTGTCAGCATCTTGAATTGTGTGTAAGGATATCATGGCTCATACGGTTATGACGGATTCCTATGACACGTAAGAGCTATGTCAGGAAGATTCAATGATAGGTGAAGACGTGGCAACTGATAAATTTGAGTACTATACACTCTTCCCCAATCGTGGGGTTCAAAAAAATTTTGGGGGTTCCTATTTTCTTGGAGAATGGTAAAACCCTAATATGGTTATCTTTGGGACTAGCCCTAAAAAGTGAAGTGCATGATATAAGCTTTTTTAGGGTTCTGAAGAGATGTGATGCAAGTGTATTGTTGGAATGTTTTTATGCTGTCGTGATTTATCTTCAAGGTTTTTGAAATCTTCTGAAAGAACTTGCATTGCAAGTGTATTGTAAGTTGTAATAGTTTTGATCAATACTTTGTGCAGGTTTTGGAGTGCTGGGGTTTTTACCGAAAGGTTTCCCCAAGGTATATCATTGTGTCATTCTCTATTTTTTCTATACGCATGGTATGTGGTTGCAATATCTTTGTTAAAGTAGTTAACGAATCTGAAATTGTAAGGATTTATAAGAATTTGCATAATACTTTCCTATAGAGATTAGCATAGGAAGCTGTTTCCGCACCTGAGTTTCCTTACAACCAACACAAATATCTCACAATGTTAAAAACATAGTTGGGTGACCCCACAGTAGTGGGTTACACTTTTTCAGACATGTTGATTTTTGCTGAAATAAAACATTTTTAATATAATATAATGATTTAAGCCTTGAGAGGTTCCATTTCAAAGAATTAATTACAAATGGTTAGCTCAAAGCCTCTTAGATAAAAAAAAGACATTGATATAACATCTATACTCCTCATTCATACCTACAATGGAGTCTCCTTCGCACCTATTAAAATGTTGACAAAAAATCACTTTGACTTTATCTTTTGGCAAATCAAATGAATCCATTTGACAAACCTATCTATGTAATAAGTTACTATTGAGAAAAATCTTTCCAATGATTAAATGTTAATATATATTAAGTTTATTATGACTTTGTATTTTTAGTTTTACTACACATAGATATTTCACAGTATATCTACCCTTATGGAAAAATAGTAAATGAGAGAAAAAAAAATTTTAAATATCTATACCCTAGGTATTTAAGTTCTATTTCTATCAAAAAAAATGAAAATGAAATTGGACAAGTACACGACAAGTTATAAGCTATGTAGTCAAGGTATGTCAAAATTACAGTTTAGTCAACTTCAAACATTAATAAAATATGCAATAATCGTGATAATGTCATCAAACCAATTGCATGTCCTTTGTATGGATGTTACAAAACTAAATTAGAAAGAATCACATTCATATCTATTTTAGAAAAAAGTTATGCTCTATGAAAACAATGTAACTCTTTGAAAATAATGTTTTCAGCAACATACCAGTTTTCATGGGAGAAAGAAAAAACCATTCAAATCAATTCAAAAATAAAAATATAAAATATATTTAGAATCTAGATAGAAAATCCTAAAAGACTCTAATTTACTCCATCTTCTGATTTCAAATGGTTTAACGACAATATGCATCCTAATCTGAAAGTTTTTTTCAAAATGTCGAGTTCAGTGTCTGTTCAAGCAAAAACGTGTAACCAACTATTGTGGGTTCACCCAACTCCTAGATAGAATCCCAAACAAGCTAATTCTAAGTTACCCAACACCAAAGTTATGCAATAAGTAATCCCACAATATGATGAGATTTTATGCTTTTGATAGGAAACCTTTTGAGATGATCCTAGGGAAATTGATACAATCTCATTCAGACACTTAACTCAAGATAAAACATTATGAAGGTCCTAGAAAACCCACATAGTGGGATGACAATAGTTCCTATAACTATCATATAACTAAGGGACACAAAACATCTGGTTGTATGCAACTAAAGCACGTTGTCCAAGATTCCATTGACCATGGAGAGATCAAAGTGGTCACAAATCCAACCAATATCACAAGTGTTTATAAACCTCATTGATGAATCACGACAAAGGTAATGCCTCTAAATCAGGATTGAACAACTATGAAAACCTCACCTACACCAAGTTAGATCCAAATTTTACCATAAACACAACCACCATCAAATTTCTAGAAACAATTTGTACTCTTTCCATCTGCCATACCAAAATAATAATACAAGGAGCCACACCAAAAATGTCTATAACAAGTAAGTCTTCCAATCCACCATCAGGTCAGTACTATCTACTAGACCATTTGAAGAAGACGTCAACACAAATCTCCATCTATGAACTTCTCTGCATTTCCCCTAACCACAAAGCAATCTTAGATACATTCCTACACCATTCTTCTATCCCAAAAGATCTAGAAGTTGATAAGTTTCAAGCCATGGTAGGGTATCTATCCACCCCATATCACATAGCCTTCACTGAAAAAGATCTTCCAACACATAAACCATCTCACAATGATCGATCACATCTATAATTTTTCATCCACCTTCACAAAATCAGACAAGTCTTGATAGATGAAGGAGAAATTCTAAATATCTATACCCTAAAATTGATACAAGAACCATTCTATTCTGATAGTTTTGTAGATATCACCAAGAAGATCATAATAAGAGCCTATGATGATTAAGAACATCCTTCCAAGGGCATCATAAGTGTTCCAATCAAATTGGGTCCACCAACACAAGAAATTGTATTCTAAGTACACTAGATCTAGAGATGGGTTATAGAATGCTCCTATGGAGATTGTGGATCCATTCCATGAAGGTTGTACATTCTACTTATCATCAGTGTTTGAAATTCCTTCATGATGAAATTGAAATCACTATACCTGGAAACAAAGACCATTTTCTATATTGCACCAATCTCAGAGGAGCTATTTCAAATCAAGTTCCAAACAGTCAAGAGGCATCAATTGTCTCTTCTTCTCAAAATATAGATCCCACTAGTCTCAGAAAATTAATAGCAGAAGCCACTTCAAAACTAAAAATCTAGGTACAAGAAAAGGGATGTGAAGAATACACCTATGCAGACTTATTTTGTGTAGGCAAATTACCTATCTCACCCAAATCATATGGAGAACTTAAGAAATCTTCAGAGGGGAAGAAAAAATCGACAATTGTCTATCCACCTACAATTTTTTTGAGATGGGGAGATATACATGAAGAGATTATTGAAGAAAACCTATTCTCCTGGTTATATATAGATGAAGAACCTCTAGAATACATAATCCCAGTATTGAATATGGAAGGGGATATATCATAGTCCAAAAGAAGGGGTATAATGGGAATTCAAGCCTAGGAAAGAAAAAGAAAGGAATAGTGGAGCTAGTTTCTCCTACCCAAAACCCAAAGCATCAAGGTTTAGGTTATAGACTACTTGTAGGGGTATATTGAATATCTCATTACCTATTGATATTAATGCTTTTGTTTATAATGAAGTTGAGACATTTGAGGAGTTCCATTCAGACATGAACTCTAATTATTATGAGTGGGATTCCCCATGTACTATAGATACCCTACATCTTGACAAAGCCATCATCCAACTATCTTTAAAAGATAAACCTGCAAATCACAAAGCATGGATCTCACAATTTTGGAATAGATCTGAACCTTCATCCTCATTGGTGCAGGAGAACCTAGGCACAAGGATAAGCATTAGGAGATGCATGAACCATTTTAAAGTATTTGAAGACATTTGAAATTTATTTGAGTCCAATGAAAGTCATAATGTAAGGCTACTTGAGCCTTTTTGTAAAAAGTTGCATAGTTGTCCATTTAAGACCTAGTGGGTCAAAGTGTCAAAATGATGTAAACATGCCATTAAAGGGCATAAAAATTTGTAAAAGGTCATTTAAGGGTAATTTAATATGTTTATAATGTTTTTGTCAAGTTTTGAGATCATTATGTGAAAATATCACAAAAGTTGTTAAGAACATGAAAACTTGCAAAAATGCAATATTGCAATGTTGCATTAAAAGTTGTAAAAAAAAGTTTAATGGTTATGGGAGGTAGTTGTAAGGTCAAAAATGACCAAAATTCTATAGAAAGGCATTATATGGTTGTTCCAAACAATAATGAGAACATGGAAACATTTTGGAGCATTTTTTGTGCATTCAAATTTGTTGTTTTGATTGGTTTTATTGGTTTTAATGTTGTTTCCAAGCCTTGTACAACAATGTACGGCCTGGAAACCATGCATAAATTATATTTTTAGAAATTAGAATGAATAATATTCCCTCTTGTTTTTTTTTTTGATTGATTTCATGGAGAAATAAAGAAGTTATGAGGTTTTTGGTGAAATTTGTTGTTCGTAGATTTGAGATCTCCTAAGAATAGTCATGTTGCAGTATTTGGTACAGATGCATATGGAGGAATTAAAACCTCTAATTGGATTCATTGGAAATACATTTGAATAAAATTTCATTTCCTTTTTCTTTGAGTCATTTTTATGCACATTTGTGGAAGTAATGAAGATTTTGGTGAAAACTGGTTTTAAACTATCTTCAATGGACTTGCATGAAAAGATTTGTAATTATTTAATGATTTAACCATTTGGAAAAAATTTAAGAAACCCTATGATTAGCCTCTAAACATGGCTACTATGATTAGGCCTATTTAGTACCTAGGTAAGGGTTTGTTGATGAACTAAGTGGATTAAATGAGACTAGTGAATTAGTTTGAAGGATAATGGATTAGTTTGAAGGTGTGGACCCTAGTGGTTGTGAAAGGAAGTGTTTTTAGCTTTGATAGGTCTAATTTTTTGGTTTGATCTATAGGAATGATCTTATTGGAGAATTTTATAGGGTTTTGTTACAAAACAAATTCCCAAAATATGAGTTCCTTATGAGTTTGCCTAAAGAATCCACTAAGCTCTACATCACTCATCCTCATCGGAGACCCTTGAGTCATTAATTGATTCATATATCAATACCATAACAAAACTTCACATTGCCTCATTCCTAACTAAGGATATCATAGCCTTGGTTTACCTTGACCTTATCAATTGGGAATAATAAAATCCACCAACCATAGATGTTTTTGAGAATGATGAAGCAATTGCTAAATTATTTGGACTAAGACAAAGCATACCTATGGGAGACCACAAGGGATGTTTCAACATTGAGCTAGATAAAACAACATACTTTGGGGAGTTATATCAATCCTCTAGTAAGAAAAGTGAAAAATAAAATATAAGGCACTTGGGTGAAAATAACAAGGCACCCTCTTGCTACAAAATAGTAAAAAAAGACATATCCAAGGGTGAAAACCTCTCTAAGGAACCCAAGGATGGAGAGATTAATATACTCCCCATTATTGAGGACCACTCCCCACTTTTGGTCGAGAAAACTCAAAAAATAAATATTGGCACTACAAAGACAATGATTGATTCACTTAGTTGAGTCCTTAATAGAAGAAGAAAGAGAGAAATTCATCTAGTTCTTCAAAGATCCACAAATTAACTTTTTCTGGTCATATTCAAACATGTTGGGGTTAATTGATCCTAAGTTATTACTTCACCACCTTTGATTAAAGCCAAGGGAAAAGCCATACAAGAATAAACTTGGCAATATGCATTCCAAGATTGCATTATTGGTCAAAGTAGAGATAAAGAAATTATTGGATGCAAGTTTTATTAAAGCTATAGACTATGTTGACGAGATCTCCAATCTAGTACCAGTAATAAAGGCCAGTGGGGCTATAAGAATCTATACTAACTTTCGGGACTTGAATTTATCATGTCCAAAGGATGACTTTCCCTTGCTAAATATTGACAAGATAGTGTAGACACTTAAAAAGGGTTCACATCTATGTGCCCCCTTTTTCTAACATATCTTCCATGTCTAATTTTCATCCCTAATTCACTAATATTTCTCCTTGATTTTTCCTCATTTTTGACCTAATCAATCACTTCTGAAATCAATTCAAATCATTATCAAAAATATCATAGTCATCAGAATCATCAAAATCGATCATTTGCCTCATCAAAATCATCAATTTGGTCAAATCATTTAATTTGTCTTCTTTAGGGGCAAATAACCCATAATTTATCCCTAAGTCTTAGTTTTGATAAATAAATTTCATTTATTTATCCCCCTTTCCCTAAGTTTCACAATTAATTAATTTGAAGTTAATTAATTGGCTAGTTATTGATTTATGAAATTTTTATAATTCCTAAATCCTAATTTTCATTTTGTGCGAATAAATGAATTTTCAAATTCAATAATTTCCTCCTTTTTCTAAATGAGATTTTATCCTTTAATTTGTTCTTCGCCCACTTTTCTAGCCTCCACTTCCTCTCTTTTTTGCCTCCACCTCCCCTTTTCCTTTTTTCATAAATTGTCATAGTTTATGACAATTTTCCTTTTTTTCTTTTGTCATAATTGTTATAGTTTATGAATATTTTCCCTTTTTTTCCTTTTGTCATATTTGTCTTAGTTTATGACAAATTTCCCTTTTTTAACTCACTAATTTCTAATTTTCCATTCAATTTTTCGTAAGTTGTCATAATTAATGACAAGTTTTCTCTTTCAAATTTTTCAATTTCCATAATCTATGATAATTTTCCTTTTGCACACTTAATTGCTAAATTTGTAATTTCTCTTGCAAATTCTATAAATTGAGATCATTTCTCTCTTTTTTGGGTTAACCACACTCCTAGTATTCTTCTTATCATTATTTTTCTTTCAATTATAGTGCATATTTTTCCAATATCAAGAGCTACATCCATCCACATTATGGAGAATAAAGGATAACATGGAAGCTACACTTGAAAGGGAGTTTTGTTGTTTGAATTATTTTATATTTCAAGTAGATTTTATGGTATATTAGATTGGTTTGCATATATTGTATGATATTTGTGGTTCTCTCATTTATGCTTTCTAATGCCATTTTTCTAGTCATACATTTGGTGAACCCAAAATTGGCATACCTTTCAAACTTTCAACTAGAGCATGGCATAATTCAATGGGGACCTCCACCTAATTATGAACAAATTTTCATCATAATGCAACCAAATGTTCCTTAAGCAATTTCACAACTTCTTGAGCTATTAATTCAAACAAGCCAATCAATACCAAGGTTTTCCCAATCAAGCACAAGTTCAAGTGTATCCTCTTTTGAACACCAATCAAACATGAATAATAAGAAACCTATTATCACATCCAATTTTTTAAAGAAGTTTCTTCAATTATTATATATTTATAAGATGAAATAAATAATTCACCCATGTCTAGAAATGTCTCATCCCAAAATAATGACATGAATGACATACCTATTCCCTCTCAAATAATTGACTTTCAAGAAACATCCATGTCACCTTCCATCCCTTTATCTCCTAAAGTTTCACAAGATTCATTTCCTCCATCACCTTAAAGTCACACTTCCAATGATGAAACCTTCCAAAGGAAATCCATATAATAATTTCAAGCTAGTCTCATTCATGATGCAAATCCCTCTCATACTTCCCAAATGCTAGATACAATTACATCATGTCCCCCATCTCCAATAAATCATATTAAAGAGGGTTCTATCCAAAGTCCCCCTCCTTCATTGCAAAACATTTATCCCTTTCCAAAGAGTCCCATGCAAAGTCCATCATCCCCATGTCAAAACATTAATCCCTTTCCAAAGTCTCCCATACATATTCCAATTCAAACCCCATGTCAAGAGGAAGAGCTAAAAGACAGAGAAATAAGTCCTAAAATAAATCAAGATCGAGATCCCAACAATGATGAATACTATCCAATTTCTTACCAAGATCCCTGTATGCAAATTAGATGTCTAACAACTAGAAATGATAAATTAACTATTAAAGCCAATGAATCTATCTAATGCAAACACAATGAAGAATGCAAAGTAACTATGAAATGATGAAAGTAATTTAATTACCTTCAACTACCATGCAGCTTGTCTCCATTGTCCTCCTAGCTTTGATTTCTTGAAGATGTTGAGCTCTCAGATTTCCAAAATGAAGCCTTCTCCCAAGATGCTACCAAAGTGTGGAGATTGAATGAAATTGAGTGCGCAATAGCTTATGCAAACTAATGGATGAAATGCAAATGAAATGGTGATTGCTATGGAATGCTTGATTGCTTGAATGCTTGTATGCTTGAATGCTTGAATGCTTGGATGCTTGTTATCAAAAATACCTATTACTCTCAAATGTGAAATGAGGCTCCTTTTATAGAGTTTTGGACGATCTAGGCCTAGGTGGCACAATCCTACGGTTGAGAATGAAAGGTGGAAGATCCTAGGGCTAGGATTGACTTGGTTGAAGGAGTTGAGAGAAAGGGGGATGTAGTTGGAATGTGAGAGGAAGAATAGGGATGATGTTCCTCTCACATTGACATGGAGGAGAAGAAGGTGGAAGGGAAAGACACATGTCAAGTGTCTCACAAAGACCAAAGAGAGAAAGGGGGAGAGACATTTTCCTCATGAGGACTCTTTGTACAAGTGTCCCATGAGTCACCTTTGACCCTTAGAGGTGGCTTGAGAAGCCCCTTAGGAATAGGGAATGTCTCTTGACTTGGTTTTTGAGAGGACATGTGGTCATGAGACCAAGTCCTATGAGGCCACATAACCCTTAAGAATAGGACATGTGTGGGTGAGGATAAATATCAATAAATAATTAATAATTATTATTTATTTTAGCCAAGGTGATGTGTCAGGTGACTAGGTGGATGAAGTGAATTAGAAGACTTAGTCATATTTAGGTGATTGTGTATTTAATTAAATCACTTTAATAGACTATTTAGAAGACTTAGGATATAGAATTAGACTATAGTGAATTTATTAAATAAATTGAATAATTTATTTAATAAATAGAGGAATAATTATTAATTAAATAATAAATATTTAATTAATTAATGAAGCCATTTTTAGGTGTATACAATCCCATTTCCCTTGAGCTTCATAACGATCCTATTATCCCTAAACCTCCTATCCAAGATGACCCCCTTCCATGTAAAGAACAAAATGTCCTTTCAAATCTCATTGATCTTGTAATCCCTAAGAAAGATCATGATCCCCCTTCTAGTCTTCCTGATGATTCCATTCAAAACCAAGAGAAAAAAACCTTTAGTATGGAATTCCATGATCCTATTCCAATTCAAGATCAAAGTATCCCTTCACCTTCATGTCCTCCACATGATCCAATCATACCTCCAAATCCTCCACAAGATCCCATCATCCCTTTGGATCCTCCCCAAGATCCCTCCATCCCTTCGTGTCCTTGTCCTTACCTTCCATATCCTTTGCAAGACCCTATCCTAATAGATGATCCTATAACTATCCCTATTCCATCGCAGGATCCCCATATTCCTCCTGATCCCCCTAATGATGAAAACATATTTATGCAAGATGTTCATGAACCCCTTACACTTCGAATGGGTTCCCCTAGTTCTATCAAGTCTAGTCCACTCCATGATTCTATTAGTCCTTCCAGACCACACACATCACAAAATGGACTTGCATCTACTAGAAAGTCTCCTATTATTAAAAATAAATATCAAGTAAAAGGATTAAGCATCCATGAGCAAGGTATATTAGAAACCTTTCATAAAAAGGAAAAGTTTAAAGCTCATGCCCTCAGTCCTAAATCTAACTCTCAAGGTGTTGGTATCCCTTCAAAATAAAAATCCAAATGTATACCTCATCCTTCACCCCTTCCATCCATCTTAGGTCCATATGTTCCTCCATCCACTAGTTCATAATTCACATGAGACTCATCGTAAATATACTTCCTCAAAACTAAAACATGAAACACATCATGGATGTGTGACAGGCTAGGTGGTAAGGCTAGACATTGCGCTACTGGTCATATCCTCTCTAGGATCTCAAAAGGTCCAATGAATCGAGGTGAAAGCTTAGAGCCCTTTCCAAAATGGATTGGACTCTTATGTGGCCACATCTCAAAAATACTCTATCTCCAACCAAGTAATCTTGATCTATCCTCTTTGCATTTTCATACTTCTTCTATCTATCATGTGCCTTTCTAATGTGTTGCCTAATCAAGGTCACCTACAACTCCATATCTTTGACTAATTCTAGACCAATAGAAACTCTATCCTCAATCCTACACCAACTCAATGGTGTCCTGCATATTTGTTCTTAGAAGTGAGGTTATTTATCTCCCCTTTCTTCCTAGGCCTTTCCTTCCTCGTCCCGCCGGGCACACTCTGTCCCACTGGGCGCATCTTCCATGATTTTGTCTCACCGGGGCATGTATCCTCTTTCTTCCAGTCCCCCCCGGGCGTCATACCCTCTTCTTCTGATTCTAGCCTCGGCATCTTGTTTTCTTGTCTTTGACGCCATGCCACTTGCGGCATCGCATCAAAGAGGGGCAAAATGTAGACACCGAAAAATCCTTCAGAAAATAAATTATTTTTGTTTTCTGAAAATCCTTGATGACATCATCATTTATTAATTAATTATTTATTTAATTAATTTATTTATTTTTATGGCATTAAATCTCTCTCTCTTAATTAAAAATCTTTAATTAATGAATCTAGCCTAAAAATGTCATTTGGACATTATCCCTAATTTATTAATTATTTAATTAATAAATTGACCAAAAACTTCAAAAATAAATTAATTTATTTTTAATTTATTTTTTATCCCAAAGTTGGCCAAAATTCTAAAAAGCACTAAACTCTTCTAGAAAGTCCTAAACCTTCCTCTAAAAGGGTCAAATCCCTAATCTAGTCCCTTCAAACCCTAAGCCTAGATATTTAATATTTATTAAATTTACCTTTAATAAATATCTAAATCTCACCAAAAGCCACTTGCCCATCCCTTTCTCCTAATCCTAATCCTAAACCCCTTTCTAATCTTGTCACATTCCATTAGCAAAAGGTTTACCAAAACTTATGCTAACCTCCTCTTAGTCATCCTCCTTAGTCAACAAAGAGGGACACCTCTTTGGCCACCTCTTGCAAATGCATTTAAGGATGCATTTAAGCCTTCCTTATCTTTCTTACATGCATTCATTATGCATTGAAGACCTTCTTATCCCTTCCTTGCCACCTCTTGGCCTTGGGCACATTTACCAAATTGTGCACATGCCCTCAAACTTTCAACTCAATCCTCCCTTAACACTTGTCAGGACACTTGTCCTTGACTCAACCCTAACCTTAGCCCTAACTCTGACTCATCCTTTTAACCCAAGACCTTCCCTTTTCCTATAAATAGCCTCACTTCTTTGAGCAAACAATCCTCTCTCATCTTTCAACTCTCAAACTCAATAGAAAAGTTATAATGCCATTTTCATTCTAGCATAAGCATAAACTCATCATTTTAGATCATTTCCAAGCTTAAATCATATCTAAACTAGCATAATTGGATTAACCTAGCTTCTTTGTTAATTCATGCATCTTAGCAATCTTAGTTCAATCATTTAGCTTTGCATATTTGTGTGTTCTTGAGGCCTTTGAGGCAAAATAAGTTCCTCATACCTATTTTGTGTCATTTTGGGTCTTCATCAACCTCAAATCATCCTATTTTGCATGCTCCAAGTGCTTGAGTTTGCACACCCACATTCATCTATATCTAAGCATATCAAACGGTGCATGGGCGCATCCGTTTTAAGCTTAAACTGAGGTGGCTTTGATTTTAGTTTATTTACCATTAAATTTGATTTGATTATATGCTATGACGTTTGTTTGTCTTTGGCCTTCAAAACAGGTTTAGGTGCACACTCAAATCCTAGTCTACATTCTGGCACGCCCGGTGGGACTAAAACCACAATCATTTTGATAAAATTATACTTTATATGCTTGTATTTTGCAGGAAATAAAAGAAATGTCGCCTTCATGAAAAGAAATAAAGCCTACAGCAATTAAATGTCACCTTCAAACAAAGAAATGTCACCTTCATCAAAAGAAATGTCGCCTACAAAGAATCCAGTCACGCCTTCTTGCAATGAAATCACGCCTTTGAGAAAAGAAATGATGCCTATGACCTCTGTTTTCACGCCTGCATAACTGAGATTTTCCTGTGATCGATAACTTCTGTTTCGTCCCAGAATTCTTCTTCTGTCGCCTGTTTGTAAAGAAATCACGCCTCTGACAAAAGAAATCACGCCTCTGCATATTTATCTGTCGCCTTTTCAGGTACAGAATGTCGCTTGTAAGAATTAAATGTCGCCTCTGAACTTTCCAGCGTCACTTATAAGCTAGACAGTGTCGCTTTTTATTGTTACTTAGGACTGGTTTTTTTTCATTTCTTACAGCAAAGGTCAAAACAAAATCTTGAATGACATTAAGGAAATGAACTTAGGTCCTAAAGTGTCATTGTCAATTTGAAAATCAAACCAAATCTTGAATGCACTAAAGGAACGAACAACTCTATTCCCTCATCTATTTCAGATTTCAAAGCAAGCAAACAAATTCAATCTTGAGTGATCTAAGGGATAAAACAAAGCTTTTTCAAAGTTCTTAAATCAACTCACTAATCAAATCTTGAATGCACAAAAGGAAAGAACTTGCAAACGTTCAATTCATTTACATTTTGGAGAAAAGAACAAATCAAAATCTAATCACGAGTGTCTTCATTTCAAAGTTCAAACATCACTTAATCAAATTTGGGAAAATGAACAAAATCTGCTTGATGTGCATGTAGGAGTTTTTCAATTCTTGCATAATCCTTGTTAGAGTAAGCAACGTGGAGCATTTGAACTTGGACAAGTTCACCTGTTCTACTTTTAGCGAGGCCTGTCCAAGGAGAAGCGTTTCCTCCTCGGAGAACGACCTCAAACCGGTATCCCCCCCGGCCGGTATACAAATAAGCGAATACCAAAAGAATCGCTTACATCTCCTAATTGCCGGGCGTTCGTGCCAAACATGTGTCTGGGGATGGTAAACATTCCTCTCCCCCAGCATAATTGGCAAGGCTCTTAAGTGAGTCACGGATGATCAGCATAACCAGGTATGGAGACACCACGGAACTATTAAAAACCTGATAAAATAGAGGCTACCCTATCTACATCCGAAAGTATCAAAATCCTTGTGCAAGGACCGATTCCAAGGGGTTTACCGGGTCGCCTCAAGATTACTCACCATTTGTATTCCCTTCTAGGGGATACCAAGCTGTGGGCAAGCGATTTTGATACTCACCTTCCTTAGGTAGATCTGTTTGAAGTGCTTGACAGTCAAAAACCCGTGAAAACATTTGTCAAACATACACTTTTTCAAAAGCATTTATCAGAGTCTTGTTTGTATCTCACAAAGTTGCTTTGTCCTTTGTGAAGATTGCTTTTATCAATTCCTTTGCCAAATGGAAAAACATCAAGCAGATCTATAACTTGGTTCGAAGGACAATCAGAGTAGCCATCCCAAAACTTGGTCATCTCCCATCCCTTTGTCTGTCTTCTTCCGTCAGTCATCCCAATCTGAGTCTTAGTCTTCCAAACCATCTTCGTCCTTATCCTTATCCAAACTCATCTGCAAGTCAGCATGTCTCAAATCTATAATGAGTTTGGTTATGATATCTCTCCTCTCCCACCAATCGATCCTAATGATGATGAAGGTCTTGTAGACCATGATGCCTATTTCAGCCAGTTTGCTCCAAGCAACCCCCAGCATTCCATCATTCCTCCAATCCAGCCAACCATGCCTTCGCGCTTATCTCCTAGCACTCCCTTTCATGTCCTTGGCAAGGCTAGCACTCCTTTTCATGTCCTTGGCAAAGCAACCCCAGTATCTTATCCATCCCCAACTTATCCTTGTCTTCAACCTACACCTCTTCCATATGCTCCTTTCAGGCCTCCACTTTCTGCTATGGTCATTTCTCCATCGCCATCATCCCTTAGAAACGCTTCACGCTACTTCCCCTATCTGAAGCCTCCATCCGCCCATCCTCCAAAAAATTCTGAAATCCAAGATTCTAGTCCTCCCATCCTTTTCACCAAACCTCTATCCTTTCCCAAACCACCATCTTCTGCTCCAAACCCCAATCCTCCATCCTGTCTCAAACCACCATCTTCTTCTCCAAACCCCAATCCTCCATCCTATCCCAAACCACCATCCTCTCTTCCAAACCACATTACCAAAAGTCTCTTCCCACTAGCAGAGTTCATCCCTCAACCCACTCCAAAACCTATACCTCAAGCCATTAGCCCTGCCTCTTCAGCACCATCATCCCCTCAAGCAAAACCCAAAGCTCCCTTTTCAAAATCATCTTTTTCATGGGTGTTCCCTTCTTTCTCTCCTCCTTCGCAAACATCTACCCAAGCACAAACCCCACTTTCATGCAAAGACCATCCAAGCTCCCCATCTCCTCCACTTTCCAAACCTTCTTCACCACAAAAGTCTCCAAGGAAACCAATAACAGAACCCAAGGAAGAGCCAATAGCAAAACCCATGCCTGAAATTGAAAAGCCAAGCAATCCTTCATGTGAAGCCATCATTAATGAGGCCCATCCAGCGCTCCCATCTATTATCTATCTTCCATACATCCCAACTGATGATCCTCTTCCATCTCCTATCATCGTTGAGTTCCTTTCGTCAGAAGTATCTATCCAATCCCCAGAATCATCTCCTCCTAGCATTATCCAAAGCATACCTAATGAGCTTCCTGAGTTCATCCCTCTTCCTATCATTGCAGCTGCAAAATCTCCCATCCTTTTATCCATACCATCTGACAAGTTCTTCCTTCTTCCAATAACCCCAGCAGCAGAGTCTCATATCCTTTCATTCCCCCCCTCTGAAGAGTCCATCCATACATCCCCCAATCCTCTACCTACACAAATCCCATCGTGTCAAGATCTGGACCAAAAGCATGTTGAAATATCTATAGAAGAACATCAAGATCCAACCCCTTTACTTCCCCCATCGCATGTTCTATTGCCTCCATCACCTTCAATCCAAAATCCTACAATCCCAATTCCTCCAATTCAAGATCCTATCATCCTAGTTTCTCCAACTGAAGCTCCTTTACCATCCCCCAATCCTAGTCAAAATCCCAACATCCTATCCTCTCCTCTTGAGGATTCTCCTAACCAAACTGTCCAGCTGCCGTCACTCTATCCACTTGGAAAACTAACATTTGTCAAAGGCAAACCACTTGAAGAAGAAGAAATCAGCTTCCTATCTTCCATCAGAGAACCAGAAAATGGCTGTTTGTCATTCACCCCAAGTCAAAAATATCCTTGTCTGGATAAAATGCTGAAAAGATGGAACTATCAAGGCAAAGGCCTTGGCACTCACGAACAGGGAAATATACAGCCCATTCATGGCAAGAAACATCCGAAAGGCTGTGGAATCGGTTGCACACCAAAAGAGGACACTCCCTCCACATCAGTGAAAGGTACTTCATCCAAAAATGTTGGTACAGCTAAGGCAAAGTTCAAACATCCATTCAAAACCAACAAAACATATTTTAGAGCCCACAATGCAATTCCTCCCCCTCCATCGTTACAACCGAGGAAAACCTATCATATTCCTCCTTCATCCTCCCCATCGATTTTGGGTCCCTATGTCCCAAAGTCTTTCAGCGCATCTCCGTTACCCAGCAAATCCATTTTGGGACCTTATATCCCAAAATATCATCCCCCATCTTATCCTACTCAGCCTTTCATCCAACATCCAAACATCCCTAGTCAAGATCAACAACAGCACATGTCCACATATCCTATCTACCAATCTCCTTCCATCTCTCCATCCAAATTTCCTCCATCCCAGACAACTCCTCATATTCCTCCCAATGCTCCTCGCAACTTGGATGCCATATTGCGCATGAATAAAAGGAAAAATCCACAAAAATCCCAAGATTGTTATGTCCAGTCTAATCGACATGCACAATCAAAGCAAAATCCGATCAAGCAAACCAAAGCAAACCACTGGCCACAAAGGCCCATCAAAGCAAATGCCAAATCTAATGCATCCCAATGGCTGCAAAGGCCCAATGACGATTACCATGTCCAGTCTAATCGACATGGTCAATCAATGCAAGCTCCAATCAGGCAATCAAATGCGCCGCAAAGGCCCAGCAAAGAGCCAATCAGGCATGCTAAAGCACCCCAATGGCTCCGAAAACCTAGCAAAGTCCAAGCAAAATCTATCACATGGCCACAAAGGCCTAGCAAAGAAAAAGCACAATCTGATGCCCACCAATGGCCGCAAAGGCACACTAAAGCTAAAACAAAAATGATGTGGATCCCAAAGCAAAAAGATGTAATCCATCTAACAAAAACATCCACAATGGCATCCAACGTTGCCCATCTCCCAGCTCCTCAATCTTCCCCTCCATCTCCTCCGTCCTCTAGCATAAATCCTCCATCACATCTATCTCTATCTTCCACATCCAATCATTCATCTTCCTCGCAACATGTGCCAATGTTGATCCTGACAACATCCCCCTATCTTGATCACTTTCCATCCTTCCATCCAAACACTTTCTACCACCATCTTTCCCATCTCCCCCATCTAATCCATGACTTTGCATGATCCCCCCCGTCCTGCTATAGTTGTACCAACATCCAGGCACACAATCAGAAGAAATCAGTGAGGAAAGTCAGCAAAGATCAGTCAGCACATCTAAAACAGCAAAGGGAAATCAATGACAAATCAGAGAAATCAGCAAAGTCAACAGGCAATCAGGCTTTAGCATCAACATATGCCTATCAGCTTAAAACAGAAGCATATTTTGGGGAAGAGGCAAGCTTTAGTCACAAAAGTTAAAAAAAGCAAAGGCAAAATCATGAGTCTTTATGTGAAAACCCTTCTGGGGCACATTCTGATTCCAAAACAGTAACAATAAAGGGCGTATCTTCTAGTGAAAACTTGGCAATTCAAGCACTAGAAGATGGAGCTTTGCCTCTTCCTCCTATCTGGGATAACAACACATGATAGTTCCCTGTCAACATTGCAGAAACCAAGCTAAATCAACTTGGGTACAGAAGGATGTTTGTGGCTCATCTACATGGAGGTTAACCTGATAGAAAGTGAATCATGACCTTGAGTGCCTTGCTCCGAGGAGTCAATTATCAACTGTGCATGGTCATATGCACATGCCTAGGTGTGATCTTAAGCTTGTCATCCATCATCTAGCAATGGATCCCCATGACAAACCGGCAACATCAGAAAATTAGCAATCCACATCAGAAAATCAGTGAAGAATCTCTCAGAAGATCAACATCAAATCGCATGATAGCACCAAAATCAGCACAAAACTCAGCGCCACATCAGAGAGTTAGCAATAACATCAAAATATCTGTGCCAAATCAAAAACAGCAGGGCCATCATCAAATCATAAGGGAACATCCAATCAAAGAATCAACAACACCATCAGAATATCAGTGACAAATCAAAAGGTCACCATCTAATCAAGAGGAAGCGCCAAAATGGTGACATCAGCTGATCAGCAAGCATGACAGCATTAAATCAGAGCTTCAGCAACAAATCAAAATGTCAGTGCATATCAGCATTGAATCAGCGACACATCCAAACAAAATCAGAAGTATCAATGCATATCAGCACAATCTCAGCAACAAATCAGCAAGATCAGCACAAAGTCAAGGAAAAAACACAAAAATCCATAAAAAATTGGATAAATCAAAGGAGCAAATTATCAACAAAGCAAAAATCAAGAGAAAAACATTCGTCCTCTGGTGAAAACTTGGCAATTCGAGCGCCTTGGACAAGTACCATGGTGAAAACCTGGCAAACAGGCGCCATGCGTAGTGCCCCCCCCCCCTAATTCCTTTCTGCAGTTAGGGGCTTCCTTTCTATCACCTCTTATCCAACATGTCCTCCATCCCCTTTTGTCTCTCACTTCCTTCATTTTCCATTGGATCTTGATGACAAAAACAGAGACTATCAGATGTACATGCTTTTGGGCACCTCCTTGGCATCCATTGCACCTTTCAGCTACATATCCTCTATCCAATCCTTTCATCCTAGCTTCCATCCTTCCTCATCCTCTTGTTGGCATATCTTCCGTCCAAGCATACACCATGCCTTTAAAACACATGAACTATCTTAAACAGGGGGCATCCTCTTCCTTGGTGACGTATTCCTTGGAGGCTATCCAAATCCGAATCTTCCATCTCCCAAAAACCTTAGCAATTTCTCTATCCAAATCCAAACCAACCACCATCCAATCCTTCCAGCACTCCTCTATCTTAATCCATCAGCAGTTCCTCCAGCATCCTCTATCTTGATCCACCAACAAACCAACTCAACGTCCCAAATCCTTTATCAGAATCCAACATCCACCATCCACAGCAGAAAGCAGATTCACCATCTTTTGCACCAAAATCCAGAGCTCCAAATCCACAAGCATTATCGTGTTCCAGCCCTTTGAGTTGTTTCCATCCCTTATCCTAAATCAGAAATCATCTTCTTTTTGGCACAACGTGTTGTCTTAAAGAAATTAAAACCTTGTCCTTGCATAGCCTTATCATCTCGAGCAAGAGATTGGCTTGTATTGACAAGAATCCAGTTGACCGAAGATCATCAGTCTATCCTAGGTTGACGCAATCCTATCACTGATCCTCCATTGGGAAAACAGCAGCTCATTTTGTTGACACTTGGTAATCTTCCACCAGCTTTCCATCTTCCACCACCTTTTCATCCTCCAAGCAGCTTTTCCATCTTCAAAATCCTCTAGCAGTTCCACCATCCAATCTCCCTGAATCTTCCTCCATCCAAATCTTCTAGCAGTTCCATCATCCCCATCCTAAGCATTTCCTAGTATCTTCTCTTGTCATTGGTATCTAGCTATAGGCCAACCTCATTACAATCCAATGCCATTCATCCCTATCCACACCTTGCTAGCAATCTTCCCAACCTATCCATATCTTCTAGCTAGCCAACATCCAAGATCAAGCCAACCAATCAAATCGCATCCTTCATCTTGTAGCAAGCCTTGATCTCGATCCAATCATCATCATTGGGATATGTTCTTCCCAAATCCGTGTCATTTCAGGACACATCATCCGCTGCCAGTCCATCTTGGCCTTCCAACCCAACTGGGGCACCATCTTGCATATCTTTGAAGTTGTCGGCTTCATCCCCAGGTTCTTTGTATATCCTATTCTTGAGTCTTGTACCATAGCGTCAGTCGTGTCTCCACCTAAGCTCATTTGTACATTTGTGTCTTTAGGACCCATCCTTTGTCTTAGTCCTTGTCCGTCCTACAGCAGCATTTGATCAAGAATATCTTGTCCCATCCCCAGCCTCAGAAAACTTTTGGTCCCACTCGGGCCTTGTGCTTCAGCAACATCAATTGTCGACTTATCCTTGCTCATCCTGATTATTCCTTGAACTTCAGCTTTTGCCAGCGAACAACTACACTTATTCTCTCACCAACCCATGGGTCCTTGAGGATATATCGTTCCTCCTGTCTGACCTAATCTTCCATCCTGGTCCTTGAGGATATATCGTTCCTCCTGTCCGACCAATCTTCCCACCATCAATCAAACCTAATCTCTCTCCTTGGCAAAGGATGTCTTTTTGGAGTTATCATTTTGATCTTGGATTTTTGTCCTTTGGGTCTTGTTAATCTTTTTGGCTTCTCTTTGTCCCACCAGGGTCACCACGATTCATTATATCACGGTGTGCTGCGTGTGCGGATAATTTGGGGCAAGGTCTTTTGATCTTTCGCTTTTGCCTGTGAGTCAGTTGTGTGTTTGTGGTTCCTTCAGCATCGGTTCCGCCATGTCGCCTCTGTGCTTCATGTGTGATGTTGGGGCAACCCTGTGTGTTTGTTTAGCGTCAGTCCTCTGCGACGTTGTTGACAGGCCTCGTGATCCCAGTGTCCTTGGCAGGTCTCTAACATAGCTATATTAAATCTAGGCTGTGCACTCCCGTTTGCAGTTGGAGATATCTGGTCCCTTGCATTTATCATATAGATTAATCTTGCATCTTTGCATACAGCTGCATCTTGCATCTTGCATTTCCATCTCATCTTGCATATCATCCATATTTGTTCTTAGAAGTGAGGTTATTTATCTCCCCTTTCTTCCTAGGCCTTTCCTTCCTCATCCCGCCGGGCACACTCTGTCCCACTGGGCGCATCTTCCATGATTTTGTCTCACCGGGGCATGTATCCTCTTTCTTCCAGTCCCCCCCGGGCGTCATACCCTCTTCTTCTGATTCTAGCCTCGGCATCTTGTTTTCTTGTCTTTGACGCCATGCCACTTGCGGCATCGCATCAAAGAGGGGCAAAATGTAGACACCGAAAAATCCTTCAGAAAATAAATTATTTTTGTTTTCTGAAAATCCTTGATGACATCATCATTTATTAATTAATTATTTATTTAATTAATTTATTTATTTTTATGGCATTAAATCTCTCTCTCTTAATTAAAAATCTTTAATTAAGGAATCTAGCCTAAAAATGTCATTTGGACATTATCCCTAATTTATTAATTATTTAATTAATAAATTGACCAAAAACTTCAAAAATAAATTAATTTATTTTTAATTTATTTTTTATCCCAAAGTTGGCCAAAATTCTAAAGAGCACTAAACTCTTCTAGAAAGTCCTAAACCTTCCTCTAAAAGGGTCAAATCCCTAATCTAGTCCCTTCAAACCCTAAGCCTAGATATTTAATATTTATTAAATTTACCTTTAATAAATATCTAAATCTCACCAAAAGCCACTTGCCCATCCCTTTCTCCTAATCCTAATCCTAAACCCCTTTCTAATCTTGTCACATTCCATTAGCAAAAGGTTTACCAAAACTTATGCTAACCTCCTCTTAGTCATCCTCCTTAGTCAACAAAGAGGGACACCTCTTTGGCCACCTCTTGCAAATGCATTTAAGGATGCATTTAAGCCTTCCTTATCTTTCTTACATGCATTCATTATGCATTGAAGACCTTCTTATCCCTTCCTTGCCACCTCTTGGCCTTGGGCACATTTACCAAATTGTGCACATGCCCTCAAACTTTCAACTCAATCCTCCCTTGACACTTGTCAGGACACTTGTCCTTGACTCAACCCTAACCTTAGCCCTAACTCTGACTCATCCTTTTAACCCAAGACCTTCCCTTTTCCTATAAATAGCCTCACTTCTTTGAGCAAACAATCCTCTCTCATCTTTCAACTCTCAAACTCAATAGCAAAGTTATAATGCCATTTTCATTCTAGCATAAGCATAAACTCATCATTTTAGATCATTTCCAAGCTTAAATCATATCTAAACTAGCATAATTGGATTAACCTAGCTTCTTTGTTAATTCATGCATCTTAGCAATCTTAGTTCAATCATTTAGCTTTGCATATTTGTGTGTTCTTGAGGCCTTTGAGGCAAAATAGGTTCCTCATACCTATTTTGTGTCATTTTGGGTCTTCATCAACCTCAAATCATCCTATTTTGCATGCTCCAAGTGCTTGAGTTTGCACACCCACATTCATCTATATCTAAGCATATCAAACGGTGCATGGGCGCATCCGTTTTAGGCTTAAACTGAGGTGGCTTTGATTTTAGTTTGTTTACCATTAAATTTGATTTGATTATATGCTATGACGTTTGTTTGTCTTTGGCCTTCAAAACAGGTTTAGGTGCACACTCAAATCCTAGTCTACATCTATCATTTTCTTATTTTTAACTCTATTTTACAGGTTAAGTTGTGCATTTGATACTTCTTGCAGTGCATCCAAGGCTTGAAACATCGTGTTTGTGATAAATTATTGTGCCTTTACACGAAGAAACAGAGCATCCAATAACTTATATTTTTTTCTTTCATTCTTTTGGCGCATTCACCCTAACTACGAAGCACATCCTATCAATCTTACAGCGCTTTCAAAGTTTTCTTTATGCGCATTTTCCTAATTGAATAATGCATTTAATTTATGTTTCTATGCATTTGAAGTTTTTGGTAGTGCATTCTAGGTTTTAAATAGTGCATTCAATCATTTCTGCAACGCTTTTGACTATTTTCACAAATTGATAAATCTGATAGTTGGAAATGTATTTCCTATGTTTTTCTAATGGCAGGGCATAAAACTATGAAAAATCTAGAGAGCGAGAATCACAGTGAAGATAAAGCCATAGCAAGAAGGATCAATAAGGAGAGCATAGCCCACGTAAATCGTGTTTTGGAGGATTCCAAATAGGAAGGGAAGGCATACAAAAATTATTTACAAGTTTTTAATGCTTATAAATCAAAATTC
This sequence comes from Chamaecyparis obtusa, assembly GCA_027943335.1. NCBI lineage: Eukaryota > Viridiplantae > Streptophyta > Pinopsida > Cupressales > Cupressaceae > Chamaecyparis > Chamaecyparis obtusa. The sequence goes on from BSBK01007312.1 coordinate 1,495,902, forward strand.
GTATCATTAAATTGGATTTTTGTGCCTTGATCATTTTGATTAAAATTGAAAACTAAAGGCTTAGAATTCATTTTTTGCTTGTTTTCCTTCACTTTTCTTGGTTGTGTTGGACTAACAATTTCAAAAAGGAGGCAAAGCAGTTGGAACAATCACCAATAGGTGAGTCAAAAACATGAAAATCTCAATAAAAAATGCCCCTAGCCTTAGCTAGCTTCAAAATGAGGTAAGCCTTGAAACTTTAGTGAATTTTTTCTTAAATTGTGGCATTTTCACTTTGAATCTAGTAATTAGACAACCTATTATTTTTTGAGAAATTTGGTAATAGGCCTATGCTCTTCACTTTTCAAATGAATCAAAATGCCAAAACTACCAATTTTCTTGATTAAAATAAAGGCTAGGGAATAAACAAGCACTAAAATTAAAAACCTCTTGTTTGTGGAGGAACTATAAATACTTGATTCCCACTAGTTAGAGGGTTTTGGTTAATTGAACATTGTTAATTGTGCTTGGGAGTGAAAGAATAGTAGGGATATGCTCTTCATCTTTTGGTGAATCAAACTCCTAAACCTATTTCTTCATTTCATTTATTCGCTTTACATCAACATGTTAGAACTATAGTGGACTCATCTCCTGAGAATTTTCCTTAATGAGGCTAGTGAGAGGGACAGCCCAAAATGGGATAAAATTTTCTTTGTCACAATAATCCAACCCACTATAAAATAAAATGCATTCATCCTTAATGGGGTGAATAAAAAAATGATATTAAGTATCGAACTTCCTTGAGTAGTCCTTCAGGATTGCGCAAAACTCTGATATACCAGTGGTGGGAAGCCCCTAATTTTGGGGGGATGAAACTTGATATTTGTTTTGAAAAGAATCATTAATAGTACCTTGTTAATCTAGAAATCCTACCTTTTTAAAGCCATGCTTACGAACCAATTTGACAAATAGGTAGATTGCTTGGAGTTACTTATTGTTAAAAACCCATGATAACATTCAAAAATTTCAAACACTTTGTGTGTAGAGGGTTAAAAAGTAAAGTGTACTTGTGATTGCTTTGTTTGAAGATACGTATAACAAGTGAGAAACATCCATTGAAAATCATCTTACATTTTTAAATATATTCTTAAAAGAACAATCACCAAATTTGGGGAAAATCAATTTCAATTCAAACCTTTGTTGATGCCGATTTTAACACGATCGCATAAATTGAAAATATCTTTACAAGAAGATGGCACTTGAACAACACAAGAGGTCCCTGAATTTATATTTCAAACTCATTTTATTGAAACTCTAGAACAAGAGGATAGTATCCCTAACCTATTTGAAGAAAGAGTCAATCCAATGGATCGAAACACTGCATTTCATGACTATCTTCATGGGGGAAACAATGAAGATCAAGGAGAAAAAAACCAAGGAACTACCAACCAAGAAAACCAAGTGCCAAAAGAGACAACTAAAGAAAGAGCCAATAGGGCGGCCCAATATCCCAAATTCTTTGAGATCGTGGGAAAACTTTTAGAGAGAAATAAAGAAAGACACTTCCTTAACTTAGCCCAATCAGGGGTCAAACTTCCTCATGATTATGATATTGCAACATTAAAGAAAGATGAGGAAGAGGAGAATCCTTTAGGTGCTATGAATAAACAACTCAAAATGTTTCAAGCACAAATCAATACTATGAAGAAAGCGGTCGAACAAAATCCCTTTTCCATCGAGGCTTTATGCCCATTTCCATTTGATCAAAATTTGGTTATGGAACCTTTCCCACCTAATTTGGTCTTTCCTAAATATGATAAATACATGGGTAAATCAGACCCCCAAGACCATCTAAGAGAATTTTGTGCTTTAAGCATAAAATTCATGCATGATACTACCTATTTAATGAGGCTATTTCCAAGAAGCTTAGGAGGCCAAGCCACAAAGTGGTTTTTCAAATTTCCCCAAGGAATCAAAAAATTTGAAGCACTAGCCTCTAAATTCATGACTCATTATTCCTATAACATAGAGCATGAAATCACCATGCTCAACCTATGCGATACAAAACAAAGAGATGGTGAGTCTTTTCTAGGGTTTCTCCAAAGATGGAGAATAGTTTTCGCATGATACCTGCGAAGTATACTTGAAAAAGAAAAGATGGAGATCTTCATGAATAACCTAAACATTGAGATGAACTATAGACTCCAACTTCAATGTCCCCCTACATTTGAAAAGATTAGCAAAAATGAGATAAAAATTGAAGAAGTGTTGGTAAAAAGAGGTGAAATTAAATTATTCAAAGACAACAAAGGCTATACCAACACTAACAACAACCATAATTTAAATAATTATAATAATAAAAAAGGAGCCAATAACAACAATGATAAACCAAGATCATGGTTTTAAAACACCAATAAGAATCTTGTAAATGATGGAGTTGTGGACGCACACAACTTAAAGGCTACTTCTTTTAACTTATCAAGTGGGTCAAATCAAACACATAATTTAAATCAAATGACCAAGACTCCTTTCAATAATAACAACACCGCCAACAAAAATCCTTTCAACAATTCAAATGCAAATAAGCCTAAACTTTTCGTCCCCGCATTTCAAAGAAGGAAATTCACATTCCTAGGTGAACCATTGGAAAATGCTTTGAGAACTCTCATGGACAACAAAATCATTGTTCTACCTGAACCAAGGCCATACGAGCCTCAAGTCAAATCAACATGGTATAATGATGCACATCATTGTGAATATCATCGTAACAAGGGACATAAAACTAACGAATGCATGAATTGATAAGTAGGAGATATTTTCCATAGCAAGTCAAATTGTGATATTGCTATCAGGATTCAACTGTGTATTTTTTTGAGTCAAACTCATTGACCCATGTTTCATGATTAGTGGTTCACATGAACCCATCTCTCATGAGAATGAATGGAACACTTAGCACTCATTGGATCTAGGTGATGCTCACAGAGGTGAAGCACTAAGACTTCCCGGAAGGTCACCCATCCCAATACTACTCCAGCTTGAGCACACTTAACTATGAAGTTTCCTCCATGGTTAAACCCACTCTACTTACAACCCCATTTGTAAAACCTTCACCAAGTTTTATGCCTTATGAACCTTATGAATGCATAAGCTTAAACATTTAGTCCAAGACTTAATTGATGATGGTACCATAAAGGTAGAAGGACCTCAAAATAATGAGAATCACATAGCTTTTAAGAACCCTTTCTTAAATCATGAAAAGGGGGAAACATCAAATGCCAACCACAATAACAAGAGGGGTAATGAAAAGGTAAATTTGTCCCATACTTATGACAACACCGTAAATGCCTTAATTGGTTGTGAAAATATAATTAATGTGATTGTAGTGAAAGAAAAACAAAAGGAAGAAACATCTAATATTGAGACTAGGGGGCAAGCATCAAAAATCACTCTATCAGGAGGTGCCCCTAGAATCATCCTACCTAATCAAACATCCCCTTCTTCAAAACAATACAATTTGGTAGATCAACTTCAATGAACCCCTGCACAAATATCTATTTTGGAATTACTAAAACTTTCACCTACTCACAAAGAGATTTTGGAAAAGGCCCTTGTTGAAACCAATGTACCTTTGAATTTGGATGCGGACAAGTTTCAAAATATGGTATGATACCTTGTGGCACCCCATTTTTTATCCTTTTTTGAGCAAGATGATATGTCCTTAAATCATCCACAAAACTTTTCATTGCATATTGAGGTGTTAATCCATAAGAATAGGGTTAAGATAGTCCTCATTGATGGAGGAGATGGCCTAAATATTTGTACATTAAACCTTGTCAAAGCCTTAGGATATTTTGAGGAAGCTATTGACCCTAAGAGAAAAATAACCATTAAAGCTTATGATGATGAAGAAAGGGCATCTAAAGGGATAATAGTACTCCCCATTCGAGTAGGTCCAATGAAAAAAGAAACCATTTGTTAAGTCCTAGATCTTAAATTAACCTATAATATCCTATTAGGAAGGCCATGGATACACAAAATGCAAGTGGTACCCTCGATGTACCGTCAATGCTTGAAATTTCCTTATATGGGACATGAAGTCATGGTGAGTGGAGATGTGAATCTATTCCAATATTGTTATAACATTAAACCCATAAATGACTCATTGGTCCTCCATAATGCCAAAGGATTTATATTGATAAGGATAGAACAAGGACAAAGCTCAAAGGATCTTCTATCCTTAAAAGGCAAAGAAAAGATAGAGAAAGAAAACATTGTTGTTGAAAATCATCAAATTCCCACCAACTTAGCTACATCAACTAAGGGAAAGGAGAAAGTTTGTGAGGAAAGTACTCATGATGAAGAAAAAGAAGACCAAGCAAAATGATCCCCTCAATTACACACCAAGGAGGCTCATTACCAAAAAATGGATAGCATGATGAAAAAGTTTTAGAAACAATGCAAAATCAAACAAAAAGGTGTGGGTGAATACTCCTTATCTATGATGGATCTACCTTTATCTCCAAAGTCCCATGGAAAACCTCCTAGCCTTCACACACATCATAAATAAAATGACCATTTTGTGAGGGCTAGTACTTCTTCATCTATGGATGAAGAGGATAATCAAATTCTGAAATGGGTATATAAGGATGATGAGTCAAGTGCTCATGAGAAATGAATTCAAAACATTAGTATTCCTACTTATCAATATGGAAAAGGTTTTCAAATAATGCAGAGAATAGGTTATAAAGGACAAGGACCTTTGGGTACAAGGAATGAAGAATTAATTGAGCCCATCAAAATTTCTTGGAGGGATAGTAAGGAAAAATCTGGATTGGGGTACCTTAAACAAGGATACACTCAAAAGAGACACCCCATGATTTATGACTAAATTTTTCAATTAGGCTCATAAAGTGATGAAGATTCAAAAAATTAGGAGTGGGATTCATTGTCAAGTGAATCTTGCCAAGATAAATAAGTGGATGTAATTCACACTTATACTCCTAACAAAGGAAAAGAACAAGAAAGAGCTTCAGGATCAAGTTATAATCAAGCTTCGAGTTTTAATCAAGAGGTTCTAGAAAATGTACCAAATCAAGAATCTGAAGAAAATCAATGGGTAGGAGAACCCTATGTGCTATCATGGTTACCTACAATAGGAGGATCTAGTGATAGGTTTAATCCAAGATATTTTTACCCATTAGAAACTTGAGAGGATTCAAGTGAGGAGGATTTTGACCTAAGTTCTCTAGAACACTTAGAAGAAATGCATGTTATATATTTAAGCGATACAATGTTTGAACCTTCCAATGATGTCATGTCCTTAAATCCTATTGATCCAAACCAAAACATTGATACCTTATCCCTTGTTTATCCAGATTTCATTGAATGGGATCCTCTACAACCCACTATCCTTCCCACATTCTCGAATGACAAATTGGTGTCCCAATACCTAAATGTGGTTGAACCTTCTTCTACCAACATATATCAAGAAGAAGTGATGAAGGGAAGTATCCAATATCTCAGTTTAGATATAAAAGAAAAAAAAAAAAAAATTTGAAAGAATCTAATGTTGAAAACCACAATGTGGCAGCATTAGATAAAAAAGAGAAAGTAATAAAGAACATTTCCAAAGGTGAAAACCCAACAGAGGCACCTAAGAAAGAGAGGTTGGATACTTTTCCCGAGCACTACAAAGAAAGGTCACCTATTTTGATAAAACCAATGGAGAAAGTCAACATTGGATCAGAATTAGAACCAAGGGTTATACATCTAGCAACATCCTTATCAAGTGAAGAAAAGGAGGAGTTCATAAAAATCTTCAAGGAAAGACAAGTAAATTTTGCATGGTCATATGATGATATGTCGTGACTAGATCCAAACTTGATAATGCATCATTTAAACATCAAAGAAGGAGTAAGACCAATTTTAAAAAAATTGAGAAAAATGCACCCACACATAGCACTTCTTGTGAAAGTGGAATTGGAAAAGTTACTAAAAGCGGGATTCATAAGAGATGTCAACTATGTCGAGTGGATATCAAACATTGTGCATGTTTAAAAAGCGGATAAGTCTATTAGAATTTGCATGGACTTCAGAGATCTCAATCTCGCATGTTCAAAGGATGATTTTCCATTACCAAGCATAGATGATATAGTGGATTTAACAATGGGTCACTCAATGTTCTCTCTCATGGATGGATTTAGTGGCTACAACTAGATTAAAATAGTACCTAAGGATCAAGATAAAATAGTTTTCACATGTGCGTGGGGGACATTTTGTTGGAATGTTATACCCTTTGGTCTTAAAAATGTAGGAGCAACATATCAATGAGTCATGACTACCATATTTCGTGATATGATGCATAAATTCCTAGAAGATTATGTGGATGAAATACTTGAAAAATATCATTCAAGGGAATAACATCGACCTATTCTAGAGAAGATATTCACAAGGTTGGAACAGGTCAAAGTAAGACTCAATCCCAAGAAATGTGCATTTGGGGTACAATCAGGAAAATTGCTAGGGTACATAGTTTCAGCTAAAGGAATAGAGGTAGACCCTGCAAAAGTAAAAGAAATAATATAAATGGGGGAACCTAGAAATATAAGCCAAATGAGATCACTCCAAGGGAGAATTTAGTCAATCAGAAGGTTCATATCACAACTAGCAGAAAAGTATCATTCTTTTACTCAACTCCTTCACAAGGACATAGTATTTAGATGGGATGATAAGTGTGAAGAAGCATTCACATTACTTAAAAAGTACCTAATGAATCCACCTACTTTGATGCCACTGATAAGAGGAAAGCCCTTGATTTTGTATATTTTAGCAATAGAACAAGCTTTAGGGGCACTCTTGGCTCAAGAGGTGAAAATGGAAAAGAAAAAGGCATTTATTACATAAGCAGAACCTTGGTAAAATATGAGTTGAATTATACCTTTATAGAAAGAGCATGTTTGGTGATAGTTTTTGCTTCCCAAAAAATATGACATTATATGTTATCTCATAAGATCATACTCATAGCAAAAATTGATCCACTAAAATATCTCCTAAGAAAAATGACCTTAACGGGAAGATTGGCCAAATGGGTCATGGTGTTGAGCGAGTTTGATGTAGATTATGTGGATAGAAAGGAAATCAAAGTTCAAGTAATATAAGATCAACTAGTAGAGGCACCATTAGAAGATGAATATCCTATTCAGGTAGAATTTCCAGATTCAGAGATAATCAATGTTGAAGCAAAAACATGGAATTTATATTTTGATGGCTTTTATACCTAACATGGATCAGGAGCAGGAATATTATTGATTTCTCCTCAAGGATAAAAAATCCCTAAATCATACAAGCTACTATTTCCATATATAGCCAATATAGTTGAGTATGAGGCACTAGTCATCAGCATCAAACTGTCTTTGGAATGGAAGGTGATAGAATTGCAGATATATGGAGATTCTCAATTGGTCATTAATCAGATAAATTATGAGTATCAAACCAAACATGATAAGTTGATACCTTACAAAAACATGATAGAATATCTCAAGAAATACTTCACATTGATCACATTTGGACAAGTTCCAAGGAACAAGAACAAAGCAGCATATGCTATGGCTACATTAGCTTCACTTCTCCAAATGTCAGACCAAAGCGCAAGATATGAATTATTGGTAGAAGAAGTGGGACAACCCACATTTGACCCTTCCCATCCTCATACCATTTGCTTATTAGTGGGACATGAATCACCTTGGTATGGATCCATTTATACATACCTAAAAGACCAAGCTTTACCCATAGACCAAACCTGAAACCAAAAGATAAATTTCATAAGACAAGCCTCTCATTACACCCTTGTATCTGACACATTGTATCATAAAAGTCTAGATAGAATTATTTTAAGGTGTTTAGAGAAGGAGGAATCAGTTTTATCCTTACAAGAAATCCATGAAGGAATTTGTGGGTCACATTTGAATGGGTTAACCTTATCAAAGAAACTTCTTAGGATAGGATATTATTGGCCATCTATGGAGAAAGATGCATGCCACTTTGCAAATACTTGTCAGAAATGTCAATACCATGGAAACCTGATTCATGTGCCAGCTTAAGAACTACATCCAATGACTACACCTTGGCCCTTTTATCAATTGGGGGTTGGATTTAATAAGAATGATTTACCCACTATCATCAAATGGACATAAGTTCATTATTACTACAACTGAATACTTTACCAAATGGGTAGAAGTTGTGTCATTATCCACTGCCATGGAAAAGAAAATTTATATGTTCATATTTAACCACATAATTTGTAGGTATGGTGTTCCTCAAGCAATCATAATTGATAATGCTAAATATTTCAAGAACAAGGACTTGAAAGAACCATGTGCAAAATTCCATATGATACACCATTCATCTTCAATATATTACTCGCAAGGTAATGGACAAGCGGAGGCTACTAATAAGAACATTTTGAAAATATTGAAGAGGACAGTGGATGATTCAGGTAGAGATTGGCATATTCAAATAAACCCTACTCTATGGGCATATAGGAAAAGTGTTAGAACACCAACAAGAGATACACCACTCTCATTAGTTTATGGATTTGAAGTAGTTTTTCCTTTGGAGGTAGAAATCCCTTCCTTAATAGTTTCACTACATGGATTTCTAAGTGAAGAAGACTATAGGGTTGCTAGATTGCAAGAATTGGAGTTGCTAGATGAAAGACAACAATGGGCCTTTGAACATTTTAAAGTGTATTAGAATCAAATGTCAAGGAATTATAACAAGAACATCAAACCAAGGACATTCCAAATAGGTGATCTAGGTTTAAGAGAAAACCATAAAAATCAAGCAGAAAGAGAGAAGAAAGGGAAATGGGAAGCAAACTAGTTAGAACCTTTTTTTATTACTTCTTCTTTTGGAACGGGCACATACAAACTAGCTAATTGTGATGGAGAATAGTTGCAAGAACCCATCAATAGTATACACCTCAAAATATTTTACACATGAAGCGGACCAAAGGGTATAAAGAAAAAGAGTATCAAAAAATCAAATGAGGAAGCATCCTATTTATTGTATATAGTCAAAAGTGATCCTGAAAATTTCAAAAACATTGAAAAACATAAAAGAAGAAAAAAAAATCAATCAGAAATGCAGAAAAGATAAAAAATAGTAGAAAATTGAGAATGAAGAAATCCAAACATGTTCATAAATGATCTTATAAAAGATGTTGTCTTGGTGAAAACCTAGCAAACAAGTGCATTGATGATAAATAAATAAAAATTGAAAAAGAGAAAAACATAAAAAAAAAAGGAAAAAAGAGAAAAAGTGCCTTGGTGAAAACCTAGAAAATAGGCGCCTTGCTAGCAAAAAAAGGAAAAATCTTGAAAAGGAGAAAAAAGAGAAAATCACTTCAATCGGTGAGAACCTAGTAAACAAGCACCATTGAAATTCAAGTCAGGTCTCATGCCTAGTTTTCATCCTTTGTATATATTGTATTCGCCAACATTTGTATATATTGCATAATAAAACCCCAGAATTGCATTTGCAAATACCTAAATCTTTCGTCATAGGTCTGAAAAGTGTCCAAGTCCAACAACACAATGACATCAAATTGGGGGAAAATCTATCCTAAAAGGCATGAAGGATTCATCAAAAAAATATCAATTGACACCAATCAATACACCAAATCACAACAAAAATGCTTAGACAATTAAATCCTAATCCAAACTTCAAATCGACAATACAAACTTTTGATCCATGATCTCACAATGACCTTACCTTTTATTGGGATTAAAATGAATAATCAAATATGAAATGGATGGAACTATACTTGAAATATGGATTTGAAAAACATGGCAATTTTTTTGTAAAGTGACTTGATTGATGAAATCATGTCTTTCTAGAAAATTGATGAAGTCTTGAACCAGATAAGCAATGTTGAAAGCATGATATTTTATTGGTTTCTGAATGAGTTTCTTAAGATCGAGGTTTTCAAATATGTATCATTCGTCTAATGACATGATCATCAAAGAATCATCGAGGACATGTACATATGGAAAAACTGAGATCTCTATTTGTTTATACAACAGGATACCTTGGATATTTTGATGTTCAATATCATAATACCAAAATCCAATTGCAAAATTGAATTTGATGAAAGTGGTATTCATACTCTCATGATTGAATCCAATCAATGATAGTTGTACCAGGATTGGGAACGTAACATGGAAAAGGAAGAGGTATTCATATCATCATGATTTAACCAGTGATGATTGTTCCAATTTCAGGTCTCAAAATTGCTCAATGATGAAAATAAGCTCCTAAATTTTGAATAGTGACAACTAGTTACATCCATACTAGATTAAATGCATTTAAAGTAGCATTGATTCTTATCTTGGAAACTGATTTGGAAAGAGAACTGAGACGAGGTGGAGTAAACCAAAATTGAAAATGTCATCAATACCTTATGTGATAGAATGTGTTGGAAATCCAAAAATTAAAATCAAACTTAGATTAAGGTGCATTGCATTAGATTAATTGCATTATTAAACCACATTGCATTTTAGTTACATTTATCATATAATTTGCATTCATTTTAGGTCATCATGTAAAGTGCATTCATTTTAAATCCTATTGCATTTTAGCTACATTCATCATTTCAGTTACATTCATTTAAGGTCATTTCTTATAAGATGATTCATTTAGATTACATTGCATTAGTTTGCATTCATTTTAATTTCATCATTTTAGTTGCATTTATTACATCGATCATCACAAGGTTATCATTGCATTATATTTCATTTTCATATAGTGGAATTGCATTAAGTTCATTTTTAAAATTGCATTCACATCATTCCTTAGTACATTGCATTATTCATTAAATTGCATTCATTTAGGGTTCATTGCATTTAAAATTTGAATTACATTCAAAAGGATAAGTGCATTAAGTTTATCATTTTATTGCATTAGGTCATCCAACTGCATTAAGTCCATCATTCATCATTAATCATCATATCATTAGGTAATTTCATTTATCATTAAAGTAATTTGCATCCATCTAACATTAAGTGCATAGATTAATCATTAAATTTATTAAATCATATAAGTGCATTAAAATCTATTCATTCATTACATTCATTACTCATCTAGCTCATTACATTGCATTACATCATCCATAAATCATAAAATGCATCCATCCACATCAGAGCATATCATCGCATAAACATTAATCATTAAAGCATTAAAGCATTAAATATCATCATTAGAAATTATTAAGCATTAAATCATGTAATAAATGCATCCATATAATCTATTTCATAAATAAGACATCCATTTTCATAACTAGGCATAACATGAGTATTCATATCATAAACTACATCTGAAAAGCATAAACATAGCATATGGAGATAGAGCATATAGAATTGCATATCATAAAGCACCTGAAAAGGAAATCCAACACATGACAACATCACATAAAGTAAATCTATCAAAGAAAATAAAGTCCATGGTCTCATCAAAGTCTATCAATAAAATTCCAAAAACATGAATAGTATCAATCATAATGAACATCATCTAATAGAAGAATATAATGTACAATGTCTCGATAACACAAATCATAATATACATAAAAAAAAATGGCTCAAAAGATACGATCAACTTCCAAAACTACCCCTAGCACCATCTGTGCCTAGACCTGTATCAGGACCTTGGCTTGTGCTCTCCTGTAACCCATGCTGACTCATGGTAGCCATAAAATTCTACATCATGGTGCTCAACTAAGAAACTGGTTGTCTAATTTGTGATACCTTAGGCTATAAAGATTGAACTTCAGAGGCATGAGCCAGTACCTATGTTGGAGGTGCCTATGTCAGAGAAGTGTGGAGGAGGAGCCTGAGAAGAAGATGGAAGCGAAGAATAAGATGGAATTTGTGAAGAAGAAGGAGGTTTGTGGGGAGGAGGAGGATGAGGTGCATGTACCACCTAATCAACCAAAATCTGCACAACCTGTGCATCTATGTCAGCAACCACCTGTGGTCCAATCGGTCTAAAAACTTGAAGTTTGTGCTAACCCCAATAAGCTAGTCTATCCTACCAAACCTGATGAATATCTCAGAAGGGGCCACCTCACACTCAAACACAACCACCTCTCATCAATACACCTCCTCTAATAGGAGCGGGGGAAATAAGCATAGGTATAAATGTTGGCAAGTGATGTGTTGGGGTACTAGGAATCTCTTGAGGGTTTTCATTTATGGAAACACTTATGCTGGAGTGATCGCATACAAAGAGTTTTGGTACTGGAGTCACAGTCATGAAAATGACTAAGTACAAAATCATGATAACAGTGTACTGTGGTACAATTTTGGTTAGCGATGATAGTGTATGATGTATTATGGCTTGTAAAGTTAGTCAAAGGTATTTTTGGATATGTATGTGCTTCAGTTAAGATTGCATGTGTTTTGATTATTAGATCAGTGAGATATAGTGATATGAAGGTATACGAAGATAGAGAATCAGTGTAATAGAGCACATGAATAGTTGCAATGATTGAGAGAAGGATAATGGATATGGTAACATGCTAAGTCAGATGGATGAAGTATATTGCCGAAACATTGGTAATATAAGATCTCTGACTCTATGTTTATCATTTACATAATTTATTATTATGTTTTCTATGGTATTTGTGAAGCCAACTGGATGGCATATTTTGTACAAGTATAGAGTGTTTTGTGGAAGTGATATGTGTGAATGTGATGATGAAAATATCAGAGTAGAGAGCATATGCAAGATCATTATTTGATAGAGCTACAAGTGGAACTATCTAACCAAAGGAAGTGCTAGTATTTTTCATTTTCAGAGAACTCTTTAAGATAGTATTTTGATTGTAAGAGTTGTAATCTCACCACCTTTAACCAGGTGTTTGTATCCCCTAACAGGGTTTTGTATTCCTCTAACAAGGAAATGTACTATGTAACAATCAGCTCCTAATAGGGATATAATATTTTAGTGCATAGTTGTGGATACCATCCCCACCGGGTTTTCCCTTTGGCTAGGGTTTCCTCAAAAAAAAAATGGTGTCATGAGTTATGTATTATGTGTTTATGCTCTTTTCATTTCTACATTCATATGGTTTACTTATAATTGGTTGAAGTTAAATTGAAGTGTAGTAATACTGATTTGCCCCCCTCTTAGTATTACCTAATCCTAACAATTGGTATTAGAGTTATTGGCCCTTGGAGAGAAAGCCAAATAGCTTAAGGGAGATTAGAATGGATTCAAAAAGTTTGCAAGAGAACTTTGAAGCAACACTTGAAGATTTGGACAAAGAGAAGGCTAAGAATGGTGTATTGAAATTAAAATTTAGAAGAGCATAAGGTTTCAATAGAAAACTAAAAGAACAGCTTGAAGCTTCAAGAAATAAAAAACAAGACCTTATGGACAAGATCAATGAAGATTCAAAAAATGATACATCAAACGAAGTAAAGAAGTTGGAGCAAGAAAAAGAGAAAATCAATCTTTTGATGATCAAATAGATTCAACATGAAAAGGATGCAAGAAGAAAAGTTGAAGAGTCTCTAAAAGAAGAAAATGAACATATAGGGCAAATGAAGTTTGAACTTGATCACTACAAGGATAAGTATCAGGAATTGGAGAAGTACAATCAGATCATAAAAGGAGAACTCACTCAATCCAAATTACATATTGAGAAGTTTCACATGAGCAGTGATAAAATTGATGAGCAAAGAGAAAGACAGAAACCTAAAGGAGATATGACTAGAGTTGGATTCAATGAAGTAGAATGTTCCAAGACCAATGAAGAAGCAAATGAAGCAAAGACTAAAGAAAGACCTACTCATAAAGAACCTAAAGAACAGATCAGACCTTTCAAAGGTAGATGATTTGGATGCAACAAATTTGGACAGATGAAAAGAAATTGCAGAAGTAAAGGTACCTCTAAACCCTTTGGTAGCTACTGTTATAACTATTATGATTATGGACACAAGAAAGAAGATTGTAGAAAACCATATCAGTCTAGGTATAAACAATATTCTGTTAGAGAAGAGTTAGGAGCCAAGATCACATGCCTCAAATGAAAAAAAATTTGGCATATTGCAAGGTTTTATAAGCTACAAGTAAATCAAGATAGAAGGAGACCACCTACATGTTACAAATGCAACAACCTTGAACACATAGAGAAGTTTTGTAGATAAAATGGAAAGGACAATAGAAGAGGACCAAGAGAACCAAGAGGACCACCTCCTGTGGTTATAAAGAAGAATATTGATGACAATGCTAAAAGTCTTAATGAGTATATGAATGATTTTGAGAATCATTTCAAGAAATCAGAAAGTAAATAGGATGACTACATATGGAAGGTGAAATAATTTAATAAGGTATTGGTTCAGGGAGAGACAATAGATGATACTATGTCTTTGTATGATGAGTTATTTAAGACATCAACCTAGAAGGTCGCATGGCCTTAGGGGGATAATTGGATGTAGATAATAGAATATATCCAGCCCCTGTGTATGTGGACTAAGCTCATTTGAGATTAGGTATAGTATGTACAGATAGTATAGAGTGTGTGGTTGAGAGCACAACAACTGGAGATTCATTGTTTGTGTTTATGAGATTTTTTGTGATTGAACAGCATGCAAAGTTGAGCTACTTGTGATTAATGCACTTAATCAACTTGCAAAGGATAAAAAGGATTGAAAGATATCATTTATGCACCATTTGTTGATCAGCGACTAGGAAGAGAAGAGTTGTGAAGTATTTCAGTCATCTAGTAGAGAGATTGTGTGATTGTGTGAAGCAAAGTTCCAAATTTTTGTGTGTTAAAGGTATTTAGACTTATACTCTTTGAGAAGTTATGGATGTGCTAGTTATCTTTGATGTTGTAGATAGACCTAGGTATAAGTTTAAGAGACATCCATTTAAATCTTGTGAGGATGATTCAGAAGGAGCGTTTCCACAAACCCCTGTCGGTGTGTTGCACGTAGAAGACATTAGGGCATATATACATTGTCAGTATGAAATCATAGGAGATTTGAACATTTATAGTGAATTGGATGCAATGATAGAAGCAGATGGATCTATGGTAGAATATTTCAAGCACCTAGAGGATCAGTCTATCATCAAACTAACCCTACTAACCAAATTCATGGAAACATAATGGTTTAAGATAATCCTTAGTAGAATCCATGATCAGTTTGTTTGGATTGGAGAACAACTAGTGAAGATATGTACATAGATGATTCATGATATAATAGGTATAGATAATGAAGGAGCCCTTCCAGTAGCAAAAAAGAATATAAGGAAATAGGTGGAAACCCTAACCCATTCAAAGTGGGATAAGAGGGTGATGACAATCAATGACATCTTTCAGTAAGATGTTAGGTTGGTGGCAATGATATTGGGCTAAAAATTATTCTATATCAGTAGACCTAGCTCTGTATATGTTGGAGTTATCATGATGGCCTATAGGATGGTCAAGGAAAACAATAAGTACAACCTTTGCGAAGTTCTATCACAATAGTTCCTAGAAAATTTAAAGGTCATAAAGAAAGACAAGACTAAGGCATTTAGGTTTGGGTCATTGTTGGTTCATGTGTACATTCATATCATTCACAAGTTCCCTAGTATGAACCCTAGGGCATGGAAAGATAATGTACCCACTGGAATTTAGATCTCAGAGAGCTACCAAAGATAGGATAAGAACTGGGTAGATGGAGAGTTATTTGGTATGATTAAGATTTGAAAAATGTAGACGAAGGAGGGTATAGGATACCTGAGGATTTAGTTGAAATTTATAAGGATACTATTGGTTTCATGGTTGAAACTGATTGTGTGTTCTTTAAGGCTCTGGAACTGGGGAAGAAATGGTGTTACTGTATGGGGTATGAAGTCAGTTCTGAGATTCTAACCATGAAAGTAGAGCATGTTTTGGCAGAAGAGATATACACTACTGAAGAAAGATGGCAAAATTATAAGGAAAAGTCAGAAAAGGTCAGAGAAGAACAAGAAAAGGTAACAAGAAAAAGAAAGATCAGTAAAATTGTTGAAGATATCATTGTGAAGGTAGGAATCCCTAGGAAGCAGCTAAAAAACATAAGCACTAAGATGTCTGAAGCATCTTCTAGCATGGCTATTGATGCACCTACTCCTTCTAAGGAAGAGAAAATAGTAAACCTTACACTAGACATAATTGGCCTATCACCTACACAAGAGAAGACTATAGAAGAAACTATACCTGCAAACATTCCTAGAAGATATACAAGATCTATCAAGTAGAGTAGTCCAAAGTAAAAATAGTTAGAAGTGGAAAAGAAGAAGAAAGAAGAAAAGGTAATTGAGAAAGGAGAGGAAAAAGTAGCAGAGAAGGATCCACAAATTTTGTGGAAGCCAGACCTTAAATCACTACAGAAGAGAGTGATAAAAAATAGAAACTTGAAGATAGTGGACAGATATTACGAGAGATATAATTCTAAGAATCAATCAATCATTGAAGATACTATCATTGAGTATCTATTCAATTTTAAGAAAAATCTATTAGAAATAGAAGGGAGTATCCCTAAGGAATTGTATAGTAAGCTAGAGATTAGAAAGCAGTTGGCACAATCAGAAGATGAGAACATAAGGAACAAAGCTATTGAGGACATGTTACCTGTTGTCTCAATACAAGAAAGGGAGAGGATAATAAATGAATTGAAACCCTTGTTGAGGACAAAGGCCATACTAGTGAAAATCATGGCTAGAAAATATGATGAAGTAATTGAGGACACTCAAAAGGCACTAGATCAAATCCTAATGAGTGATATGCCAAAGAAGACCTCACCTCCCAAGGTTAACAAGCCTACATCTTTGGGATTGGGAGAAAGTTCCAAGGTAGTAAAAGAAAGTGAACAAGCTAGCATGCAACCAGGCTTCTTTGTCTCTGGTGTGCCTGTGACCCTTGACACTTCGTATGATGTAAATGATCCATTTCTAGATAATTTGGATAGTGCGATGGAAGTTGAAGTACAAGGACAGATAGAGGAGGAGAAAATAGAGGAAAAATAGGAAGAAAAGATATAGGAGAAGGAAATACATCTTGAAGAAAGAAAGGAAGAAGAGAATAGAACAAAGAAAGTAGTTGAAGTTAGAATGGAACAAAAACAAGAATCTAACATCTCTTCTACTCTATTGTTGGAAAGTATGGCCAAACCGGTGAGTGCTAATGTAGAGAGCATGGATGAGGATGAGCTCATGAGGCTATCCTTCATGGCCTTCACTAAGGCTAAGGAAAGGTCAGTACGGAAATGAGACAAAAGAGTAAAAGTGATGAGTAGGGCTGTAGAGATAGTAAATAAACTACTTCCTACACCAATTATCTTTCAAGGGAAGGATGAAGTAGAGAACCTAGGCATAGCACTAGATAACTTTGATAGTCACTTTGAGTCATTGCTAAAGACTACAGAGGATAAGGTAGAGAAGAGGTTCTTGGAGAAGAAATTGAGAGAAGTCTATCAATCCATCTCATGGGACTTGGACATTCTCAAGGCTACTATTATTAAGGCTAAGAGCTATGTAGCACAAGGTAGAAAGATGTACAATTACTGCATAAGTCCTTGCAGACATGTAAAGAATATTGAAGACATTATAGCCAAGGATAGGGCTACACTTGATAGTCTGATGGATAGTTGTGAAACATCTTCACTAATTGTGATTGAAATGGATAAACATGAATCCAATTTGTTGGATAAGATTAGTACTTTGGAAATAGAGAAAGGGAGAGTGGTAGATAGATTTGGCTTGTTGAAGAACCTAATAACCCCTAAGCTTTCAATGCTTGAGACACATCTATCAGAGATAGAAAAGGTTAAAGAATCAATGTCTAAAGCTATACCTATTGAGCTTAAGGAAACATAGACAACAACATATGCACTGAATGGATTGATCCATGTCATTGAGATTCTAATCAAATCATGGGCTGAGGATGTGAAGACCTTAGAAAACTCTTTCCAAGATATCCTAAAACTAGTGAGTAAGCACTAAATCTTTTTGTGCTTAGAAGTTTTGAAATTTTGAAAATATCTTCGCCATTGATTTCAAGGGGAGAGGAAGAGAAGAGAAAAATGAAGAGAGGAAGTGTAGAGAAGAAAAGAAGAGAAGAGTAGATAAGAAGAAAATAAAAGAATTAAAAAAAAAAAGAGAAAAAGAGAAAAAGAACAAAAAAGATATGTATATAAGTAGAAGGGAGATAGTGCTTAAACACTTAGTCATTTTTCTCTAAGTGTTGTCATCAATGCCAAAGGGAGAGATTGTTGGCAAGTGATGTTTTGGGGCACTAGGAATTACTTGAGGGTTGTCATTTATGGAAAAACATATGCTAGAGTGATTGCATGCAGAGAGTTTTGGTACTGGAGTCACAATCATGAAAATGACTAAGTTCAGAATTAGGATAACAGTGAACTGTGGTACAGTTTTGGTTAGCGATGAGAGTGTATGATGTATTATGGCTTGTGAAGTTAGTAGAAGGTATTTTGGGATATTTATATGCTTCAATTAAGGTCGCATGTTTTTTTATGATCAGATCAATGATATAAAGTAATCTGAAGGTATGCGAAGACAGAGAATCAGTGTAATAGAGCACACGAATAGTTGTGATGATTGAGAGAAGGATAATGGATATGGTAACATGCTAAGTCATATGGATGAAGTATATTGTCAACACTTTGGTAATATAAGATCATTGACTCTATGTTTATCATTTACATAATTTATTATTATGTTTTGTATGGTATTTGTGAAGCCGACTGGATGGTAAATTTTGTATAAGTATAGAGTATTTTGTGGAAGTGATATCTATGAATGTGATGATGATGTGATGATGTGAATCTAAGAGTAGAGAGAAGATACGAGATCAGTATTTGACAGAGCTACAACTGGAACTATCTAAGCAAAGTAAGTGCTTGTATTGTTCATTTTCAGAGAACTCTTTAAGACATTATTTTGATTGTAAGAGTTGTAAGCTCCCCACCTTTAACCAAGTGTTTGTATCCCCTAAAAAGGTTTTGTATTCCTCTAATGAGTAAATTTACTATGTAACAATTGGCTCCTAACAGGGCTAGATCTCCTAATAGGGATATAATATTTTAGTGCATAGTTTTGGGTACCATCCCCACCGGGGTTTTCCCTTTGGCCAGGGTTTCCTTGAAAACAAATAATGGTGTCATGATTTATGTATTATGTGTTTATGCTCTTTTAATTTCTACATTCATATGGTTTACTTATAATTGGTTGAAGTTTAAATTGAAGTGCAATAATACTGATTCACCCCCCTCTTAGTATTACCTAATCCTAACAATAACAACTCTATCACCTTGCCTCAAACTGCCTGCTCATCAACCCTAATGACAACATCTATCACCATCGTCATCTCTACTACCATCATCATCATCATCTGAACCCTCATATATATCAGGAACTAGCTCAGCAAGATCAATGAATCTCAGAAATGGGTTCTGTAAGAACTATTGTGCATAATCGCCAGTCATGCCTGCATCCATAATGTGCTCCCTCATGTCCCAAGCTAAATGAGGGAGAGATAATAACTCATCATGTGTAGTTTGATAGTCAATATGGGGACCCCAAAGGGATCGTTCCACCTACACATGAGCATATAATGCCAAACCCTATGGCATACCCCATGGTCAGCCAAATTGTGGAAGAACCTAGAAGTATAATCTCTCAATAATCAAGGGATTTTTCCCTATCATATGAAAGGAAGATCTGATACATCCTCCACCCATGGCTTGCATCCTAGATACATCCTCCACACTACCTACTCAATATCATCCACAATATGTCACCAGTAGTCAAGCTTACCCAGGTGAGCCTGGACAACAATACCCTCGTAAATAAAAGTGAACACCCAACTAGGATCACATTGTCGCACTGTAATGGGATGAGTAATGGGAAGATGCACCCAATTCCATAACTATAACAAGACTACTCCTATAGAGACAGTATCCCCATGTCTATAAACAATGTCATGTAACTCATGATATAGTTGAGCAAGTACACATGACCCCCAATCAAATCTCTGAGGATGCCTGATCATATCCTTTAGGATGTGACTCCATCCAACTGTAAATCCATGGTCGTGATGATCAGGAACTAGAAATCCACCAACCAGTACTACAAGTACTACGGGAAGAACAAGAAATGAAGGGAACTACACCCAAAGAATACTATCATCATTGATAGTAGGGTCACCAAAAATCCATCTACATATGGTTTCATCATACACCTAATCATAATACACTATCTCTCCATGAGTAGGGATCCTTAGCAGCCTGTATACATCCTTTGGGGTGATAGTCATCTCACCCATTGGAAAATGGAAGGTTTTATGGTCAAAGTGCCACCTCTCTTCCATAGCTATCAAGAAACCTTGATTCACACAAAATCAAGGTAAAGAAAGTAAAAAGGACAAACCACAATGACCAATCAGTCGATGCTCCTACCTGCTCAGATTGTCGATCATCTCGAAAGGTAGAGGGAACAAACCTCAGATAGGCAACTTCTGGAGGTGAGCCTATGGAAGCAAGTTAAAACATATCAAAAATTGAAATCATTAACTATTGAATCATCACAAGTCAATCGATAATCTAAAATCAAATCAAATCACTGGGATGGGTGACCTCCTGGGAAGTCCCGATGCTTCACCTTTGTGAGCATCACCTAGATCTAATGAGTGCTAAGTGTTCCATTCATTCTCATGAGAGATGGGTTCATGTGAACCACTACTCATGAATCATGGGTCAATGAGTTTGACTCAAAAAACTACATAGTTGAATCCTGATAGAAATATCACCACTATCAATTTTCCTAATTCTATCCAGAGATGACTGAAAATTCATCATCACAATTGGCCAACCAATTAGGATTGACAATCAAAATTCAACATTACATGACTAGAATTAATATTGAATGACTTGTCCCAGATAGGACTCAACACCCAAGCCAATCGACCAATCGATGAAGCTAGAGAAGAAGGAAAATTGACTGAAAGATTCAAAAATTTGTAGAAAAGGGTGTACATGCTATTTAACTGATTGTATGCGCTAAAACTCAAATGCGCTACTTAAAAGTTTAAACACACTAGTAAAAATATTGAATGCATTGAAACAATGTGAAAGTGCAGCAGAATCTTGTACACACTACAAGAATCACCTGTATGTGCTACTAAAATGATTAAAAGAAAAATTAAATTTATACATGCTACAGGAAACCCTAAATATGAAATCTTGAACTAGGGAACACTTTTGAATGCACAATAGGAACTATTGTACACACTATAGAAAATCGTAGATGCACTAAAAGGGAATTGTATGCATTGCTAAAATGCTTGAAAGTGCAATAGAAATTAAAAAAATAAAAAACTAGGGTTTTTTAATGAAAAATTCATTTTTTTTCAAATTAAATGCATTAAATCAACAAAAGAGGTTATAAGAGGTACATACCAGAGGTTCATAGTTGGTTAGGTGTTGAAATCAACAACCTTTCTCGAATTGGTGCTTGTGGTAGGGGACAACCATCGTGAAACTCTCAGAGGGGTCAGAGGAGAAAAGTCAAAAGCAAGGGTGAAAATGACTTTTAACACCTATATATAGCCATTTTGACCTCAAAGGGGCGTCATTTAGAAAAAAATGACCAGGGACCCAAATTGAACACCCAATTAGCCAAATCAGGGGCATTCATCATCAAAGAATTGCTAATACAATATCTGAAATGAAATTGAAATTAACACTTAATTGAAAATAATCAATGAAAAATTATCATAAACATAACATTCTTCAATAAAATCAAATTTCATTTCAATTTCAAGGGGGCATACACTCGGATCATATCAGAGACATCATCAGCTTAATCAAATCAGAGGCATAATCTTTTAACGTAAATTTTTTCTCTTTTAATCAAATGGGGCATCAAAAACATCAAATCAAGTCAAATTAGACATCGCATTGAGAATCTATCATCAGAATAAGCATCAAGGACTTTAATTAATCAAAATTTCATCAGATCTATCATCAATATCTATATCTATTATCAGCATTGAAATCAGACATCAGTTAATTAGGACTTTACATCAAGACATCGAATATTCTTTGAACCAATGCGCTTCGCACATCGATTCAAAGAGGGGCATTTGTAATCACCTAAAAATGGTCAAGATCAAATCAAGTGAGGAACTAAGGAAAAATCAAAGAAATAATTGCAATCAATTCAAAATCCAATAACAATTGAAAATCAAAAGCCAATAAATTAATTTAAATCAATTAAATCAAGATAAACCAATTAATTATGCAATTAATCAAATTAATTGTATAGCTCAATTTAAATCAAATCAACCCATTTAAGGGGTACACATGGCTAAACTAATCATTTTAATTCAATTATTTAATTCCTAATTTTCCTCACCCACCACATGGGAGGAAAATACCTCAACCAATAGGAATTAAGGATTGAGCTCACATGGATCAAACCAAAATCAAATCTCAATCACACATAAGGTGAGAGCATCTTGACCACTCATTTTTTCTTTTTGTCCCAAGCTTTGAGGACAAACCATTTAAATTGTCCCTAAAGGTGGAACCATGGACTTAACTCAAACGTAATCATGATCAAAGTAACTCCACCCCCTATGCTTGCTAAAATCTATAAAAGAAAGGCTAAAATCAGGAGAAATCCATCAACATATCTGATAAATTGCATCAAACTTATTGAGAATTTTAGCTAGAAAGGCAATTTTAGGCTTAATTGAGCATAGTTTCTTTGGAATAGGATTAATTAGTTTAATATATTATCATTTTCTCATTTTAGAGTTGTCACTAATGGAAGCTTGCTGAGAGCTTACCTTTAGCATATCTA
Organism: Chamaecyparis obtusa; assembly: GCA_027943335.1. Taxonomy (NCBI): domain Eukaryota; kingdom Viridiplantae; phylum Streptophyta; class Pinopsida; order Cupressales; family Cupressaceae; genus Chamaecyparis; species Chamaecyparis obtusa. The sequence continues at coordinate 1,518,792 of BSBK01007312.1, forward strand.
AATAGAGAGCCATAGAGTACTCATTGTCATTATTTGCATTAAATAGCTCACTAATTATGGTTATTTTAGTTTATTTGTTCACTTATTGAAAAGCTAACCCTATGAAGGTACTTTTACTAGTACACATATAGTAGCCTCTATCTTTAATAGGTCTACTAAGATCCAATCACCAGATATAACATGTCCAAGATACTTGACCTATGGTGTGAAAAATGCACATTTTGATAAGTTGTCGAATAATTGATTATCTCTCAAGCATTGCAACATCTGTCTCTGGTGCTCTTCATGCTCCCTCTCATCCTTTGAATAAATCAAAATATCATCTAGGAATACCACTAAAAACTTGTCAAGGAAGGCACAAAATACTCCATTCATGAGGCTCATAAATACAGCTGGAGCATTTGTAAGACTGAATGGAACCATAGTGAACTCATAGTGGCCATATCTAGTGCAAAATGTGGTCTTGTGAATATCACTATTTACAATCCTCAACTGATGGTACCCCAATTTAAGATCTTTTTTAGAGAACACTCGGGCACCTTGAAGCTAATCAAATGGGTCATCCATGTACAACCTAAGAGATCCATACTTCTTCACAAAGATCATTGGTGCACCCCAAGGGACACACTAGGAAAAATGTTCCCTTTCTCTAACAATTCCTCAAGCTAAATATTGAGCTCATTAAACTCGTTCATGGTCATCCTATAAGTTTCTCTAGGAAGTAGTTTGACTCCTAGCACAAGATCAATGTGAAATTCAACTTCCCTACGAGGAGGCATAACTGGAAGCTCTGGCAAAAAGATATTTGCAAATTCCTATAGAATTTGATGGTCATCCAATGAGGTTTCTTCCTCTCCCTCGTCCTCACTATCACTGATGATGATAGCATACAACTAACATCCTTTTCGCATACACCTCTTAAGCTACATAGAGGAGACCATATAGAGAGATACAGGTCTTTGAATTCCTATGATCACTGTTGCGATGCCATCATCATCCAAACATTCCACCCTCTTCTGACAAAATTATAACTTGACTTTGTGGGAATAAAGCTAATCCATGCCAAGTACTAAACCATAAGATCCAAGAGGGGTGATTCTGAGGTCTGCTATGGTGGTTATGCTACCCACCTGAATCTGGCAATCTTTTACCAAGGAGGTTATGGCTACTCTAGATCCTGAGGCTAATTTTACCTCCTATCTATCATCT
>BSBK01007312.1:1525000-1564016 GCA_027943335.1 Chamaecyparis obtusa
CATAGATTTACAAGGCCTTCAAAAGGCTTAAAACTTTAGGGGTGAAAGATGACTTGCCACATGAGGAGAAACCAATTAAAAAATGGAATAAATACAAGAGGAATAGGCCACACATGGGCGCAACATTCTCTTACAAAAACCATCTCCACATATTCAAAGCCATGGCCTCAAGCCATCAAGTTTTCCCTTATGACTCACAAAATCCCTTAGGCATGATTGGCATCATGGGGACTTACACACCCATGTACATCCCTCCACACATGGGATACTCTACACTGCATGGGTAGTCTCTAACCTTCACCCCTTCAAAGTTACTCTACCCTCCCAAGGGTGAGTGTGCCTTGAAGAACCCCATATAAAATTAGTACAAAAGAACTACAAGATTTAACAACGAACCTCCACGAAAACCCATGGAGTTGAAACAAAAATACATAAACTCCATTAATGGATTCCTCAAGCTATGAAAAATCATAAATAAACTACTCTAAGCTATTATAAGAAGAAACCAACATCAAGTCCAATCTTAAGGAAAATAATTAAGTTTGAGATGAGCTTTCCCCTTTATGCTTTTTCCTTCTTCCAAATCTAGGAGTCTCTAATAATAGAGAGTGGTTGAACAACCTAGGAAAACTCCTAAAGCCTCCCTAAATGGCCTCCTACTCAACCACTAACTTAAAACCATAAATGAAAAGGTACCTTCACCATAACTCCTCCAAATATATTCCTCGTCTCATAAATGAGGTTTGAATACTAAATGGAGTTGAGAAGATGGCTTTCCCAAATTCTCAAAAATCCTAACCCTTAGTATACTTAGTGGGGTAGTTAAATTTGACCCTAACTACCCTCTAGAAGCTTCATAGATCCTTCAAAATCTCACTTGAAGTTAACCTACAATTTTATCCTCCTTGAATCATCTAAAAACTTCCTACACCATGGGTAAGCATGGGGACTCTACAAGTTAACGTTCTAGTAGGTGTCATACTTATCCTAGTTAAAAGGGTTAGTCATGCCAACACCTCATACATCCATGTGTCAAGTGACACTACATAAATTACAACCCATTCACACATATCATGACTAACATAAAATAATTAACTTAATTTAACTACAAAATTCAACAATTACTTTTACGAATTAAAAAACAAGACAATGAGGTTCATGTCTCTTCAGTAGTCAGAACCATGGATTTTGTAATAAAAATACAAATATGAAAAGATCTGAAGGAAATAAACCAAGTGAGTGAGAAAAAAGCAAGATTTTTACCATAAACACAATGAAAGAGAGATTTCTTTCAAGATCAATCACCAAAACCATCAAGATGCTCCAAGACCAACACAATGAGACAAAGATTTTGAAAGGGGAAATAAAAGAAAACTCCTTGTGAATATAATATGAATGAGGCAAAAGGCCTAGAAAAGGAGAGAGAATGTGAGCAAGAAGCTCATTACAAAAATGTGAGAAGAAGTGAGAAAATTCCTTATGAAGTGTGTGAAGAAGCATCTCTTAAATAGAGATGAGTGATGGAGTTAGAATGTAACTCCCATGTTCTATGAATGCCACATTCACATTAAGTGTCTGCCAAGTGTGAGAATCATCATAAGGAGGAAAAGCTAATTTTTGTAATAAAAGAAATAAAAGAAATGAGTTGTCCTCCCACTTGGACTATAGGACAAATTACATTTTAGGATACCTTGGCTTATCCATATTTAAATAACACACCAAGGAAAGATTATAAATTCTAACATCCCCCTTTAATCTTTACTTGGGGAAATTAGAGAAATGGGTATCAAACCCTAATGTTTACAATTATTTTGAGATTTCTCTATAGAAAGAGTATTTTTTAAGATATCGGCAGCTAGATCATCTCCCTTGCAATAGATGAGGGACTCTTGCATCTCTTAAAATTGATCTTTTGTAAAGTGATTATGGAGTGATATGTACTTGGATCTTTAATGGTACATAGGAATCTTTGCTAAGGAAGTAGCACTTTGATTATTACAATACAAAGGTGTAGGTTCTTGTTGAGGAGGGCCCAAATCTTCAACCAATCTTTGATTCCCAAGAGCTTCTTTAGATACATGTGTACATTCTTCATATTCATATAGATACAAAGATTGATCATATTTACTTCTCCATGAAATAGCACCTGAATATACAGTAAGGAAATAACCACTAGTAGATATCCCATCATTGGGATCTCTTCCTAGATCTGAATTAGTAAAACCTTGTAAAGTAAAATCAGATTGTGAATCATAAAATAAATCAATCACATAATCAATGATACAATCATTAATGTCATAAAATGTATTTGTAATGGATTTATCATTATATGAACAATCAAGATGAGTAGATCTATTATAATCATCATCATTATCATCATTATTGTCACCATTATCATAGTCATTATTATGGTCCTCCACAACAACCATAGGATTAGCACTATATTCAAAATCTTGAACTTTTGAAAAATCATGAAGTTCATCTTGAAAAATACACACATCTCTTCTAGGAGAATCAAAAGGAGGTAAAGTATCATTAACAAAGGTAGAAATAATGTCCTCCTCTTGTTCTAAAATATCATCAAAAGTGGACTAAAAAGAATCATCAAGTGTGAATGCATTATAAGAATAGTCATTGTCATATGATTCATCCCAAATAGGAGAATTATGCAAAAGAAGATTATTATCATAGTGAGGATTAAACATCCCATAACGAGCAACAAAATTTTGACGAGAGTTATGAGTTTGATTATTAGGAGTAAAATATTTCACATGATTTTGTTTCTTTAAAAAAGTGTTGGACACATGTCCATCTTTCCTACAATAAGTACAATGGGGTCTATTATTAGGAAGATTATTATGATAACTATTATTATGACTATTTTTATGTCGAGAATTATTATTATAATGTTGAGAATTAGGATGATCAGAATGACCATTATTATTTGATTTATAATTATTATTAAAATTATGATTATTTTTATGTGATCTAGACATGATGGCATGTTCATTAGTTTTAAGTGTGCCAAATTGAATTAACTTAGCTTCTTCTTGATGTAAAAGAGTTTGAAAGATAGCATAATTTAATTGAGCTGCTAAGGTAAGAATAACTAAATGAGAATGAATATTAGTAATAATTCTTGGAATTGTCCAGGAAGGCAATTTTTTCAGAACAATATGGATTAAATGAATAACGGTTAAATTTACTCCTAAACCAGTTAATTGACTTCGAATAGAGTCAAACTTAAGTTAAAATTCCTCCATAGATTTGAAATTAGTATACCTGAGATCCAAGTGAGTGAAGAAAAAGGAAGAGTTAAGTATAAAGCGTAGCGAGGAAGATAAAAGGCCGTGTAGGAAAAAGGAAGGTAGTGTGTGTGGTCTACCTACCCATGCAAATGCAGTCCCAAATATTAAAAAAAAGCTGATGAAGGAAGGTTGTGAGGTCTATAATAGAGATAATGTGTTGGATAAACAACAAGTTAAACAACAATGATATATAAACAGAGATATATGAACATAGATATATAAACATAGATATTTAATCAACAACCAGATATATAAAAAAAGATATTTAAACAGAGATATTAAATATTAGTAACCATAGATATTATAAAATGTTGAGATTATGATTATTTGAATCTTGCAAGAATCAAACTAGCAGAGGGCATGATAAAAAGAATGATTAGATTAAAACATGTAAGAATGTTAGAATAGAACAAATGAACAAAATGCAAACCTTCGTGGTCTCTCAACAGAGGGTGTTGTTAGATCTAGTTAAACAAAACTTGAAATGAAGATTATTAACCTTAGATCTAGTGGCAAGCCATCCAGAACTAGTTAAACAAAAAATAGAAACTAGGTTTGGCGGTGAACCGTCCAAACCCCAAAAAAAATTTCAAACCCTTCTAAAGAGAGTTAGAAAAATAATGTCAAATCTGAAAAACCTGCAACAAAATTTAATCAAATGAGATATCCTTCAAATGAAACCTTCATGAAAACACTCAAACAAGGATTAGATAGATTTGATACCATGTAAGAAAAATACAAAAAATGAAAAGAGCTTAACTAGGAAAGAATCCAAGTGAATGAGCAAAAGGAAGTGTTTTACCATAAACACTATGAAATAGAGATTGCTTTCAAGATTAATCACCAAAACCATCAAGATGCTCCAAGATCAACACAATGAGACAAATATTTTGAAAGGGGAAAACAAAGAAAACCCATTGTGAATATAATATGAATGAGGCAAAAAGCCTAGAGAAGGAGAGAGAATGTGAGCAAGAAACTCATTACAACAATGTGAGAAGAAGTGAGAAAATTCCTCATGGAGTGTGTGAAGAAGCATCTCTTAAATAGAGATGAGTGATGGAGTTATAATGCAACTCCCATGTTCTATGAATGCCACATTCACATTAAGTGTGTGCCAAGTGTGAGAATCCTCATAAGGAGGAAAAGCTAATTTCCTTAAAAAAGGAAATAAAAGAAAAGAGTTGTCCTCCCACTTGGACTAGAGGACAAATTACATTTTAGGATACCTTGGCTTATCCATATTTAAATAACACACTAAGGAAAGATTATAAATTCTAATAGCTTTACTGTTTAACATAGTTTCACTCTAAGGGAATGCGATGAAGAGCAGGAACAGGGCCTCGGGCACTAGGGTTTCTGGTTCTTCATAGGAGTTGTGTGATTCTGAGGATGATGAAGATGACCCTCCTGAGGTTTTACAGGGTCTAGTGATTGGGGTCTTTTGTTTCTATGTTGGAGATTTCCCCCAACTCTTTTGGTGCAAGGAGTTCCTTGGTCTGTTGCTTTCCTAGTGAGGTGCCAGATTGGTCTTGTTGGCACTGGGACTACTGGAGATGCTCGTGGAGCTATCTTCTCCTATGCTGACTATGATGATCTTTTTTTCTCCTACCTCACCCCTCTTCCTTGGGCTCTTGTTCTCCGTGAGGATTCTTTGTGTGAGTTTTTTGGGGTCAAGGTTTTGTTTGTCCTGTTGTGTACTTGCTTTGTTGGTGGTGTGGTCTTTATCTTTGGGGGGATGGATCTGGTGGCTCTATGGAGACTCTTTCGGTGGATCTATCTTGTTCTCCTCTCTTCCTTTCATTTAGTGGTAGGTTTTTGGGGTTCTCTTCATTGTAAGCTATTTTTTCCTTTCAGCTTTTGTGCCTATTAGTTGTTAGGGTTCAACCTTCTTTGGTGTGGGGGGACATTTTTTTTCCTGTCTATTTTTTTTCCTCCTCTCTATTTTTGTTGAGCTCTTTGTTGATGCACTGTGGAAAAGCTTCTTGAGGTTTATTCTACCTCCTATTTCTTTGGTGTGGAGAGGCTCCCTTTTTATTTTGAATCCCAGTGTTGGTGGGTGGTTGTGTTGGTTCTTCTTTTGGGGCTCTTTCTTGTTGGCCACTCTATGGGTTTTGTAGCTCCCTTCTATTGTGTGGGAGAGTGGTGTTGGTTCTTTTGGTGTTTTTCTGAGTGATGTGGGCCTTACCACTTCTTGTGATGGGAGATGGACTAGTTTTAGATGCTCTTTTTCTCCTCCCATGCTTAGTTTTTGTGGTTTCTTGTGTTTCCTCCCTCTCCATTTTGTGGTGCAAATCCCTATTGAGGTGGGGTTTCACTTAAGGGTTCAGTGGTTGCTGAAGGTTACTCTCCTTCTTCATTCTTCTTTCATGCTTCCTATTGAGGTGGAAGCTCCTTTTGAGATGGAGGCTTGGCCTTTTGAGGTGGCTCATTGTTGGATGAAAGAGGTGGGACTCCTTTCTATGGTGTAGATCCCTATTGAGGTGGGTGTAGAGGATAAAATATGGAGGGGGTCCTAGAACAATGGTTTGCACATAAAAGAGAACCCAAAACCAATATTTTACACTTACATTTGAATTGTATTGATATGGAAAGTAAATATAAATGACTAATGTTGAAATGAAGAGATAAAGGTACTTACCTCTGAAAAAGAACCTTCTAAAAACTCTGTCAAACAATCTCAAAAACTGTTGATTTTTGCATTCTTGAACCGAAACTGCGAGATCTACAAAACCCAAAAATATTTTCCAATTCTAAGGGAGGTCATATTTCACCCTCATAAAAGGTCAAAGGCTACATTTTTATTTTGAAGGTTGATTCTGACTTTGTTCACAGATCCTAGAAGCTCATCGAAAAGGGTATCCAAATCTACTCTTAGATCTAAAATTTTGCACTTGTACCTGCAAGAAAAAGAGGTTTTTTGTTGTTTGTTTGAGGGGTTTGCCTTGGTCAAACCCCGGTTTGGAATTAACCTTAATATTGAAATTGAAATAAGAAAGCTAGCAAGTAGTATAAATAGATCTAACAATGAAGCTATGCAATTCGATAGATATGCAATTGTATTTTGAATGTAATCAAGTATGTTAATATGAAAGCTTGAACATCAACAAATGTATATCAAACCTCCATGATTGTATGATTGGAATCCACCTTGAGGAAAGAATGAATGGATCTTGAAGATGAATAAAAGATCTTGAAGGAAGATCACAACATCATGATGGCTAGATCTAGGGTTTGAATGATGAATCTTGAATGCTTGAACCAAATCCCTTCAATGGATTGAATGCTTAAATCCTTGATCTTCAATGGAGAACTTGGATGGAGAAGGAGACATGAATTCTTGGATTCTTTCTTGAATGGATGCTTTCTTTATCACCTTTCTTGAGCATGAAAACTTGATGTGAAAATGAGAGAGGAATGCTTCCTTTTATAGTGATCTAGGGCACAATCCTCTAGAGGGGCCACCTTGGGGAGTTAAATTCCAATTAGGCCTCAACCCTTTAGGAATGGACCTAAATTAAATATAATTTAAGGGTTTACCATTTTGGATAACAAAACAGCGAACCCGGAAGCAGGAAAACAAATATCCCCAAAACCCGATACCTAGAAATCAGGGAATTTGGAGATTTTAAAAGAGGGGGAAAAATCAAGGTTGGGACTAACCTAGTTACATTCAAAATAAATCCTAACCTAGTTATGATTAACCTTTAATTTGACCCTGGGCCCATATCCAATCAGAATCAGGACAGGAGGTCCCGGGGATGCTTGGAGACCTAGAAATGATATCAGAATAGAATAGAATGCCAAGTATAGGCACAAAATCATATGATGACTATGATGAAGGCTAGGAGGACCTATTTCTAACTCCTACCTAGAAAATAGAGCCATGGAAGAGGGAAATTAAGGAGAATCCTCAAGATCCTAACCCTAATTTTACCTAGAATGAAGGAATCAAGTGCAGAAAAGAAGTGGAAAGCGGGGAGAAAGCCAGATCCAAGAAAAGATCAATTCAAAGCATTCAACATGACCCCAAACCACTTACTCAGAGGGATAAACACTCTTAACATGGAAGTGCTTCCATTTTAAGATGATACATTAAGCCCCCACTTTAGCAAAAGTATGGACTCGATGCAAACTCTTGGTAAAGGAGAAGAAAAAGGAGATCCAAGTGGATTCACAAAGAGATAAAATAACACTTAGCTAAGGGCACAAGCCCCCAAACTAAGGATTCTAACTCAACATACATACACGAGGGTGCCAAAAGAACAAGGGTTAGTACTAAATACCCCAAATCAATTAGCATAAGAAACCTCACTAAGAAATATTTCTCATACTAATATCATATTTGGAAAGCTATCATAAAAGCATAAATGTTTACATAAGAAAGACAAGAACAACACTATAAACAACATAGCTTCATGATCTAGTCCTACTAGCATGAAATCGAAAAGAGAGAGAGGGAAAAGAGTGATTACCTCACCTAGTAAGATGCCCACCTTACAATGAATCACCCTGGAGGGAGAGCCCAATAGGTTCACCCATAAACTATGCTTACAATTGTAATGCATCTTCTGACGGCTTCTAGAATATCCATAGATCCACCTTCCTGTATCACTATGAATATAAAATGTGTCTCCTCATGATTTAGCAACTTATGTGTGTTACCTTCAAAAGATTTAGCATATAGGTGCGTCTTTTTAGGATTTAGCAACTTATGTGTGTTGCCTTCCAAGATTTAGCATATTTGAAATTGGAAATGTGTGTCCCTTCAGGATTTAGCAACTTATGTGCCTTACCTTTAGAGGATTTAGCATGTTGAAAATTTTGAAAAATGTGTCTCCTCAGATTTAGCAACTTATGTGTGTTACCATCAAAATATTTAGCATATGGATGTGTGTCTTTTCAGGATTTAGCAACTTATGTGTGTTACCTTCCAAGATTTAGCATATAAATAAATAAATAAAACTATAGTACAAGGGAGGCTCTATATATGCCCCCCTCCTTAATATGGCAAAAAACATACAATTTTGACATGTTAAGGAAAGAAAAGAACAAGGATAAAGCCTTCTTCAGCATCAAGACAATATCCACAAACAACACCTAGTCCAAGCCAAGAAGGTCACAACTCCTATGAGGCCATGGAAGGTACTAAGGTAAAGAGATATAATGCAAGAAGTGAAAAGAAAGTAACCCTTATGAGGGATAGCACACTATCCAGTTTCCAAGGTGAGAGATATATCAACCATGGAAACCCAATGTCAAATAATGAAATGGGTTGTGATCAAGGACAAAGATCCTCAATGCAAACCAAAATTTTCATGTATGATTGGATATCACATAATAGATAGATACTACTTAACCCAAGAAAGAGGTGAATCTCAAAAAGACAGAAGGAGATGGCATCCTTGCCCCCCAAGTGTAGGAACAAAGATGGAAGAGGATACCTACTTCACAATGCAAGGAGATATCATGTTTAGAAACAATGTATACCATATTCTTAGTGAGGGATATTGACCCCTACATCCAAGAATATAGATAATCGTGAAAAGGATATGTCACTCATGGAAAAGAATCCTCAAATAAAGAGATCTTATCAACAAGACCCCCACCAAAGAGGAGTGCTTTAGATAAAATATCATCTTTCAACAGTGGGAACAAAGATTCAGTCATCAAGCCCCCTGTAAACAAGAGGAAAAAGGAATCTTTGGAATGAGGGAAACAAATCTAATACCAAACCAAGGGTGAGATTTTATAAAGAACATAGTTTGCAACATATAGAAGAAGTGACAACGTAGAACAACAAATTCTCATATAAGAAGGTTATCCATAGTCAAAACATTTGTTGATAAAATAATATTGCAATATAAACAAATACCACTAAGCTAAGGAAAGTGGCTCCCTAGACAAAGAAAAAGAAAGAGGTACCTTGCCCCCCAGAGATAGAGACAAGGGATACCTTCGCAAAACAAATGTCTTAGAAAAGATATCTTGAAAAGAAAATATAGATTCTATGGATGATTAAAAACATAATGCAAAGCCATAGAAAAATAGAAGAGAAAGAATACCAATTAAGCCCAAATAAAAGACCCAATGGATTCTAGGAGACTAGATGAAGATACACCTCTTGCCCCCCAGTCTAGAGGAGAAAAGAGAGTGAGGGGTAAAATTATGAATAAATTTCAAAGGAGAAGTTTCTTTTCTTTTATCTTTATGGATCAGATAATAAGGAGAAGGTACTTTGAAGAATCTTTTCACATCTACATCATGAACCATAGTTTGAATCTCAAGATAAGTGTGGGAAAAACTAGGAATAGCATATGGAGAATTAGGAATCAGATTAGGAAAGATAGGATTAGGATTAGGAAGATTAGGAACACTAGTAAAAGTGTAGGAATTGAATGGAAGACACAACTAGAGGAACTCTTGGAACCACAGTTGGAAAAGGATTTGAATAGATATAAGTAATGTTATGGTAAGAAGGTTGTGAGGTAGGATCTTGATTTCCCTTAAGATCACCACTAAGAGGAAGAGCATTAAGGGAATTCTTATCTTTCTCTACTAATGCCTCATCACTATAAGAAATCCCAAATGGAGGTAAGACATCTATAATATCATCTTCTTTCGCATAAGGGGAGTGTGTTCTAGAGAATATGTCATCCTTTTGTATCAACAATTCTTCACAAGGAGGGGACAAATCAATGTATTTATCCAAGGGTTCATCCCAAAAAGTAGAATTATCCACAATGGCTTCATGAGGAAGAGAGTAATCAATATCCAAATCCAAAGGTTCATCCCAAATAGGAGGATTATCCATAATGGTTTCATGAGGAAGAGATTAATCAACATCCAAATCTAAAGGTTCATCCCAAATAGGAGGATTATTCACAACAGTTTCATGAGGAAGAGAGTAATCAACATCCAAATCCAAAGGTTCATCCCAAATAGGAGGATTATCATCCCTATCCATTAAACACATTGTAGGAGTGTCATAATTCATTAAAGCTTGATCCCCAAAGGGGAAAGAAGGTAAATTGTATTGTAAAATAGGCTCATAAAAAAGAAATATATTAAGAGAAGGATTAACATCAATCCCTAACTCATCTTTGTAAAGGTCAATTGAAGAGGTTGTAGAGGAAGATGAAATAGGAATAGGATCTATGGAGATCTCATTCAAACAATTTTCATCCTCACATCCATATACCTCATTAAGGTATCTATCATCTTGAACAACAAAAGCCTCATCAAAGTACTCAAAACAAGAATCATACATGTTCAATACTAAAAGCATGAAAATGTAAATGTTTTTGTATTTTTAAATAAATTTTGCAATTTTTTTGGATTTTTGAAATGTAAATGCAAGAGCATAAAATAAATCTAATCTTAAGGCAAGAAAACAAATGATCTAACACCAAAAAGAAAGAGTTGTCTATCATGGGTTCACCAAAATGTAAAGGTGAAGGTGAACACACAAGATAATAGAAAGGGATATCTAACACAATAGGGCATCTAAATCCATAAAAGAAAAGGGGTAAGTATGTCAGGTTCACCAAAATGTAGACGATAAAATATGGAGGGGGTCCTAAAACAATGGTTTGCACATAAAAGAGACCCCAAAACCAATATTTTACACTTGCATTTGAATTGTATTGATATGGAAAGTAAATATAAATGACTAATGTTGAAATGAAGAGATAAAGGTACTTACCTCCGAAAAAGAACCTTCTGAAAACCCTATCAAACAGTCTCATAAACTGTTGATTTCCATGTTGGTGAACCGAAACTAAAAGATCTACAAAACCTAGAAATCTTTTCTAATTATAAGGGAGGTCTTCTTTGACCCTCATAAAAGGTCAAAGGCTACATTTTTATTTTAAAGGTCAATTTTGACTTTGTTTGTAGATCCCAGAAGCTCGCCAAAAAGGGTATCCATATCTACTTTCAGATCTGAAATTTTGCACTTGTACCTACAAGAAAAAGAGGGTTTTTGTTATTTGTTTGAGGGGTTTGCCTTGGTCAAACCCTGGTTTGGAATTAACCTTAATATTGAAAGTGAAATAAGAATGCTAGCAAGTAGTAGAAATAGATCTAACAATGAAGCTATGTAATTTGATAGATATGCAATTGTATTTTGAATGTAATCTAGTATGTTAATATGAAAGCTTGAACATCAACAAATGTATACCAAACCTCCATGATTGTATGCTTGGAATCCACCTTGAGGAAAGAATGAATGGATCTTGAAGATGAACAAAAGATCTTGAAGGAAGATCACACCATCATGATGGCTAGATCTAGGGTTTGAATGATGAATCTTGAATGCTTAAACCAAATCCCTTCAATGGATTGAATGCTTGAATCCTTGATCTTCAATGGAGAACTTGGATGGATAAGGAGACTTGAATGCTTGGATTCTTTCTTGAATGGATGCTTGCTTTATCACCTTGCTTGAGCATGAAAACTTGATGTGAAAATGAGAGAGGAAGGCTTCCTTTTATAGTGATCTAGGGCACAATCCTCTAGAGGGGCCACCTTGGGGAATTAAATTACAATTAGGCCTCAACCCTTTAGGAATGGACCTAAATTAAATATAATTTTAGGGTTTACCATTTTGGAGAACAAAATAGCAGACCCAGAAGCGGGAAAACAAATATCCCCAAAACCTGATACCTAGAAATCAGGGAATTCAGAGATTTTGAAAGAGGGGGAAAAATCAAGGTTGGGACTGACCTAGTTAGGTTTGAGCTCAATCTTGACCTAGTCAAGTTTGATCTTGATCCTGACCTAGTCAGGATCAACCTCGAATTTGACCCTGGGCCCAAATCTAGTCAGAATCAGGACAGGAGGTCTTGGGGATGCTCAAAGACCCAGAAATGATATCAAAATAAAATAGAATGCCAGGGATAGGCACAAAATCCTATGATGACTATGATGAAGGCCAAGAGGACCTATTTCTAAGTCCTACCTGGAAAATAGAGCTGTGGAAGAGGGAAATTAAGGAGAATCCTCGAGATCCTAACCCTAATTTCACCTAAAATGAAGGAATCAAGTGCAGAAAAGAAGTGGAAAGTGGGGAGAAAGCCAGATCTAAGAAAAGATCAATTCAAGGCATTCGACATGACCCCAAACCACTTTCTTGGAGGGCTTAATTCTTTGAACATGGAAGTGCTTCCATTTTAAGATGATACAATGGGGTTTCGCACAAACATTCAATGGAAGCTGAAGGTTACTCTCCTTTTTCATTCTTCTTTCCCGCTTTCTATTGAGGTGGAATCTCCTTTTGAGATGGAGGTTCATCCTATTGAGGTGGCTCGTTGCTAGTTGAAAGAGGTGGGAAGGAGTATTGTTGTTGAGCTTGGTCTTTGTTGGAGGGAGTTCTTTTTGCCAAAGATCGTTGCTTGTTCTTTCTTTCTTATGGCAGGATGTGGCTTGGTGGTTTGGGGAGACTTCCTTTACCCCATTTATCTATTGAAGGTTGGGGGAGCCTTTCAAAACCCTTATGTCTTGGCGTAGCTCAACTTTAATTTATTCATAAGTTTAAGCTGTTGTTTTTGTTCTATTTTGGTTATGCTTGGGTGGATTGGTCTTTCTATCAAAATAGTTGGTTTTTCTTATGGGAAACCTCTTTACCCCCATGCTAGTTTTGGGTCCCATGTTAAAACCCAAACTAGTTATGGGAGCCATGTCAAAACCCATATTATAGGTTTGGGGAGCCTAAAAACCCTAGATATCTTCTGTTGATGTAAATCTTTGGCTTCACTCTATTGGTTCTGAGTAGCTAGAGCCTTAGTGTTTATTCTTCTATTGGCTACTGTAGTTTTTTTGGTTTGGGGTTGCTAGTAGTTCTACTGGCAATCAGTGTTGGGGGCTCTGTAAAGCTTATCTTCATCCCCTGGCTATCTCATTTTGGTATGTGCTTATTTTTCCTATATTTCTTTGTTATTGCATAGGGTTAAGGCTCCCTTAAAAAATTGAATGTATATGGTCTCGGGGCCCATTCAAAACCTATTTTTACCTAAATAAAAAAAAACATAGTTTCACTCTTTGTTCCCCGCATTTAGAACCATGGTCAATCTCCTGCACACTCATTGCAAACATCAATAGGTCCAATAACATAACAAAGTAAATAACACAAATCCACACATATCATCAAGAACTTTCATTTACTTATTCCTCATAACATAATTCAATATCCACATTAAATCCCAATATGCATAACATGTATCTTTAAATCAATTTTGCATCATAAACATCTCATATATCTAAAATACAACATCATCAAAATATAATCCTATCATAGGTGTATTTGAATAAACTATAAATCTTTGAAGAAGTATACAAAACAACATAATCCGGACACAAAATATCAATCCTTAAATAATAACATATGTCCAAGTATCTCAAAATCAATATATCAACTAAAGAGTTTGAACTAAAAAATAGTGCTAAAATATGACGGCTGGGGTAGGCCTCACACCTAGCCACGGGGTAGCTATTTCTAGCTTCAATTTTTGCTTCATTCTATTAAGTTTTTTAGTAGTTTACAACTATAAGCTAATAAGAATTATAGTAGTTTATAGTTTTACTCTACTAAGACACAGTTGTTGATTTTGATGGTAATCAATTGATAATGTTGTTAATGTTTGGTTGACACAATCAAGGATGGTAGTTCCACTTAAGGACAGTCCAACCCTTGCATCCCACATCAACAACACAATAGAATTTTGACTCACAACAAAGATATAACTAGAAACAACTCTTTATTATCAATATATGAGCTTACAAGAAACATGCCAAGATGTAAGACCTTCTCAATTATGGCTAATTATGTTAGAAATACACCAAGATCAATAAGGATCCTAGCTAGTCCGGCTCTACAACATGCCAGGAAATAGATAGAACACAAAGGTGGATCTAAACTTGAGCTAATAGGCCACGTACTCAAACTACTAGCTTTGTTATTACAAACATCATACAAAAATTTGAGCTACAAGATCTCTCAGGATCCAGTCACTATACCACCAATCCCCCTCTCCTTAAACAACTAACCAAACCCATGCCTTTATACTACTTCAGCCACAAGTCAGCTTACAACAATAATTAATTACAAAACATCATTCAGCTTTCAAACAGCCTTTACAATATTTATTTATTCATATCATCATTCAAATGATTATCAGATCCACATAGAAGAATGCAACATGCCAAATTTAGGTCCCCACACGTCCAATAGTCAATCCATAATTTGAGGAGTGAGACCCAAATTAAATGCACTAGTTAGCCAATTTGATTCATCCAAACAAACAAGTCAGTCATCAATAATACCAAGCACCAATAATATAACATTGAGACCAGTCGATAACCAAGAACCGAACTCCTTAATCAAGCAACAAATACACTGAGTCACTGAGTCTGGTGTTGAAGCCAAATAAACTCCCAACTAAGAACCATCACCGAGTGACCACCAATCATCGAGCTCCATCGGTGAAGCCAAACAAACTTACAATTGAGAACTAACACAAAGAGATTGAGAATTTCAGGTCTCTAACCGAGATACCACGGACATCCTAAAACCAAACACAAACATTTTTTTTTTGGTTGATACAAGATTTCAAACTACCCTAGGATGCTCCTACATTAGACACCCCAGGTGCGAAAATATGTTCTCAGTAGCTCAACGAACATCTTTCATGATTCAACACATAAATCTCAAACTAGTTCTTGATATACATGTCCTCCAAGTTCACAACACATTTTCTTCGGTTCTACTTATGTTTTCTTTGCCTCTTTCAAATCCTTCATTGGTATGCTACAAGTCTTTCTTCCATTCTGATCACCAATCCTTTCAAAATCCTTCAATTCACCCTTACTACCAAAACTTGGGTTCTTCTTACCGAGTGTTGTATCCTGCAAAGGCATCAGGGAAAACTTCATGCCATACTACTCAATAGTAAATACATTCTTAACACAATCATGTACAACCTTACAATCATACTGCCAAGGTCTACCAAGTAATACATGACAAGAACTCATCTCCATGATATCACATAACACCTGATCAACAGACTATCCAATCTGAAAATCAACAAAACATTATTCCCTTACCTCCAGAGCATATTCACCTTCTACCCAACTAATCTTATAAGGATAAGGATATCTCATCCTCTTCAAACCAAGTTTTTGAACCATCTCCTCAACAACTAGGTTATTAGTACTACCACTATCGACAATCACATAACAAAGTTTACCTATTGACTTGCACTGAGTTCTGAACAAATTCCTCCTCTAACAAGGTTCCACCTTAGTACCGAGCAATGTTCTTTGAACCAGCAAGTTTTCAAACTCCACTTTGGGTTCATTAAGTATGTTCTCCCTCACCACAAAATTCCTACTATTACCAAGCTTCTTATGGGAACATTCAAATGAGCGATGTCCTTCTTCACCACAATTATAATAAGTACCCTTGAATCTAAATCTATTTGTTCTTCTCCTTCGTTCAACAAATTTTAGTTTGTCTTCAGCCTTTGGTTTGTCTTTCACCAACTGTTCTCATTTTTCCTTCCCTCGATAATTACCATGATTTCTTCTTTTCAACTTCTCATCTTCCTTTGGGGCATATTGATAAGAATCTTAAACTAAATCAAACTTAGACATACCAATCTCATCCTAGATATTAAACTTCAAATCATTAACATACCTTGCCACCTTTTCTTTAGAAATTTCTCTAAGCCTAGACTGAATTGTTAACTTATAAAACTCCTCAGTATAATCTTCCATAGTCATTTCCTTCTATTTTAGATTCTGCAATTTCTTAAACAACTCAAGTTCATATTCAACGGGGATAAACTTAGCATTCAATTTTTCCACCATAAACCTTCATTGATTGATCTTCATTTCACCTTCTTCCTCTCTTTCTCTCTGCAATTCTTTCCACCATAGAACAATATGTCCTTTCAATTTTGTCTGTGCCAACCTCACCCTAAGAGGATCTTCAATATCTTCTAGCTCAAAGTAATCTTCCAACTCACCCATCCAATCAATCAAGTCCTCAAGTTTCAATGTACCTGAGAAATTAGAAACCTCCATCTGATAGGATGTACTTAACCAAGCTCTAGGTCTTTGCAACCAATCAGTTTTGTCTCCACCAGATCTATCCATTCGGTCAACTCTATCATCACCACTAGATCTAGCAGCTTCAAAGTCTTCATGAGATTCCTCATAACCATCATCAGTACCAAGATTCCTTGGCATTCAAGAAATATCCCTCATAATCTTAGTGACCATTTCATTTTTCATTGACATTATCTCAAATCTGACATCTGATTTCAATTTCTCTGCTATCCTTATTTCCACAGCATCACATAGATCTTGAATTTCCCTAGGGTCCAATATTCTTGGAGGCATCTCCAAAGATTTTTGAAAACCCTCTACAACAAATCCTAAGTTGACCACCTTGTGACAACCTCTGAACTATCTACAAGTCAAATCAAAACTTGCTATCTTGCACAAACAATCAAATAGGATCTCACAAGTCCAGGAACACAAATTTGTAACTCATATCTCTGAAGGCAACTCAACTTTTGCATGGATCAACCCAATCAAGCTTTGGCTCAACAAGATCAACTTGTTCCCAACAAGATCAAACTTATGCTCTGATACCACCTAATGTAGTCAAGGATGGTGGTTCCAATTAAGGATAGTCCAACCCTTACAGCCCGCATAAAAATCACAACAGAATTTCAACTCACAACAAAGATATAACCAGAAAAAACTCTTTATTATCAATAACCAACCTTACAAGAAACATGTCGAGCTATAAGGCCTTCTTGGTTATGGCCAATTATGTCATAAATAAAAAAATATCAACAAGGGTCCTATCTAGTCTAGCTCTACAACATGTCAGGAAACCAATAGAACAAAAAGGTAGATCTAAACTTGATCTCCCAGGCCACCAAGAAATCTCCTTGTCTCCAAGCACTCAAACTACTAGCTTTGCTATTGCAAATATCAGACAAACAATCTGATCTGCAAGATCTCTCAGGATCCAGTCACTATCCCACCAATCCCCCTCTCCTTAAAAAAATACCCAAACTCATGCATTTATACTACTTCAACCACAAGTCATCTTACAACAATAATTAATTACAAAACATCAGTTGGCTCTCAAATAGCCTTTACAATATTTATTTCTTCATGTCTTCCTTCAAACAATTATCAGATCCACATAGAAGAATGCAACATGCCAAATTTAGTTCCTCACACGTCCAACGGTTAATCTGTAATTCAAGGAGCATGACCCAAATTAAATGCACCAATTGGCCAATCTGATTCATCCAAACAAATAAGTCTCTCAACAAGAATACCGAGTGCCAGTAATATAACACTGAGACCCAGTCGATAACCTTGCACCAAACTCCTCAACCAAGCAATAAATACACTAAATCACTGAGTCCATCGGTGAAGCCAAGTAGACTCCCAATCAAGAACCATCATTGAGTGACCACCAGCCATTGAGCTCCATCGATGAAGCCAAACAAGCTTACAACCGAGAACTAACACAAAGAGATTGAGAAACTCACGTCTCCAAACGAGATACCACAGACATCCTAAAACCAAACACAAACTTTTTTTTTTGGTTAATACAAGATTGCCAACTACCCCAGGATGCTCCTACATCATTAGTTTATGCTATGGTTGAACTATCTTTGAGCTATTTGTTTTAAAGGGAAAAAACCCTTGTTTTGTTTCTATTAATATAAAAAACATATGGATACTCAATCCTTTACTCTTAGCTAAATAGGTATTAATATAGGTTCATACATCCCTACCAATTAGCAAAAAAAACTTGTGAAGCATATCAAATATTCTATAAATTTTTTTAAAAAAATCCTAATTTTATAGAATTGTGAAATAAAAGATAATTCATGGACCATATAAAATCTTCCATCCACTTAGCTCGCCTAATTGTGTGGAAGTTGTACTCTTAGAAAAGAGGTCACAAACTATTCAAATATTGTAGAGGGTTAATGTATGTATGCCTCATTTGTACCATATAGTCAGGTGCTTTCTAGAAGGGGTATGTGATGCAAGGGAGGATGGGGAGAGGGGCCAAAGGAACACCCTAACCAGATCCAACTTGCAGAGATCACACACGGAAGCAACAACACACAAAAGTGAGAGAGAGAATGTAGAACACTTCATATATTTACTTCAATTGATTCATACATGTCAGGTTGTAAGGACTTCCCGGTTTAGGCCAAATATTACAATCAAGTACAGAAGTCCTCCAGCCTGCGAGGATCTTCCAATTATCTCTAATCTTCTATCTTCTATCTTCTAACTGACTCCCTAAACTCTAACCAAACAACTACATTTATACAAGAGGTTACCAAACAAGTCAACCTTCAGATCCACCATCAACGCAAGGAATGACCAGATCTAGGTCCACATGCTTCCCAATGATAGATACCATCATTAAATACATGACCAATAATAAATGCCAGAGTCAGCCTCAATAGAAATCCAAAATAAACAACTCGGTAAGCAAGCATAACCGAGTGCCAGACAAGCATCACCGAGCACTAGGGAAATTACTGAGTGCCAGAGAGATAACCGACCAACACTGGTAAACAAAGGAAACTGAACAACACTGAACCAACTCAGTCAAGAAGGAATCAAGCAACACAGAAAACTTCAAACATGTTTTTGGTGACATAGGATTTCCAAGGACCTGAGATGCTCCTGCATCAGTATGGGATAATCCCATGTTACTATAACCCATTTGTAGATCCATAAAGAGATTTACGTACATCATGGACTATAAAATTATTCATATATATATCCATATCCATATCAAAACAAACCTAGTTTTTACATGAACTATGAAACAAAACATAATGATTACAATCAATTAAAATATAGTAAGGTGCCTCCCATAAGAAGTATGGGGTAGTCCTATATTATTATGGTCATCTATAAACCCATAAATAGATTTTCAAGTATCATGGACTATAAATGGATCCATATCCATATCTAAACAAATCCTAGTTTTATTGAACTATGAAACAAAATATAATGATGATAATTAAATTAACATATAGTTAAGTACCTCCCCCAAGGAGTACAAGGTTGTCTCATATTACTATAAGTCATATGTAGTATTGAGGAATATAAAAGGATCCATATTCATATCCATATCTAAACAAATCCTAATTTTACTAAACTATGAATAAAATATAAGGATGAAAATCAAATTAAAGAACTAGGTGTCTCTCGTAAGGTGCATGAGGTAGTCTCATGTTCCTATAAGTCATTTGTAGATCTATGAATGGATCATCAAGGTAGTATAGACTATAAAAGGATTCATATCCATATCCAAACAAATCCCATTTTTATCAAACATAAAAATAATAGTAAAATTAAAATACAAATAGGTCCCTCCCACAAGAAATATTGATAATTTATCTATAGATCCATAAACAGATAGCCAAGCATCATCATGAACTATAAAATAAGCCAAATCTATATCCATAACCAAATCCAAAATTTTATTGAGCTATGAAGGGATCTTTGCATCAAAGCTAGGTGCAACACCATCTTTTGAAATGTCCACTTCCTTCTCCCAAAATCATTTTATCTCATTCCTTATTTCTTCCACATCAATCTTCTTTACAAGTTCATCTCTTTTTACCGGAGTATCCTTCTTTATATTTTTTCTTCTACAATATTTAGCAGTATGTCCAACCTTGTAATTGTAGCATTTTATGTTTCTTTATCTTGTATTTATTTCGTTCATTCTTGATCTACATCAATTAACCTTGTGTCCAAAACTATTGCACAAAAGACAAAAACCATGGAAATATCCATTTATTATGTAACCATTCATAAACTCATTTCTACATTGACTAGCTTTGTGACTAAATCTTTTGCAAGTAAAGAATTGAAAACTTTGTTTTATTCTTCTTTTGCATTCTATATCTTTGTGTCAAAATATATTGCAAGAAAAGAAATAACTATTAAAAGAAGGGTACCTTTGAGCACTAGGTTGACTAGATGGTGGTTTCTTTGTTGAACTTCTTTGATTTCAAGGTATTCCCCCTTTATTCATTTATTTAGGAGGCTATTAATTTTTTGTCTTCTCCACAAGACCAAATTTTCCTTTGACTTCAGTTATTTGTTTTGAGCATTTTCCTATTTCAAACCTTAATCCAGCTTTGTCATTTAGAATTTTCTATTTATCCATTATCTCATCAAACATAATAGTACTTTCCTTGAATAATTCTTCTAAATTATTTGTTTTTTCTAGATCTAATCTTAGGTTTAATACCTCTTGTTTTATTTTCTTGCATTCCCCTATCTTGTCATTGATTATGTCATTCATACATTCTTTAGTTTCTTAGTCCTTCTCAACTTGTACCTTATACCAACAATTAGTTCATTTGATTTATTTAATTCTTCACTAACCTTCTTATATCTTTCTTTGAATTTATTGATCTCTTCCTTTTGATTTTTGATGCACTCATTTGCTTCCTCACTATTTTGCTTCAAGTCTCTATTTTCACATTCAAAATTTTCAAGATCTTCAAGAGTAGTCTGCAGTTCTCCATCCATGTGAACTTCTTCATCTCTCTTAGAAGCCATCTTTTCAACCTCCAAGATCACCCTAAAGTGATTAAGTTGAAATGAAGGGACCAAGCTCTGATACCAATTATGAAACAACCGGAATAGTGGGGGTCAAATATTCCCTAAAATAACATCATAATTTTATTTGTGTTGTACATCCACATTAACCTTAATTAACTGCATCTAAAGGAAAGAAGTAATCAACAAAGTAACTAAAGTAGAAAAATCATCCACAACAATAAACATAAGAAGAAACTAGATTTTTTTAAATTGTGGAAGCCTATTAGGGAAAAACCACAGAGAGGGTTAATGCTCATATAGTATAACTATTAGGAATAACAGTCCATAATACAACTGAGAGGGGGGGTGAATCAGTTGTATAACAGAATACTAAACTTTAAACTTTAAGCTCCACAATATCA
This sequence comes from Chamaecyparis obtusa, assembly GCA_027943335.1. Classification (NCBI taxonomy): domain Eukaryota; kingdom Viridiplantae; phylum Streptophyta; class Pinopsida; order Cupressales; family Cupressaceae; genus Chamaecyparis; species Chamaecyparis obtusa. The sequence continues at coordinate 1,546,350 of BSBK01007312.1, forward strand.
GATACAATGAACACAATGAATGCCAACACAATAACATAATATTTTGGTTTCGGGGAAACCCTATTAAAGGTAAAAACCCCGATGGGAATTAGCACCCACAAATGATGTACTGAGAGTATAGCTATCCTTGTTAGAAGATATAGCCCTATTAGGAGCTTATTGAAACATTACAGTACATACTCCTTGTTAGAGGATACACCCTGTTAGGATTCAAGAACAAAAGAGAGGGCTTGCTGCCCAAAGAAGGTTAAATCCACCTTCAGAACTCACTTGTTCACAATAGGTGTATATTAAAGAAATACATAATCTTTACAACTGTTTTCTAGCAACTATCTTTGCTTGATCAGTTCCAATGAAGTCGACTAGTAAACCTCTACTCTACATATAGAAGACACAAGTTCGTAGCTTATTCAACCTCTTTATATCACATACATTTCATTCCTATATTTTCCAAAGAAAAGATTCTACATATATACCTTATTACAATTTACCATGATTAGGTCAGCCCATGAGGCTTTCCTAATTATGAAAAATTACATAAACCCTTGCTAAGATACACACGGTATCTAGGACAAGTCTATAATGATTACATTATAACAATTAAGGATCGACATCCTTAATCTTTTCTCAACAAACAAAACACACGCTTCATTTCCTGAGTCAGCTTCATAATAAGCCATCCCCAAAACACATGCCATAGATTATGTCACCAATCATTACGTACCTTGCGCTGACCAATGAAAATCCTTCAATACCATGTCTATCATCCTTCAAGCTTGCATAGCTTGAATCCAAATCCTTTGAAAGATATACCAAAAACCCAGAGACTAACTCTGTCAATTCTAATTGTCACAGTCCAGTGACCAGTCTTCATTAAAACATCTGTATCTCTTTCAATATGAAATATATAATGATGTTATCTCAGATATAAGATCACAACATCCTCCTAAACTCTCATCTAACTTCATAGCATCTGAAACATCCGTACACTGTGATTACCAGTCTGGTTCCTTCGTAGAAACATATGTTGACATTAGTGACAAAACATAAATGGCAACAGTATGAGTGCCCATTTAGTAACATAGTGATTAAACACATTAAATGTCTTAATCGCCTCCCATGCATTAGCAATATCCAACAATCTCCCCCTTTGGCATTGATGTCAACATATGGGAAAATCTTATCCCAAAGTTTATATCAATCCAAAGTTTTGCAACCGAACAATCTCCCCATATAGTAGGGATTTTCTCATAGCAACACTCCCCCTTTGACAACAATGGAAAAGGGTGCCATGAGGCATTGGTTTCCTTCATAGATAAAATTTCTTTCGTGATCACTTCCCCTGAGGAGTAGATCCCTACATCTAGTCCAAATAATGATAAGGCTTTGAATACCTTTAGACTGATGCATCTCTGCATCATTTAATTCTGACTAGGAGGGGCTTGAACCCCCAACATACCTTTGAGATATTCAAAGGTATCTTTGGGTAGTGGCTTTGTGAAGATTTCTACAATCTTCTCTTTTGTACTGATATATTCTAGTTTGATTTCCTTTTATGTCACCTTGTCTCTCAAGAAGTGATACTTGATAGAAATGTGTTTAGTTTTGGAGTGCATCACCGGATTCTTTGACATATTTACTGTACTAGTGTTATCACAATGAATAACCATAGGCTCATCAAAATTTATTCTAATATCTGTCAACATTTGTTTCATCCAAAAAATTTGAGTGCAATTTATAGTAGCAGCAACATACTCTGATTTAGCAGTAGATTGTGCTATACAATCTTGTTTCTTACTTAGCCACACTACTACATTTGGGGCCAAATTTTGATAGACACTTCTGACGGGTAAATTTTTTTAATGAATTTGTTATTTTTTTAAAATAGGCCCCAATGATGTTGGTATTCCGATGGGTTTTAAATTGACCATCAGAATTCTGACAGTTTCCAGTATACATAAAAAAAAAGTGAAGTGCCAAATCATTTTTATTTCAATTAGCATAGGAAAGGAGCAGGAGAAAATGAGTTGGGCGCATGCAAGAGAAGGTATGTGATTTCTTCATCTTTCAAGCCTCTGGCATCATATTCGACCGCAAATTTCATATGCATTGCATTTTATTTGATCATGAATCCTCTCTGAAATGACCGCATTCTACTAGTGTCATACCCTAGCCGATGCTTTATCTCTATTATTTGATGTTATTGGTGTCGTGACCTAGCCCATGCTTTAACTCCATTATTTGATGTTATTGGTGCTTGTGCTCAAGGATATCCATTTTTTTTAAATGTTGACTGTGGTTATCAAATGGACAGCTCGTGAGCTTCTAGGTAGGTGCCATTTGTATTGATAGCTTAGGGCATCAAATGTATTGTTATATCATCGATAGTTGAGACTTTGTTAAAAATAAATAGGAAAAAGAATGATTTTGATTTAGTGCTTTAACTCCATTATTTGATGTTATTGGTGCTTATGCTCAAGGATAACCATTTTTTTGAAATGTTGACCATGGTTATCAAATGGATAGCTCGTGAGCTTCTAGCTAGGCATCATTTGTATTGATAGCTTAGGGAATCAAACGTATTGTTATATCGTTAATAGTTGAGACTTTGTTAAAAGGAAATAGGACAAAGAATGATTTTGAGTTAGTTTCTCTATTTTGATCCCTAAGTGGCTTACAACCCTAGAGAAGTATATGCAGATTTACGGATGCAGTTGCAGGATACATAGCAGTCGATAATTCACAAGAAATCCATGCATCCAATTTGAATAGAAATTAATACAAAGAAATAGGGTCCTCGAATGGCCCAGTCATCTGGACCTTGACTATCCCCTCAACTAGTGACCCTTCAAAACTGGGTTATCATGCAATCAGTGAATGATCCTTCATTCTCCTAGTCTGCCCTGCATCCAAACATATTGGAAATACACAATACAATGATAAAAAGCCTTTCACAATCCCCCTTCCCTTAAGGAACACTATCAACATCCAGACCTTGACTATCCCCTCAACCAGTGACCCTTCAAAACTGGATTATCATGCAATCAGTGCATGATCCTTCATTCTCTTGGTCAGCCCTGCATCTAAATATATTGGAAATACACAATACAATGATAACAAGTCTTTTACAATCCCCCTTCCCTCAACAAACACTATCAACATCCAAACCTTGACTGTCCCCTCAACCAGTGACCCTTCAAAACTGGGTTACATGCAATCAGTGAGTGATCCTTCATTCTCCCAATCTGCCCTACATCCAAACATATTGGAAATACACAATACAATGATAACACATGGAAATCCTTTAATGAATCTTAGTCACTGGTAATGCATGGACAGTCAAACCAGTAGTCTCCAAAGCATTCAATAAGTGAATATGAATGTTTGAAAACTTCCCTCTCAACTTCCCCAACCACTCCTAATCGGTTAGAGGGATATTTCTAGAATCTCCACTATTCCTATCCTTACCAACAATTCTTAAACATACTTTATATAATATGATAATAACATGCTAAACTGAACCAATGGCATGTTCTTCATGTGGTACAAGGATGATTGGCTATCAAATCTTCCTTCGTACAAGCTGAGCATGAGAGAAGGTATGTGATTTATTCATCTTTGATTGGTATCTTTGACGGGCAACATCTTTTGAGCCTCTGGCATCATATTCGACCGCAAATTTCAAATGCATTGCATTTTATTTGATCATGAATGCTCACGGAAATGACCACATTCTACTAGTGTCGTGCCCTAGCCCATGCTTTATCTTCATTATTTGATGTTATTGGTGCTTGTGCTCAAGGATATCGATTCACTATTTTGAAATATTTGTATTCACGTTTGTTGATATTACAATTCATCATATCAGATAAAGTATGTTTAAGAATTTTTAGTGTCTAAATGCTCAACTAATCCCTCTAACCGATTAGGAGTGGTTGGGGAAGTTGAGAGGAAAGTTTTCAAACATTCATATTCACTTATTGAATGCTTTGGAGACTACTGGTTTGACTGTCCATGCGTTAATGTTTAGAAGAGATCAATAAAGTATTTAAAGACATTCTTACATGTTTGGAGAGGTTTGAGAGGCACTTATCATGACTGTACCCTCACAAACAGCGGCATAGACTAGTTTTACTAAGTTTCCTTTCTCTATTTTGAGGTTTTCTTTCTCTATCGTAGGGGTACAGTCAGAGGGTTCATTGACAAAATGATCTTTTGAATGGTTACTATAAATATGAATGATTTGATATAGCATATTTCTCATTTTACTTGAAGTTTGGAATAGCTTGTGCAAGGGTGAAAGTACTTTTGATCATTTTGGTCGTGATTGTTCCTCTACATAGTCAGGAAATGTAACTATCTAATGATTATATGTAATGTTGAATGGATTAAATGCTTTATTCTTGGTAGAAGTGAATGGAATGAATAGTGTTGGTGTTAGGTTTCATTTATTATTGAATTCAATGGTTTCCAAGATATGTTGAGGAGTTTGCTCCTTGTTTAATGTTAACTGTTCCTGCACAATCCACTCATACAACACTGAAATGCTATGTGATTGACAATTCCATACAACTAGTCCTTTAGCATGTATTAAACAGAATAGGATTTTCAGCATATTATTATCATTCTATTTCTTTGTTGTAAACATGCTATTGGTTCAGTTTTGTAAAAAAAAATTCATGTTAAATTTTTTTACCAAATAGATTACAAAATACTCTTCAAAACAAAGGAAAAACTTAGCAAATTCAGTCTAACTTGTTGTAGATGAAGGAATAGTCACGCTAATAGTTCCTCTAAGTCTTCCAAAACATTTATTAAACTCCCCTAAAGTCCTATTGGATCCCCAAATTGCTTAATCCAATCAACTTACATCAGGATCATGAGAAACTTCAAAGGATTAAAAACATTACTTGGTACAGTCACTGGTTTTACCAGTCAAAACGTAAGGAACAAAATTTTAAAGTGCTCATAATACATTCAACAATGAAATGAATGCTTGGAGATTTCTTACTATTCCATCCTTGAATTTAGAAACCAAAACAATAAGTAAAGAAGCCTTTCAACAATGCATAACACAATGGACTTGCAGATTTAAACTTCTATTTTTATTGAATCTATGTTCCTGCTGTACACTCCAAGATTAAGTCTGTCATACAATGACTTCCAAAGGTTACATATAACTCCATCACAACTTCCCCAACCATGAAGAACATAGGTGAAGAACTTGATGGTTTCATGCTTTAATATTTAAGAACTTGATCAAGAACATAGGTTTTAATGAAATATCAATTTGATTTGCGAAGTTTGTGTTCTTTACAAATTTGAAAGGCTCTAATACTTACTAGGGAAGATGTGGATGTGCAACCTTATGCTTTTACTACTAAGTCTCTAATTGTTGGCATACTGATTATAAGTACTTGACATATATCACAAATGTTGCTAATTAAGGTTGGCGGGATGATTACGCATATCCTGAAAAAAGACTGCCAAATCATTATGCTTTCAAATCAATTACCTATCAACATATCCCTTGCGAGGGAGAGAAGCCAAACACATAAAGAACATGAACATAAACACAACAGCTGAAAAACTTAAATGGAATACACCAAGAAGTACCAAATGATGAATGCTCAATTGTTGTAATGGCAATGCATCAGAACCGTCCATTTCTAGAACTTGATTTTCTAGTCTATTTATTTTTCTATAGTCGTAATGATTTTTCTAGAGCTTGATTTTCTAGTCTTAATGATTTTTCTATAGTCCTAATGATTTTTCTATAGTCTTAATGATTTTTCTTTCATCCTAATGTTTGTTTCTCTTGATAAATTAGGCCTTGAATTTGAATTTTTGTTCACTATTTTATTTCAGCTTGATATTTCATTCATTTTTCATATACACAAAGACTACACATGCTGATAAAAAAATGAGCTATTTGATTAAGGTTAACTATTCATGATTGTGAATAGTCAATATTTCTAATGGTACTCCTTGGTGTATTCCATTTTAAAAAAATCATGTTTCTATGGCTATGATAAATGTCCCTTTGTGTTGAGAAAATTAGAGCTGAAAAAATAGTTGCAAACAAATCATCCTTCTTCCACCAACATTCTAGTCAATGTACAAGTAATGAGTCATTCCATTCAAGAAAGACCATGTCTGACAATATCAACCCAAAACAAAATAAGGAGTATGCAAAATTTAGTGATTGTATCTTCCATTAGATCCACTTCATATGAACAGGTGATGAACATGCATATTTGCCTGAGCACTATTGGGAGCTTACCCAGCAACACATGTACTATTGTGAAAATCACCACAAATCTATTTGCTACTGGGTCTAGCTCCCAGTATTGCTTGGTCAAATATGCATGTTTTTCACCTATGCATATACCTTCTATGATCAACTCTTATATGCACAGGTGATGAACATTCAGATTTGTCTAAGCAGTACTTTGAGTACTCCTCCAACACATGTAATATTGTGAAAATTATCACAAGTCCATTTGTTGGAGGGATACTCATAGTACACATGTTTGGAGGTTTGAAGGAAACAAGAGAATTTGAAGAGTCACGAGTCTTAAGATTGTACTTAATATAGCCAAGCTTCATTCAATGGTACATTCAAACATGAAATAAACCATTCTTAAACCAGATTAAACTAGTAAACTAAAGGACATACTGATTATAAGTAAACTAGTAAACCAAAGGACATGCTTTTACTACTAAGTCTCTATTTTTTGGGCATATTAATTATAAGTACTTGACATATATCACAAATGTTGCTAATTAAGGTTGGCAGGATGATTACGCCTATCCTGAAAAAAGACTATCAAATCATTATCCTTTGAATGGTTACTATGAATATGAATGATTTGATATAGCATATTTCTCATTTTACTTGAAGTTTGGAATAGCTTGTGCAAGGGTGAAAGTACTTTTGATCATTTTGGTCGTGATTGTTCCTCTACACAATCAGCAAATGTAACTGTCTAATGATTATATGTAATGTTGAATGGATTAAATGCTTTATTCTTGGTAGAAGTGAATGGAAGGAATAGTGCTAGTGTTAGGTTTAATTTATTATTTAATTTAATGGTTTCCAAGATGTGTTGAGGATTTTACTCCTTTTTTTATGTTAATTGTTCCTACACAATCCACTCATACAATAGTGAAATGCTATGTGATTGACAATTTCATACAACTGGTCCTTTGGTGTGTATTAAATAGAATAGAATTTTTAGCATATTATTATCATTCTATTTCTTTGTTGTAAACATGTCATTGGTTCAGCGTATTATTATCATTCTATTTCTTTGTTGTAAACATGCCACTGGTTCGGTTTTGTAAATTTATTTTCGTGTTAAATTTTGTTTTCTATTTTTTCCATTTGATAACCACAGTCAACATTTCAATGCAGTGAATAACATCAAATAATGGAGATAAAGCATGGACTAGGGCATGACACCAGTAGATTAAAACTGAACCAATGACATGTTTACAACAAAGAAATAGAATGATAATAATATGTTGAAAATTCATATTCTATTTAATGCACGCCAAAGGACCAATCCCAACAATTCTTAAACAATAAAGTATGTTTAAGAATTGTTGGAAGTAGTTTTCAAACATTCATATTCACTTATTGATTGCTTTGGAGACTACTGGTTTGACTATCCATGCGTTACCAGTGACTGAGATTCATTAAAGGATACAAAACCCTTCATTTTGGGTTATTGTGTGTGGATTCAAATGTAGGTTTGATTTGGTTAATGTTTAGAAGAGATCAATAAACTATTTAAAGACAATCTTACATGTTTGGAGAGGTTTGAGAGGCACTTATCATGACTGTACCCTCACAAACATCGGCATAGACTGGTTTTACTAAGTTTCTTTTCTCTATTTTGAGGTTCTCATTGCCAAAGTGGCCAAAGACTATGTTAGGTTGATAAAATATGGGGATTCTCTTTACCGCTGAAAATCTTTGAAGGTTGTTGCACTTGGATGGATGTGGATGTGCAACCTTATTCTTTTACTACTAAGTCTTTGTTTGTTGGGCATACTGATTATAAGTACTTGACATATATCACAAATGTTGCTAATTAAGGTTGGCGGGATGATTACGCCTATCCTGAAAAAAGACTATCAAATCATTATGCTTTCAAATCAATTACCTGTCGGTGTATCCCTTGTGAGGGAGAGAAGCCAAACACATAAAGAACATGCACATAAACATGACAGCTGAAAAACTTAAATGGAATATGCCAAGAAGTACCAAATGATGAATGCTCAATTGTTGTAAGGGCAAAGCACTAGAACCGTCCATTTGTAGAACTTCATTTTCTAGTCTAAATGATTTTTCTATAGTCATAATGATTTTTCTAGAACTTGATTTTCTAGTCTTAATGATTTTTCTATAGTCTTAATGATTTTTCTTCTGTCCTAATGTTTGTTTCTCTTGATAAATTAGGCCTTGAATTTGAATTTTTGTTCATTGTTTTATTTCAGCTTGATATATATTTCATTCATTTTTCATATACACAGAGACTACACATGCTGATAAAAAAAATGAACTATTTGATTTAGGTAAACTATTCATGATTGTAAATGGTCAATATTTCTGATGGTACTCCTTGGTGTATTCCATTTTTAAAAAATCATGTTTTTATGGCTATGATAAATGTCCCTTTGTGTTGAGAAAATTAGAGTTGAAAAAATGGTTGTTCAGTGTTTGTGTATCTGCAGGTTGCAAAAAAATCATCCTTCTTCCACCAACATTATAGTCAATGTACAAGTAACAAGTCATTCCATTCAAAAAAGACCATATCTGACAATATCAACACAGAACAAAATAAGGAGTATGCAAAATTTTGTGATTATATCTGCCATTAGAGCCACTTCATATGCACAGGTGATGAACATGCATATTTTCTTGAGCGCTACTAGGAGCTTGCCTAGAAACACATGTACTATTGTGAAAATCACCACAAATCTATTTGTTGTTGGGTCTAGCTCCCAGTATTGCTTGGTCAAATATGCATGTTTTTCACCTATGCATATACCTTCTATGATCAACTCTTATATGCACAGGTGATGAACATTTAGATTGGCCTAAGAAGGACTGTGAGATTTCCTTCCAACACATGTACTATTGTAAAAATCATCACAAGTCCATTTGTTGGAGGAAATCTCACAATACACATGTTTGGTGGTCTGAAGGAAACAAGAGAATTTGAAGAGTCACGAGTCTTAAGATTGTGGTATATTTTGGCAAATGAAGAGTGGAAAGAAGATGATATTCTTGAGATCATGGATGGACACAATGTTGCAGACTTTATTGATCTAGATATCTTGCAGAGGCTTGAAGAACTGGAGAGGGAAGAAAGGCTTAGGATGGCAACTGAGGGTGACGAGGATGAAGAGATGGGGGAAGTGGAGTTGAATCTTGATGAAAAGGAAGCTCTGGTTGCAATTAGGAAGAAGAAGAAGATGCTTATCTTCGAACACGAGTTGAAGAAGAGTACTGCAAAGAGCACGCCTACTGTACCAAGGAAGTTTGACAAGAACAAGGAATATGGCTTAAACAGAATGGGAAGACATCTTTCTAGCCTGGGCTTGGATCCTTTGAAGTTTGGTTGTTGTGGATAAAATATATAGATCTATCTAGTGATGCAAAATTAACTTCTTTAAGCCTTACCCTTGTTGTTTTAAATATATCATTTGGGTACGCACAAAGGGCACGGGAATTGGGGTATGCATAGTTCATTTATGGGATTCTTCTTGGGAAGCTAATTGCTCATCTGTCATCTACATTATTATGAAGCTAATTTTCAAAGGATCCAGGCTCAGGCTAGAAAGATGTCTTCCCAAACACATAAAAACATGCACATAAACATGACAGTTGAGAAACATAAATGTAGATTTCACAATAGATGAGAAACATAATTTTAGGCATCATGGTCACAATTTTTTGGAGACAACATAATTGAGTTGTATACCCAAGTGATGGAGAGCAACTTATGCACCTCCAATTCCAAATTGAATACATTTGTGTTGGAGGACCTTGTATTCATGAGCAACAGATGTAGTCAACTTGGAATCAGAGGTGTAGGATTTTCTCTGCATCATCTAGGTATACAACATAATTGAGTTGTATACCCAAACGACCCAAAGCAACTACTACTCCTCCGGTTCTAGAGGAGTAGTGGTTGCTTTGCATCATCTGGGTATACCACTCAATTATGTTGTCTCCAAAAACTTGTGACCATGATGCCTACATTTATGTTTCTCAGTTGTTGTGTCCCAAGACCCCTTATGACCCTTTACGACCCCTAAGAATACACATCTTAGAGGTCTTAAAATGTCATAAAGGGTCATAAGAGGCTCCTAGGAGGGGCTAGATGAGATTCCACCTTCACATGGTTGGCCTTGTTAAGTAGAGAAGGTTAAACTATTCTTGAAACAAAGAGATGCTCAATAATTTAAGGTCTCAATCCATGGAGATGGTGAAAAATGACGTGAATCAATGCTGGAGAGTTTTTAGATACTGAGAAGACATATATGCAGTGGAGGCCAGAAGGGATTTTTGTGGAGATTTGCTAGATGTGGAGATTTTCTAGAGAGGGTTTCCAAATTGAGTACCAGTGTAGAGATGTTGATTCAGTACTGCATCTATAAAACCTTCACAAATATCCCTTTTTTGGCCTCCACTCATACCTCTTCTCAGAATCTAGAAACTTTGGATATTGTTTCTCATCCATGCACGAAATGTGCTAGTGATCATATAAAATTACTTTTGCGAGACTGGGATCAATTATGAGAAGGTAAACAACAAGATAATTTTATTGTATCTTTCATTTCTTTTATCCATTCATATTTTCTACCTTCTCTTATATTGGATGCTGTGCAATGTACATAAAGGCAAGGCGGTGATTATTCTCAACGATCGACAGGTATAAGTCTTCTAGCCCTTACCTAGTAGCTAGGACTAAAGATAGTAGATCTCAAGAGACCATCATAGTTGGTCTTTGTCCTTGGTCCATATACTGACAAAACATTTTACATTTCGTTAGCTCATCAAATGTGGTGATTTGAAAGAATTTAATGGATGGTATTTTCATGTATAACGTATATTATTTTAGTTTGACAGTGAACAAATTTATTTACTTCACGCACTTGTATACATCGAGCACAACCATAAAGATGCATCCCCTCCCTTGGCTTGAGTAATGTAGGTCATGGGAGGACATGCTTCTTTATGGTTGTGCTTGTAGTATACAAGTGCACGGAGTCGATAAATTCACGCAATGTCAACTTAAATAATATACGTTATCATAAAAATATTCTATTAAATTCTTTCAAATCCCCTCATTTGATGAGCTAATGAAATGTAAAATATTTTGCTAGTATATGGACCAAAGATAGAGACCAACTGTGATGGTCTCTTGAGCTTTGTTATTTTTACTATGCTAATCCGTCAGTTTTTCGACATGTAGTAATCCTTTTCTGACAAACAAGCTATTCCTCCGACAGCTACTTGTGTCGAAACTTAATTACTTATCGTCAGACATTCCATAGGTAACCATCAGCGGGACCCCATTCTGACAGATGGGTGCGACAGGATGGCTATACCTTTGACAAGTACTCCTTTCAGAGATCTACTAAATATCTGTCACCTTTTCGATTGACGAAATGTCGTAAGAAGAATTTTTTGACAGATTGGTCACATAGTAAAATTGCTATTTATGTGGCTAATTTCGACATGTAGGGATGTCGGAATACCGATGGTTATCACTTTCGTCACCATTTCCAATGCAAAAACACTAACAGACAGCTGTGTCACAGTTTCGACAAATGGCCATTGAAAATCTGACAAATGGACGTCAAAATTTGGCCTCAAATGTACTAGTGCCAAGATTCCAACTTTTTCCCAAGGAAAAATGCAACACCACTGGTACTTTTTTTGTCATCAATATCTCCTGCCCAATCAACATCAGTATAAGCATGAAGTTCAAAGCTATCATTTATGGCATACCATAAGCCATAATCTATGGTTCCTCTTAGATACCTCAGTATCCTTTTCACAGCAGCTAGATGTGTTTCTTTGGGTTTTGCCTGATATCTAGCCACAATTCCAACAACATTAGCAATATCTGATCTAGTGTGAGATAGATATTATAGTCCTCCAAACATTGATCTATACAAAGTCTGAAAAACACACTTTGATTAATCATCAATTGTTAACTTGTTGCTAGTCACTATAGGTGTTCCTACTAATTTACAATCTTCCATTCCAAATATTTTAAGCAATTCTTTGAGATACTTGGTCTGAGAAATGAAAATACCATTCTCATTCTGAGTTATTTGCAATCCAAGAAAGAATTTAATTTCACCTATCATGCACATCTCAAATTCACTTTCCATTTCTTTAGCAAATTTCTTACATAGATCATCATTACCTCCAAAGATAATGTCATCCACAAATACTTCTATTATCAGGATTCCAACTTCACTAGTTCTTAAATACAAATTACTATCTACATTACCTTTTCTAAATCCAAGCCCAAGTAGATACTTGTCTAACCTTGCATACCAGGCCCTAGGAGCTTGCTTCAACCCATACAGAGCTTTCTTCAATTTTCACACCATGTCTTTATCTTCTCATAGAGGAAATCCATCTGGTTGTTCTAGATAGACTTCTTCTTCAAGATCTCCATTCAAAAATGCAGATTTAACATCCATCTGATACAATTTGAAGTTTTTATGTGCAGCATAAGATATGAAAAATATTACTACCTCTATTCTAGCAACATTAGCAAATGTTTCTTCAAAGTCTATTCCTTCTTGTTGTGAGTATCCCTTACATATTAGTCTTGCTTTGTTCCTTACAACAGTTGCTTCTTCTTCCATTTTGTTTCTAAAGACCCATTTTGTTCCTATAACATTTTTATTTTTCAGTCTAGGAACTAGTTCCCAACTATTGTTCTTCTTTATCTGATCCAATTCTTCTTTCATAACATTTATCCAAGATTCATCTTTGAATGCTTCATCTGTATTTTTTTGGCTCAACTTGAGAAATCAAACAAATTTCTTCTCCAACTTTTGATCTAGTTAGCACTTCCTGACTGGTATTGCCAGTAATTTGATTTTTAGGATGGTTATTTTTTACATACCTTGGTGTTTTAGGAGTTTCAGTAGCCTTTCTTGTGCTAGCATCACAAGCCTCTTTTTCACTTTCTTCCTCAACAAGTTCTTCTTCATCTATAGCAGTAGTAGTTTCTTTTATCTCTGAAATTTGACTATGGTCATACATTCTTTCTTGTATCTGAAACTTCTCATCTATTCTTACATTGTTACTTTCAACCATCTTCCTCAATCTTAGATTGAAACATTTGTAAGCCTTGCTTTTAGCAGAGTAACCAAGGAAGATTCCTTCATCACTTCTAGCATCAAACTTCCCTATCTCATCATCCCTCTTGATATAACATTTACTACCAAATATTCTGAAATATTTTACACTAGGAGTATGATCAAACCATTGTTCATAGGGAGTCTTACTTGTACCTTCTCTGATTTGAATTCTATTCAATGTGTACATTGATGTTCCAATAGCCTCTCTCCAATGTATGTGAGATACATTTCCTTCAATCAACATTGTCCTAGCAGCATCAAGTATAGTCATGTTTCTTTGCTTTGCTATCCCATTTTGTTGTGGAGTCCTAGGAGCAGATGTTTGTCTCTTTATCCCATGCTCTTCGCAGTATGAATTGAATAAATCTAATGTAAACTCTCCACCTCTATCTGATCTTAAACACATTATTTTCTATCTTGATTCATTCTCTACTTTTTCTTTAAATAACTTGAATTTATCAAATTCTTCTAATTTCTCTTTTAAATAAGTAACCCACATCATCCTAGAAAAGTCATCAACAAAGAGTATAAAATACCTTTCACCATAGTATGACTTTGTTCTTGTAGGTCCACACAGATCTATATGTACCAGATCCAACTTTCCTTTTGATGTATATGCTTTGCTTTTATGACTGCTTCTAGTCTGCTTTCCCATAACACATTCTCTACATACAGTGTTAGATGGTTTCACAATCTTTAGTAGATCTCTTACTACATTAGCCATGCTTGCCTTTACAATGTTATCAAAATTAACATGACAAAATCTCCTATGCCATAACCAACTGTCATCTACCTTCACAACAAAACAAGAGGCTCTAGATGTGTTTAGTTCAAATACATTACCTCTAGATTTTGATCCGGTAGCAATCAGTTTCCCTTCCTTGACTCTAATAAAACATTTACCATTAACAAAACTTAATTGAAAATCTTTATCCATTAACTGTCCGAAACTCAACAAGTTATGTTTCAGTCCTTCAACAAGTAGTAAATTGTCTATATTAGTCTTTCCATCCAGAGTAATGGATCCTACTCCTATGATAGATTTAGGGAGATTGTCCCCAAACCTCACAACACCTCCATCATAATTTACTAATTTAACAAACTTGTTCTTATCACCAGTCATATGATGAGAACAACCCCTATCAATTATCCATTTAGTTTTCTTGTCAACATGAGATACCAAATCTTTTTCTTCATGTACTGGTTCATCTTTAATAGCAACAAATCCAATCTCTTCATAATCTAAATCATCATCATCAGAGATTCCTTCACTAGCATAATAACATTCTATGTCACTTTTAATCTTTTCATAATTAGGTTTGTCATAGAAACTCTTGTAGGACATCTAGATGCAAAATGACCTGCCTTATTGCATGAAAAACATTTCAATGGTAACTTGCCTTCAAACTTGCCCTTACCTCTTTTTTCTCTTCTAGCAATCAGTGCAACAAGTTCATCCATCTTCCTTTATTCTATCATTATCTTTTCCCATTCCTCAACATACTCACCAAGCTCTTCTTTTAGGTCTTCTTTGCTAGTGCTCGAAAGTACAGACAAATTCTTATGTGCGGATGCCTTAAATGCAAATTCAACTTTAGGTGCAACTTCTCCTAATTCCATAGA
Source organism: Chamaecyparis obtusa (assembly GCA_027943335.1). Classification (NCBI taxonomy): domain Eukaryota; kingdom Viridiplantae; phylum Streptophyta; class Pinopsida; order Cupressales; family Cupressaceae; genus Chamaecyparis; species Chamaecyparis obtusa. The sequence continues at coordinate 1,561,380 of BSBK01007312.1, forward strand.
TTCAAAAGTAGTTAACTTTACAATCAACATCTCTCTGCTAAAGTTTAGAGTCAGAGGTATAGTTTCTTCAATAGACATAGCCTTGAACTTGTAGGTAGGAGTTAGAGATCTAAGGATCTTTGCAATAACTTCTTCTTCATGATAAGTGCCTCCACAATTTTTGATTCCAACTATAGCTTCTATAACCCTTTGAACATAGGCCCTAATGTTTTCATCTTCATTCATTTGTAGCTTCTCCATCTTTATCTTCCAGTTTTGTAACTTCGCTTGTTTGGTATACTTGTCTCCTTCATATAGTGCCTCTAATCTATTCCAGATTTCATGTGTCGAATCCAAATCTTTAACTTCAATAAACTCACCCTCAGATAGGGCGTTGATCAATGCTTCTCTTTTGACCATGTTGTATGAGAATAACTTCTTTTCATCATTAGTGGCTAACTCAAAATCATTCTCAACCTTCAAAGATTCCTTTTTCTTTACAATCATCCAATAGTCTATGCCCAAACATAGCAAATGTGTTCGCATCTTGTTTTTCCAACTGTCAAAGTTTTCAGGATCAAATTTAGGACTATCCTTCCTATAGAATGCCATCTCCAAGATCACTTCAAGTTGTTAAGCTTTCTCTCTGAGGACCACAAGCTCTGATACCAATTGTTAGGAATATCAATCCACAATACAACTGAGAGGGGGGGTGAATTAGTTGTATAACAAAATATTAAACTTTAAACTTTAAGCTCCACAATATTAGATCCAATGAACACAATGAATGCCAACACAATAACACAATATTTTTGTTTCAGGGAAATCTGTTAAAGGTAAAAACCCTGATGGGAATTAGCACCCACAAATGATGTACTAAGAGTATAGTTATCCTTGTTAGAAGATATAGCCCTGTTAGGATCTTATTGAAACATTATAGTACATAGTCCTTATTAGAGGACACACCCTATTAGGAGTCAAGAACAAAAGGGAGGGCTCACTATCCAAGGCTCACTTCCCAAAGAAGGTTAAATCCACCTTTAGAGCTCACTTGTTCGCAACAGGCGTATATTAAAGAAATACACAATATTTTGAACTATTTGCCAGCAACTATCTTTGCTTGATCAATTCCAATGAAGTCCACCAGTAAACCTCTGCTCTACATATAGAAGACACAAGCTCGCAGCTTATTCAACCTCTTTATATCACATACATTATATTCCTATATTTTCCAAAGAAAAGATTCTACATATATACTTTATTACAATTTACCATGATCAGGTCGGCCCATGAGGCTTTCCTAATTACAAACAATTACATAAACCCTTGCTAAGATACACACAATATCTAGGACAAGTCTATAATGATTACATTATAACAATTAAGGACTGACATCCTTAATCTTTTCTTGCCAAACAAAACACACACTTCATTTCCTAAGTCGGCTTCATAATAAGCCATCCCTAGAACACACGCCACATATGACATCACCAATCATTCTGTACCTTGTACTGACCAATGAACATCCTTCAGTACCCTATCTATCATCCTTCAAGCTCACATACCTTGAATCCAAATCCTCTGAAAGATATACCAAAAACCCAGAGACTAACTCTATCAATTCTAACTGTCACAGTCCAGTGACCAATCTTCATTAAAACATTTGTATCTCTTTCAATATGAAGCATCTAATGATGTGATCTCAGCTATAAGATCACAACATCCACCTAAACTCTCATCTAACTTCACAGCATTTGAAACATCCATACAGTGTCTGTACACTGTGATTACCAGTCTAGTTCCTTCATATAGAAACACATGTTGACATCAGTGACAAACACAAATGATAACAATATGAGTGCCCATTCAATAACGTAGTGATTAAACATATTAAATGTCTTAATCACCTCCCATGCATTAGCAATATCCAACAATAACTAGTTATAATATAAATTATAAAGTTTCTCACTGCAGGGCTCATTGCCAGAGGGATCTCTAACCAAAAGATAAAGGCTCACTACCCAAAAGAGATAGTAAAAAAAAGGAATTATTTCAATTGCATTCATATATGCATGAATTCAGATCCTATTTGAAGCTCAATAAATAGACTCAACCCACTTCATCTGCACCTCACATTTGAACTCAATCACAATTACATATTACCACATTAAGTCATGAATCTGTTATCCTCATCACTACACTTTTCCATTAAAAGGGTCTACCATATATATATACATATATATATATATGTATATATATACATATATATATATATATATATATATATATATATATACATATATATATATACATATATATATATATATACATATATATATATATATATATATACATATATATATATATATATACATATATATATATGTATATATGTATATATATCTATGTATATGTATATATATATATATATATCTATGTATATATATTTGTATATATATATATATGTATATATATGTATATATGTATATATATATATATATATACATATATATATATATATACATATATATATATATACATATATATATATATATGTATATATCTATATATATATATGTATATATATATATATGTGTGTGTATATATATATATGTATAGATAAATATATATATCTATGTATACATATATATATATGTA